>CM067382.1:58179821-58747834 GCA_034510155.1 Eucriotettix oculatus | reverse complement strand
CCAACAAATTTAATTATGCGTTCAATTAATTAAGGTAATTTCCCATCAAACAAGATTTTAAATTAGACATTTGTCTGAACCAGAAAAAAATTAACTGTGTGATCAGTTAAGCTTTTTAAAATGTATTTTGTTTTTCTCTTCAATTTTAATTGTAATTATCTATACCAATAAATATAATTGAAGCGTCTGTCTGTTCCGTATGTTTGTATCAAATATGCTCCTAAACTGCTCAACAAATTTCAATGAAAATTTGAGGTTTTTTAAAAAAAAGAGATTTAATTTAAATATTCGTGCATATTTAATTTCGATATATTGCAGAAGTTGTTTTAATGTAATATGAATATAAATAAAAATATTAATTCTACGGGAAGATTTCTTGGAATTACCGCGGCGTGGAAACCTACTGCGAGTTATAAGTAGCATATAATTCATTCCATTTAATTTTTTTCACAGCAACAATAAATAGTAACATCTTTGGATCGTCGATACTATGGATACATAAATTTTAAATTTTACCTGAGGCGAGAAATGGAACCAATTTAATAATTTAGTAATTGCTAATATGAAAATAAAACGGAAACTCTATAGAATTTGGCGTCGAAACCGGTGCAATGCGAATCGCTGTATTACATTATGACATTTGGTATGCAATTTGAGTAAAAATTTCACCTACTACGCGGGCGAAAAATTTTTATTCTGTTAGAATAATGAAAATCAAAGTTTTCCCCCGGTACAATAGCAGGAATAAATTCGACTCTCTCGAGGTACTGGGAGTATATTTGAGGTTGATATTGTGACGTTTTCGATGTGGGATTATTTAATTCTTGGTCAACACATAACTAATGTACCGGGATAATATAAATAAATACCCGGGTAACGCCGGGTTCTCATCTAGTTTTTAATAAGAAGGAACAGATTTTGTACTATTGCAACTGTCAATTGGTTTTTTTTAAAAAAGATTTGATTTAAAGTACTATGTTAAAAATGTAATTGGATGGTTCGCTAATAACCCTCGGGTTTATGCGCCATAAAGCCTTCATAATAATAATAAAAGGTCTAACAATATACTCTATTAGCTTTAACGTGGCATAATTATTTCTCATAACGTAGTCACCTAAATGAGAGGCGGATTCCTTGCGTGTTTTTTTACCGAGGCTAATCTTATTACTGCGTTCTGCAAAGGTCATCCATCATCACATTTCACACACGCCAGCCGCAGATAAGAGATCCAGACATCTTCTCTGCCCCCGGGATTTCAGAGGCCGCGAATTCACGATTAATTGATTCCAGATCTTCATTTACTGAATGCACTGGAAACTTGTAGACTCGTGAGGTAAACGAACGCGACAGAAAGGAATCTATAATAAACAATTAATAGAAAATTGAACTCACGAAATATTTTTAGGCACTCCGAATCGATTAATGATTTTTTTCATACTTAATTAAAACAGACCCTCTCTAAACAATTTAATGTAGACGCCATTAAATTCTACCATCATAACAATTTCTATAGGATATATATATGGACTGTAAAAAGGCCAAACGTGACCTGAAACGTAGGAACCAAGACTTCCACCAGAGTTGCTACAAGACTTTATTTATATTATTATTATTTTCAGAAGCAGTATAATAAGTTCAGAAACTAATGGTAATGAAAAATACTTCATGCAATGGAAATTCACTCTTCAGTGGTAAAATATCATGAAGCTGAACTGAATTGAATCATTAACATTTCTGTACAACCTCTGGTTGGTGTCTGTGGAATATTTTACTAACAGATCTACTGGAGAGAAATACAGAAGTTATTTTCTTCCCCACAAAGACAATTATACACGGAAATGTAGTTAAAAGCATTTACTCCTTGATAACTGGATAGTGTTATTGAATATTATCTCTGTATTCAATTCTGGTCATGATGGCCACAGTCATTGGATTCCATGAAATTCTCACAGTCGGTGGAAATTAAAGTCGATGTAAGAAAACTCTTGTAACATAGTTTTCTGACTTTAAAATTTACAATAGATAAAAAGACGGCCAAAAAGTCACCATTAAATACATCACTATTTATTCACAAAAAGCGATGTTTTGTTTTGTTCACGCCCATACGTATATTTAATCAAATTTAGGACTGACATTTTACTAGAAGTTTGAAATTAGATATACAAAAATTACAAATGTTTAAGTGATTTAGATGATATGAAATAGTGATATATTTAATGCTGACTTTTAGGCCATCTTTTTATTTATTGTGAATTTTAAATTTTTTTAAAAAAAACTATGTTGTAATTTGAGTTGCTTGACCTGAGTATTTGCATCTAAATCAGTTAACATTTGTAATTTTGTATATATGTAATTCCAAACTTCTAGTAAAATGTCATTCGTTAATTTGATTAAAATATACGTATGGGAGTGAATGAAGCACATCAAACATTTTATGAAACATCGCTTTTGTGAATAAAAATAATTTTAATGCTGACTTTTAGGCCGTCTTTTTATTTACTGAATACTCTTATAAATAAACCTTACGTCCGACACATTAATATACGCGCGTTTTCACCCAAATTTTGATATAAGGAACAAGTTACACTGCTTTTCTCTCAATACAGCTGCTCTTCGTCTTTATCTAGCAGCTTATAAATATTATATTATGTTAAAATATCAGTCTATATTTAAACGCTGTAAGGGACACGGCTGTTCCGGAAAGAGTGTTCGGAGTAATTGTTTTCCATTTTAAAATATGTTTCTAAAATAAGATCAACGAAGGACAGCTCCATGGAAGGAGTGTGTTAAGACCAATGGAACTTTCGTAGCGTACAGACATGAAATAACATCTGTAAGAAGACTTTAGGGCAAGTTAAAATGAAAAACATATATCAAATTTGAGAAAAAAAATATATATATCAAATTAACGACATTCCGCTCGTTAAAACTTTGTTTGCTTTGCTTTCGTACGGAGAACGAATGTGTGTTTAAGTGATCTGTTAAAGTACTTAATATAGTCGCCAGGTTCTTAAAAGTGGATTTCACTATGAAAGAAGCTACTAGACCCAAGCTGAGACAACATTTGTGAGTCTCTTTTTTTCAAGGATGCAACAAAATAATCGTGTTATTCAAGTACAAGCACTCTTAATCAAAGACCCGACAAATCTGTGAAGTTCAGGGTCTACAGTTATATAAATAGCTTCTGAGCTCAAGAAAATTGTCAAGTGATATTTCGGGAACCACTGGAATATATTTCTAATTGGTTTATAAAACAAAATTACTCTCGTATCCTGGTTCATGCATGCCCGCCCTTTTAAACATATTTATTTAAAAGCGGCGCGCGTCATACAGGCCAGGATAATGTTAATTAAGTGTGCATTGATCCTAGTAACTTATATGGCTGTGTGTTTCCGACCCTCGATTGATTAATTAACCGCGTCAAGTCAGCCCCGGTCCTCGGCTCACAGTTTAGGCGGTTCTGACGAATTTAATCCCCCTTCAGAAAACCAAAGATTTCAAATGACAGAACGTCTTGCAAGATTGATTCCACAACAGTAATAATTTTTTTATTTAAATATTGTGAATAACTGGCCTTAATCGATTTGCTACATTAAATATTAGCCCCAACGTTTGACAACAGAGCCTGCGGTAGTCTCTCTCTCTCTCTCTTTTTTTCGTCAAAATCCTCCGGAGAAGTGTTTCCATCTTTACCAATATAATAGTCTCAGAATTACTCGGAGAGAATCTCACACTTTTAAAGATCAGTTATAACAAAATTTTAAATATGAATATGGAAATGGAATCAAAATGCAAAGAGAAGAAATATCAAGCCTAAAAAATTACTGATATTGTGGGAGTCAGAAGAAGGCTTGGAAACCATAATAAATGGCGTGAACGTGATCCTGGACGGAGACTACAAAATTAGGTATTAATAGAGACGGAAGACCAAGATGCAATAACAAAGGGTGGATGTTGTTACATGGTGAAAGGATATTTTGAAAGAGGTTAAGGAATTCTGCTACTTGGAATAGCGTAATAACAAGAGTAGGATAGCACAGGCAAGGAAGAAATTTACTTATTGTTAATATAAGTATAAATATTCGGAAATCATTACTAAAAATGCTCGTAAGGATTGTGTGGCGTTATATGGGTGCGGAACGTGCGTGTACCACGGGAGTTGCAGAAGGGAAAACAATAGAAGCCTTTGAAATGGAGAATGAGATGGGTGGATAGAGTAACTGACGAGGAAGAATAGAGGAGAACTTTGTCCAAGTGAAGATATAGATTAATAGGCCACGTTTTAAGACATAAGGGTCTTGTAAAATTATTATTAAGGGGAACTGTGTGGGCTAAGAACAAAAAAGGGAGGCCAAGGATGGAATAGGATAAGTAGATTAGGGAGGATGCGGGATGTAGTAGCTATGTAGAAATTAAAAAGCTTGCGCAGGATATTTTTAGCAAGGATGGTTGCATCAGATCAGACTTATAACTGAATACCACAACAAAAAACACAACACAACGGGGGACTAGAGCATGACTAAGCAAGTGGACCAATGGGAAACGCCTTCGCTCGCTCCCGCGTCCACATCTAGCCAATCACATTGGCGGTTTGTGCTTGCACACAGACTTGCCTCAGACTCACCGAATTTGACACTTCAGTCTGAAGATGATGGCAGAGCAAGCCATCGAAACGTCGCTGTTAAAATCTTTGACCCGGTTGGAAACTCGAGAGGAGGAATTTATACATGATGCCATTCACCGGGAAAGAACCTCGTACTTTAAAACACAAGTCATTTATATGAAGATATAAATCGGTAACAGAAGAAATTCTTCCGGAGGAGCTCAGCCATATGGATGATGAAACCGAATTTTTTTAGGCCGGACCGGGAAATCGAACCCGGTTCACCTACAATTTACTAGTTCACATTCTCCACGCTTATAATTTTTATGACTTTAGTTAAGATTTAATGCGCTTCTTATTTAATTAACGGCAACACTACAATCTCAGGAAAGAAACACTTGACCTTAGTTGCCATAGTAACAGAGTAATTGTTGTTGACGACGGTCTGATCCCCGGGAAGAGAGAGAGAAGTGTCTGTCTATCAGCTGAGATAGTCGACATGAGTCAGTCACGCGCACGTTTCCTGAAACTTTACTTGGCAACTAACACGTCCACGTCCGTGGGACGGAAAAGCCACCACTTTCTCTAAAACCAACACACACAGTTACGACTGGACAGAACTTGACGACTATAACCTTTAATAGTTTGCTAAATAAAATCAACGGTTTTCAAGTCGTGTCATAAGTAAAATTTAAAAGATATAGAGATTGTCGTCGATGCTTGAAATATTTTGGACAAGAGAGAGAACCTACCCATTCGCGGATATTCGAAAATACGGAACAGAGAGAGAAAAAGTCACAGACATTTCTTTTGTTTGAAAAATCGATTACAGATGCTCCATTGACTCTAAACCTTAATAATAAAATATTCCATAGTTGATCAAGGAAATAAAATACAATTTTGGGGCGGGAAACACTAAACTAAATGTTAGACTTATAAATGAATACACCAGCCAAAATAATTCAAAGATATATTTTAATTAAATGAAACAATATATCACTTAAGAACTACTTAGCGAAAGAATTACAAAAGGTTTTCTGTTAATTGGTCGTTATTTTAATTTCCAAAAAATGAAACATGCAAATAAAAATATCACTTCAGATGAAAATGTAATTTTAATGTTTTCCTTTTTCTTTTCACGGTTAACAGGCTACATGAGCGTGATCCTGAAAAAGTCAACTCCCCTTTAATAGCATAGGAAATGGAATTGAAAAGGGGGGGGGCGGATGATGCGAAACAAGCTACATGAAGTTTTTTTCTGCTATTTTAAAAAACTTATTTTTTATAATACTAATTTAGCAGCTATATTCAATCATTTTTATGAGGTCACGTAATTATTAACAAAAAATTGATAAAGTAATTCACAATAGGAACTTGACGAATAATGAGAAAAACGGCTCAGCGAGGAAACTGAAGTTTTTTTTCTCTTAGCAGAACATTTTTTGAAATTATTTCTGAACAGATGAGTGTTTTAAAAATCTACATATTCCAGTATGTGGAGTCTGAGGTTGTGTCAGCATCTCTCTTAACACTTGTTCCACTTCGACCCTAACTGCCCTTTCCCCTCTTTTCGCTTTTCATTAAATTTCACCTCTATTTTCCATCCATATTGAAGGTAAGACGTTATTGTGTAGTGTGGAAAGCGATGAGCCTTTGTGAATCCGGACGGATAATTGATGCAGCTACTTGCTTGTCTCTGGCGTAAGAACGCTTAATACGGTTTTCCCCAATTCGCCGCGATCTGTTTGCTGACTAATTTCACGGCGACGCGGCCAACCAACCAACCATCAGGCCTCGACGAAACGTTTCATAAGACCCACTATCGCTACCTTCACGTGAGACACACTTTGCAAATCTCTTTTATATTGCCATGCATTTAAACAAATTTCATTGAAATTTATTTTTGTAGATGACTATGGCTCCTTTTAAATAAATTTTGAAAATAAATAACCAAAACTATAATTAAATTTTAAGTGACTGGTTAAAATAAGGAAAAATTATTGTCATGCATAATTGTCAAAGCTAATGGACAATATGAATATAAATAATCTTACAACTACCCAAATTTCAGTCATTAAATAATAACCCCCTTTTTAAATTACTACAACACCCAAATTTCAAAAAATGTCATGCATAAAGATATTGAACAATATTAGTACATGAATACAACTGTATTTTTAATCAGAAATAATTTTTTTATATACATATATATTAAGAAAAACAGCAGCGCCACGCATCATCCACCATTCCTCTCACTTGTAACTGTTGAGCATAAAAAGGAGAACATTACATTCTCTTTTATAATAATTTATAATTACACCTAAAGGGTTGTAAAATGAAAGGAGCAATATATCACGCTATTTTTCTAAATTACCTATTTTTAAAGATTTTTTTGTTGACTAATTTGCCTATAGTAGTCATTTATTAAAATGAAATCAGATAAACATAACTATTAAAACTGTCAATTTTAATACATTTTTTAAACAGTATTTTTTAGTTTTGAATTTGGTTGGAGGTTTTGTTAATTTTTTTTTTTTGAAATAGACCTGTATTTTGAAACCTGAATTCGGAAACAATTTCAGAATTATATAGCAAAAAAATTAATCCTCTGAAAGGGCGACGCATTATATAAAGTTTTTTTATTTATTTATTGCGAAAACTTTTAACCAAAGATAGTCTTGTTATTATTACAAGGTATATATTTATTTATTCGCTGAATAAATTGTAAAGTCCATTGACAATCAATTTAAAAGCGAGAGAATCGACAGAGCAGTAAACATAATTATGTCATTGCAGTTAATAATATTTGATTGGCTTAGAGTTGGCGGTGAATATTAGTAGTGTTTAGGTTAGTAAGGGTGAATCAGATGAAGAGAAATAAAGCAATAGTTATTTGAAGAGCGGTGAATGAGAGAATTTATTGTTAGGTTATACCGGAGGGAGAGAGTGGAATGATGTAGACGATTGGTAGTTTTCGTTTGAGTCTGCGGTTATGTGGATGAGGAGGTGTCAGTGTCATTGGAGTGATTGATGGAGCTTTTGATTAAGAAAGATATGCATGGTAATGTAAAGGTAAATTTGCTTTTTGTAGCGTAAATTATAAAATTTTCGAGGGAGTGGGACATTAACATAGGTATACTGAATAGCTGTGATATACACAAAGCGAACAGTAATTTTTATTCGTAAACCGAAAGAGAGAAAAAAAATTTATCCGCACCGTGCTTTTTATAGTATGTCAAGTCACCATTCCCGCGACTGACGGTTAATCAAATACTGGTAATGATTTATAAACTACTGGGGTTCCTCTTTTGTATTCTGAGGATATCGAAGCGTCACGACGACATTCATGACTCCTATTCCACGGACCAACTTTTGTTGTGTTGTCAGTGCGAAGCCGAACACCAAAGAGTAGTCTGGCAAAAGGAAGAGGAAGAGAGATGGACCGTGAAGTGAAGATTTACAGCGAGAGTGTGATGGGAGGGTCCAGAAATTTTCCGGGAAGAATGTATGGACTGCTCAAGTAATTTATACGCTGTCAGCGATAATTGTCACCGTATTAATCATAAGCGGTATTAAAACCAACCTCTGACCTGGAGAATCAGTCAGCTGTAGCACAACACTGAAATTGTGTTGCAGTGAGGAATGAAAATCGCGACTGCTCACTCACTACTTAGGCAAACGAACTGAATTCATCGACTGTTTACATTCCGTGACAAGAGGAAAAATATAACCAGGAAGCTCACAGTATCAATATCAAGAATAATAAGAAACCCACCACTCACTCACTCACCCATCGCGGCTCTAGAAAATTTGACAAACCTGATATCCGCTTTAGAACTGACAAAATACAGGACTAAAAATATAGAATCTTAAATATTACATCATAAGACTTAATATACTCATCATCGGACCGGGGGACTTTCAAATCCAGGAACCGGATGAGTGAGTATAAGGACCAAAATATGGACATCATAACATAAAATAGAATATAAATTATAGTAATAGTAAGATTATTCAAGTAATTATCTTAAACAAATTACATAACTCTGCTAATACAAATACAGTCATAAATAATTAGAGTATAAAATTAGTAAAAAAAAGTTCGACCAACGCGTCATGGAGGAGATCCGGAAACACGTGGTGAGGGTCGTAACCGGAAAACACCCGGAGTTGTTTCACAAACAAAATGTAAAAAGGTGGAAAGGATGCGGAGGAGACAAAGAAATTAAGAATTCTCTCCTTCAGTCTCTCCACGAAAATAATATAATAATAAAACTAGTGTAACAGATGATGATCTTAGAAGCCCAGAGTGACTGCGGGGCTCGCCTGATCATGTCGGGGATGCCTCGCACTCTCTCTGGGTACTTTTTATCAAAGTTCTCACATGCCGAGACACCTTCACCTATTTTAGGAGGTATATGTACCGGGGTCAAAGACCTTGGGCATATGGCAAGAGTTGTCCGCTGATCCCATTGGATCAGTCGGCTAACTGCCTCCTGAAACTGGTGGAGACACGGAGAAGGGAATGCTGCGTCCCCACAGCAAACTCGTCTCCCGTCATTCACAGGGAAGGGCGTGAGAATAGTAGCCAATGCCCGACCTACCTGATGCAGGTTTTCTAGGGTTTTCCCTGCATCTCTTTAGGTGAAACACCACGAGGGTAGGATCCTTAAACCATAGCTCGGGGGCCCTAGTTAACCCTTGGCTACCTTGCTCTACCTTCCGCATCCCCCCTTTTCAATTCCCTTCCTATGCTATTAAAGGGGAGTTGCCTGTTTCAGAATCACCCTCATGTAGCCTGTTAACCAAAAAAAAAGATGATGATGATCTTACACATGCTAAAACAAATTTAAATATACGCATATACTTTATTATTGTATTCATACATATTTATATCTATGTAAAAAAAATGTACCAACAAAAGAAAAATATTGTTAAACAGACCTGTTATTGAATCTAGAAAACAGGTCAAGTAAATTATTATCAATAAAAAAAAGTATCAATATCCGTGCCTTTATGATTATTAACGAAATATGCCTCGATGGCTGTGCCCCTATCTTTAGTGTTTCTATATTTATTTTTCAATAGTATAACGCTAAAAATTGAATTGGAAAATTTTTTTGTTTTGCAGTAGTGCAGTGGCAAAACTCTTCCAAATACCTTATCGTGCACCACTTTTCCTTTGGAATTCGACTATCTTCTCCGTTTTTTTTTGAATGCTTATTCTTGGAATTTGGTGGGCTTCCGGATCGCTTTTAGCTTGCAGAAACGTCCGTTAGCTTTTGAGCAACGACATACTTCCACAACTGTGTTTGGAAATATTTACTACGGATTGGAAAAAAAAGACAGGAACAGTTAATAATGCTGAATGAAGGTTTTTTTTGTTGTAAGAATTTGAAGATATTTTAGAACAGTGCGCATCAAAAACGAATTTCAGACCTGGACGGATTTTAGCGGCGACTCTACTAGTAATGGGAACACGTCTTTATAAGACGGAAAATTGTAATACAAATAAATTTAACGTCTAATAAAACAATAAAGACCACGATATTCATTTGGAGACAATTTATGAAAGGGAATAATTAATACACAATAAAAATGCGTCAAGTGTGAGAAGCTATTATAGAGATGTTGACGTTTGAATTGTATACGAATTAAAGTCATGTTCTTTATTACCAAAAATAAAACAAATTTATCATTATATGGAGAGGAGAGATAGAGAGAGAAAGAAAATATATCACGAGAGCGTTATGAGTACACGACGTTATAACGTCAAAAAATCTGGTCCATTTCACCCGGAGCCGGGTTAATTGACACAAAAAGCATGACGAAGAATGAAACATTGCAGTACCTCTTCACTATAACTTGCTAAGGAGACAAAATCGGAAAAAAATTGCGAGAAATTAGACGTCGAAGGACGTGGCTGCTTCTGATTGGTCCTTGGCGAGATTTCCTTTACGTTACATATAACACGTCACCTAAACATATTGTGACATAAGAATTCCGCTTTTAAAATAAGTGGTAGGTCCTTTGCGAATGACTGAGAACAGGAATTTGACACTAATGACGAAATTAAAGGCAAAATTAACGGTGACGCTCGTGTTTGTCGTTGCCAGTTGCCGGTGACTTACTTACCGTCGTCGGTTGCGGGGCCACTTCGTGAACGTACTGGAAGCTCGTGGCTTCGGCTCCAGGACAGACCGCGTCGTCGGGAAGAGTGTACTTGCGAACCACCATCTTCACACAGACTGAGTGAAGTGAAACAAGAGTCGCACATGTGAAACGTCTCAGTCGCGTTACGCAAATTGCTCGCTCGTTTTCTGGGAGATTTTCCACGGTCAGCGAGCAATGCAACCCAGCCACCGGAAGATTCCTCCACGGCGAAAGAAAGCGCTCTTGCACACCTTTAACACTTATATTCAAAATGGACAGGTCGATCCTCGTGCAGCAGCTTCAACGTGACGGAAGTCTGTTGAAATCTGATCACATTGATGGAGAAAAATACAACCTTGTGAAGGCTCCGTTTTCCAAATATTTTTATTTTTATTCACCTATAAAATTTCCAGCATCGAAAATCATAGCCGTCTGAAAGGGAAACGATGTTGTTTTTCGTTAATGAAATAAAAATGATTTTCTTAAAGATCTAATAAAGACACAAAAAATGTCTAGAAAATCTTTGTGGGGAGAGTTGAAAGGCTATGGTTTTATCCTGAAACAGGCAACTCTCCTTTAATAGCATAGTAAGGGAATTAAAAAGCGGGGAGGTAGAGAAGGGTAGCCCATAGTTTAAGTATCCTACCCGGTGTCTTACCCTAGAAAACCTGCATCAGGTAGGTCGGGCATTGGGTACTATTCTCACGCCATTCCCAAGGACGGGAGACGAATCTGCTGTGGGGTCACAGATTTCCCTTCTCCGTGTCATCACCAGTTTTAGGAGGCAGTTGGCCGGCTGATCCAGGGAACAACTCTTACCAAGGTCTTCGACCCCAATGCATACACCTCCTAAAATATGTGAACGTGCCTCGGCATGTGAGAACTTAGAAAAAAGAACAGAGTACGAGGCATTCCCGCAAGTCAGTTTGGGGAAGAAATGCCTGCGAGAGAAAACTACCACGGCCTAGAAAATCCTGAATTATAACAGGACCCATAATTCTACTTCTTACACCAACAGAGCACGAGAAAAGTACTTCGTTGTAAAGTATAGTATATGTCGTCGTTGAACTGTATTTCCGATTGGCAAATGTTGAGTAATAGCGACATGACTTGTGCAGCCATTTAAAAACAATTACCATAATATCCAAGTGTATACGTAATTTCAGCCTGTAAATTTATTCATTCATATGAATTACTGGACGCTACACATGATTATTCCTTTCTTTCTTTCTTTCTTTCTTTCTTTCTTTCTTTCTTTCTTTCTTTCTTTATTTCTTTCTTTCTTTCTTTCTTTCTTTCTTTCTTTCTTTCTTTCTTTCTTTCTTTCTTTCTTTCTTTCTTTCTTTCTTTCTTTCTTTCTTTCTTTCTTTCTTTCTTTCTTTTGTAAACACTAAAGTAGTTGTGGGACGCTTTGCTTTCCCTCGTGAGATTTAAAACTGCATACTGTACTTGAAACTTCTGTTCAAAGAATTTGTGCAAAGTGGTGTAAAGGGAATCACTTCAAAAAAAAGTGTAATTAACTTGTAGAAGATGCCTGTATGAATGTACGACTGTTAATAATTATAAGTTAGACAAATT
Source organism: Eucriotettix oculatus (assembly GCA_034510155.1). Lineage (NCBI taxonomy): Eukaryota > Metazoa > Arthropoda > Insecta > Orthoptera > Tetrigidae > Eucriotettix > Eucriotettix oculatus. The sequence continues at coordinate 58,735,500 of CM067382.1, read as the reverse complement.
ACCGTCAAATAAACTGTTATTGAACTGAGGCAAGTCAATTAGAACCCATGGTTGGTTTTTTATTAACAGTTATATACATTTTACTGAGAATGGGAAATATACCGTGGAAGATTGAAAAAAGGAACAAAAAATAAAATTATAAAATAACAAAACAGGCTTTATTTAAATTTGAAGAAAATTTACACAGTATTAAATACTTCGCTCAAATAAGTCATAGCTGTATAGTTTCCTGTAAATAATTATTATAGCCAATACATCAATTCAGCCTAAAGCATAACTTAGCTATTTCTTGAATTTTTTTCTCCTTAGAGTAGAAGAAAGTTTATTTAAATTTCACAATTACGCGTTTAAATTAGTTATTATTTATGCTATTTTTCATGGACTGGCGTCGGTTGGTTGTTCTAAAATATCACGTAATATTTCCACGCTTTTTTCCCATGCTTTATTTAACTAGAGCGCAAAGCTTTTCTTTTGGGATTGGCAAACATTCCCACGTCACTTCGCCTATGACCAACAGTTCTCTTTTTGAATTTTTTCTAGTCTTCCTACACGGTGTTTCCTTTACTTGAGCCTAAATACCTTGCGCCATACTCCAGAGTGAGATAAACCAGTGGTTCTTGGCTGCCTTACACTTCCTTTCCACATCCCCGCTTTCAAATCCCTCCCTATGCTGCCACCATGTGGATTAGTCTCATATAGCCTCTCTAAAAATAATTTGACACAATCCTCTTTTAGAATTATTCTTGCGAAATTGGGTTATTTCGACGGTTGCCGATTTTCTAATTTATTTCCACCCTAAGGCACAATGAAAGCCTTGCATATTTTCTGCTGATATTTTCTCCAGACACACACACACATATATATTATAATCTAATCGGATGTTCATCACACAATTTCATTATAACTTTCTTGGTTTACTTTGTCATTATTCAATCTTCATTTTCCGAAGGAATCTCGAGTTTTCAACACCTCGTTTGGTTATTCCTTTGGTTATTTAAATAAATTAGTTTGTATATTGCAAAAAAAAATTAGATGAAGTAAGTAAATACTTTTTAACATTTAATAGCGAAATATATATTAAACACAAGAGCTATAAATGTCAGAAATTAATGAATAAAATAAAAATGTATGGTAAATTATAAATTACATTTAATGTCATTCAGATTGAAGGACAGAAGAATTTATTTTCCCATGGAGGCTATGAATCTGAATTGTGAAGCTGTTGATAATCATCTCTCTACCGAACCGACAATTCGTTTAATTGAAATGAAAATTTTAAAATCAAACAATTCTTTTTTTCCCCCTCCCCCACCCACTATTAATTTTAAGTATACGAACAACAAAGGTCAACTGCATTTCGAATGCAACAGTCAGTAACCTTGGCTTGAGCGATATGAATGTGAGTAGGGCAAACACCTTCAGGAAATTTTTCCTCAAGATAATTTTAATTATTTATTGATTCTGAGTAATTTTTAAATAAATATTTACCCGATTGTATTAAAAAAAATTCCGTGTTCATTTTTTGATTCATGTTTTTAAAAAAATAAAGTTAGGTACCGAGAGTTACCAAACGACAAGGACGATACGTAGTTGTAATTCTTTATTTTATTAAAATATATTTGTGATAAATGGCTGGTTATTCATTTGATAACAGCTGAGAAAGGGATAAATGTGGGATATTTTTTTGTGATGAGGAGACGACGATATGTAAGGAGGACCCTGACCTAGGCCGGACTGTTGGCAACCGTGCTGACCCCGAAGCCAGCAGCACGCAGCAGCCGCGTGGACAACGAGTCTCGCGGTTCACACTATCTTCAGGCGAACACCGTCAACTCTCCAGCGGCCGACGAGGAAACAGATCCTGTGAAACTTTTATTTTTACGTGAAGTCGTCTGTCTGTTTCGGATGAGCTGAGAACACCTAACGGATACCATTTTCTTTGTTGGTTAAAACTGCAAAATTTGCATTTAACGATGGCGTGTCCACTTGAAGTTTTGCACAATGTTCAGTGATCTCGGGGGGTATTTATTTTTTTTTCTTTCTCAAATGATTTTACAGTATGGTGAAACGCAGAATTTTTTTTTTAATTTGGGGGTAGAACAATTCAAAAAACGGTGGAAATACAGTGAACTGACCGGCCACGACGTTGCGCGTGCGTCGATCACTTTCATTTGAACCCCGCAAGTACGACATAATCCGTGAAGACTATTATTTTTTTTTCATTCACTAATTACACTAATAGCCTGTTTTCTTGAGTATCTATAACAGGCCTTACTTTAATTTCTTACAATGTCTGTCTTACAGATTTATTCTATTTTATTTTATAAATAATTATTTTCTTAAACAATAATAAAACTAATAAACAGAAGGGTATAGGGTGAATGGGAGAGTGGGAGGATTGAAGGGAAAGTGCTGTGAGATCACAGCTACTGGCGGAATATGGAAGGGAAGAAAGAGAAGGGCGGGAGAGGAAAACTATGTTAAGTCATAGCTGCTTCCATCTTCTTTTACATTACATTACAGACGTGAAGACTGTCGTTTTATTGTCAAAATTGCCCAAAAAAAAATTTTACTGCAACTTTTTTTTGGGGGGCTATAAGTTGAAGTGCAAGGGTGGGTCCGCCAAAGCCGAAGCACTCCCTACCGCATCCTCCAAACAGCCCAGCAGATTTCAAAGCATTTACACTTTATTTAAAATCTAGAAGATTAACTGAGGCGTCGTTTTTAAATTGTCAAGTTAGATGTTTAAGTTACCAACTTTTTTGGCACTAATTTATTATCTTCATTATTTTTCCATTAACATACAAGTTATCCAGAACCTTTTAAAATGATCCTGCAGCTGATATCCGTACTAAAAAAATGTAATCCGAGTTGCTCCTAAATTTTTATTATTATAAAGGGCGCTGCGGGAGTTTTCTCGCAGGCGCTTCAGCCCAGAGTGACTGCGGGGCTTACCTGATAATGTCGGGGATGCCTCCTGCACTCTCTCTGGGTACTTTTTATCAAAGTTCTCATATGCCGAGACACCTTCACCTATTTTAGGAGGTATATGTACCGGGGTCAAAGACCTTGGGCATATGGCAAGAGCTGTCCGCTGGTCCCATTGGATCAGTCGGCCAACTGCCTCCTGAAACTGGTGGAGACACGGAGAAGGGAATGCTGCGTCCCCACAGCAGACTCGTCTCCCGTCATTCACAAGGAAGGGCGTGAGAATAGTACCCAATGCCCGACCTACCTGATGCAGGTTTTCTAGGGTTTTCCCTGCATCTCTTTAGGTGAAACACCGCGAGGGTAGGATCCTTAAACCATAGCCCGGGGGCCCTAGTTAACCCTTGGCTACCTTGCTCTACCTTCCGCATCCCCCCTTTTCAATTCCCTTCCTATGTTATTAAAGGGGAGTTGCCTGTTTCAGGATCACCCTCATGTAGCCTGTTAACCCAAAAAAATATTATTGCCCTCTATAACTGTTCCAGAGCACTGTCTCGTAGACTTCAGCAAGTTTGTTATATATTTATAAACCGATAACTAATAATGAGCAATGAGAGTTGTGTTAAAGGCAAGCTGCATGTATGTGTGACGTCCTTGAGCGTGAAATATCCCGATTACCATTCGGGAAAATTCCATTACGAGACCTTGCCTTGCAGTCGGACTCGAAGGACAGTTTTTGTGAAAGAATTACCATTTACTTAAAATCTCGGGTTATCTGAACGAGTGAAATGAAGTTTTTTTTTCCCCCACCCCTGGAGGATGCAAAAAATTCCAAGTCATCTCAAAGAGCTTCTGTAAAATTATTCATTGCTAGGCAGAAAGCTCATATGTGTTGGCTCATACTCATTAATAAAAGCTGCAATAACAAGTTACCTTTGTTTCGGAAAAGTTCTCCACAACGGAAAGAAAATTTAGACTCAACCTGAACTCTCCCGTAAAATCTATCTGATTCACAGTCTATAAATAATAAAGTGTTACTATAGTTACTCCTTGGTTAATCTCTGTTCTTTGATCCCAATTACAGGGAAGATCAATATAGTCTATTTCTGTATAATGTCATTTTCCAATCTTTAATTGATATTATTAATTTTATAACTTGTTCAGTTGAAACGCTCAACACGTCCAGTTCATTTATTTAAAACATATATATATATATATATATATATATATATATATATATGCTAATGGAGTGTAGTTTGAGAAACAGTGGGTTTTAGAATGAGAAGGGATATTTTGCCAGAAGTTAAGAAATTCTGCTACTTTGGGATGGTAGAAGTATAGTAGAGATAAAGATTAGAATATCACAGTCAAGGAAGGCTTTGGCGGAAAAGAGGAATTTACTTACGGGTAATGTAAGTGTGAATATTAGGAAATCCTTGTTAAAAAAAATGTTCGTCTGGAGCGTGGCGTTGTTATAATATGGGTGCGAAACGTGGACGATAGGAGCTTCAGAAAGAAAAAAGAATAGAAGCCTGTGAAATGTGGTGCTATAGGAGAAAGTGAGATGTGTGGATAGAATCACTAACGCCACCGTGAACTTAGACCTGATGTTCCTAAGTACGATTTTAACTGCGTGTACAGCGATTTTGTTTGCTTCACACAAAAACGGCTGAACGGTTCTTCTCTACAGAAGGTTAAAATACAAGGCAGTTCTTAAAGTTCATACTACAAGAAGAAGAAGAAGAAACAAAAACCCTACGCTTTGCCGATGATATTGTAGTATTAGGGAAATCTGAAAAAGACTTATAAAACCATAATAAATGGCTTTCTCCAGGATCACGTTCATGAGTTCAATATGAGGATTAACAGAGGGCAAACCAAGGTAATGGAGTGTAGTTTGGGAAACAGTGAAATAACAAAGGGTGTTAGATTGGGGAAGCCTAATAACTAGAGTAGGATAGCACAGACAACGAAGGCTTTCGAGAAATAGAGGAATTTACTTACGGGTAATATAAGTGTGAATATTAGGAAATCTGTTGCTTAAATTGTTCGTTATATGGGTGCGAAACGTGGACGATAGGAGTTGCGGAAAAGAAAAGAATAGAAGCCTTTGAAATGTCGTGTTATAGGCGAATGCTGAAAATCGGATTAGTGGATAGAATCACTAACTAGGAAGTTCTAAAGAGAATAGGGGGGAATATCGAACAATATGGAGGACGTTGACCAAGAGAAGGGATTGATTAATAGGCCACGTTTTGAGACATAAAGGCCTTGAAAAATTAGTATTAGAGGGATGATGTGTGAGGGGTAAGAACAGAGGAGGGAGGACAAGGATAGAATACGCTATGTAGAATAGGGAGGATGTGGGATGTGTTAATTATGAGGAAATGAAAAGGCTTGCGGAAGATCATCGGTATTTCTTTATTTTTACATCAGACCAGTCTTAGGACTGAATACCATCACAACAACAATATATATATATATTAATTGGAAATTAATGAAACTGCTCATTTGTAGATGTTGATTGTGTTTCATGGCTGGCTATAAAATGATCCATAACCAGATCATTTTCTGCCTTGGTTGGTTTAAATAATTTAACAAAGTCCGGTCGCTGACTGTGATATTCATAATAATTTATTCGAGAGTGTGGTGGTCCACGTCGCCTGATGGCTTCGTAGGCACATGTGTTAGCTGATTTTTTTTTATATTGTGTGTGTGAGTGTGTTTGCAGTCGTAGACCTTTGGACTAGAGTGCAAAACAGTTGTGTGCGTCGGACCTTCCTATATATAGCGCTGATAGAGCAAAGCTCATCGGGCCAATGCTGTCTGTCTCTATGGTAGAAACACACACGTGCACTCAACATGTGACTTAACAAACCACAGGGAGGTAAACTAGGGTGGCAATGTCTATTCCCAACTAAAACCTGGGGATGAGCCGATTCTAAGGTTACGGATAGATTTTAAATTTTTCTAAAAAAATTAATAATATAAAACTATAAGAAAGAGGAGGAAAAAACGTTTGGAATGAAAAAGACTGAATCCTGTTAACTCTTATATTTATGAAATAGCTCTTCATATTCAATAATTCAATTAATGAGAAACTTACGAGTTAACGGATAAGGAAAAAAATCAGCTATATTCTCAGAAATGCACTCACTGCATACTCAACGTACTAGAAGGTTCCTTTACAACGCTTCGACCACAATTTCGGCACTTCTTCCGGTATACACACAATTAAAAAAAAAAGCAAAATTTATTTTGAAGTTAATTTTTGAGTGGATAGAAATACATTAAACGTCCAAGAAGAGAGAATTTTGCCGCCAGAGACGGTTACTGTCGAAATATTTATACAAAGGAACTTTGTAATGTCTTCAATATACAGTATACCTTGTGACGTTTTAATTGATTCGTTGTTTATTGGTATGTTAAAGTTATTACGGTGATTAATAAGTCAATTGAAAAACTACTCGGTCAAAGTTACAAATAATTTTATAACAGTCAAAGAGTCTTTTTTGAAAAAAAATCTCGCATTCTTCTTTCCCTCTCAGATGTAGCCAATTACGTGTCTTGTCTCATCTCTACGTAGTCACAAAAAAAAACATCCGTGTAAAAAAACATACATTTGCCTAAATTACATACTAATTCGTCATTCGACAAACATGTATGTGTGTATGTATTTATTTAATCTACAAATGGGCAGTTTAAATTTTAAAAAAGGAATAATTTCTTCTAATAATATGATTCTATATATTTATTTATTTGTTAGGCGTATATATGATTTATATTGAAGTAACAAAATTATATTGTTAATTATAGGTTAAATGTGGTCCTTACGGCTAGATTATTAATAAAGTACGAGGTTCTTTCCCGGTGAATGGCATCATGTATAAATTCCTCCACTCGAGTTTCCAACCGGGTCAAAGATTTTAACAGTGACGTTTCGATGGGCTTGCTCTGCCGTCATCTTCAGACTGTGAAGTGTCAAATTCGGTGAGTGTAGGCATTTATATGGTCTGAGGCAAGTCTGTGTGCAAGCACAAACCGCCTGTGATTGGCTAGATGTGGACGCGGGAGCGAGCGAAGGCGTCTCCCATTGGTCCACTTGCTTGTTCATGCTCTAGTCTCCCGTGGCTGCATCTGGGGTCCCGTGACTCAGCTCCGCGTCGTTCCTCCGGTGAAACAATGGGTTCCAAGCCAGGCTCAATTTGGAATCCAGAATCTCTATTCAGTAAATTTTTCACTGGACCTGATGTTTATTGCCTCCAAAATAAACGTCACTGTTAAAATCTTTGAGCCGGTTGGAAACTCGAGAGGAATTTATACATAGATTATTAATTATTTGTTTAAGTTCTATATGTATCTGCCATAGTTTTGCAGTCAATCATGCAGGGAGGGTTCTGGGCCCCATTACCTGTTAAAAATGTGTTTATTAATTATGCACAAAGACGTGTTTCCATACTTCAAACAAACACAGCAACCAGGACGAACGACTTCATGCATACACATTAGTCTTTTGTTAAAACTAATAAACACATTTTTAACAAATCTAACCAACATTACACATATGAATGAGTAAATTCCTTTTTCGCTCTCGGAAATGGTAAAGTACTCGGTGTGAACAGTGTGAGACAGTAATAATTTAGTTGCATATTTAATAACAATAATAGGCAGAAATTTTCTCTACGACGTCAATATTTGAAAGATATTCATCCTCCTTCGTAAGCATACGATATTTCACGTCTGAAACAATAGTCCAGACGTAATCCTTGATTTCGTAAAGGGGACACAAGCAAACGAGTAAATTCCGTGATGGTAATTGCACTGGAGAGGTGTGAACACAAAAGTTTGTTTTGGGCGTATGCCTGCGAGGTGAAGAGTCATGCGTGGGCAAAGCCTACATCTTTGCTCTCACTTCTGCGTGCGACTCAATTCTGATCCTCACAGAACAATTTCCCTATCAGCTACTACTTCAAGACTCACGATTTGGGAAAAAAAAACAACTTCTCCAAAGAACAAAAAATAAATAAATTATCCTACGGAAATATCACACCTAGTAAAATATACAGAAACACCTTTTAGAAAATGAAAACGACCATCAAATGAAAACGATTTAAAGAAGGAGAATAATATATATATTTTCAGAAGTATAAAACTAAGTTTAAGAAAATAGCGGGAAAGGTCCAACATGAAAGTAACAGACTACATCTCTGTGACAGTGGAAGGTTGGTTATATACCATTTCATAGTCATCCCAGATTCCTGGCCAACATTCAGTCTGGCAATAACTACTTGTGGATAAGGACTTGAAGTGTTACTTGTTGCCTCAGATCTCTACCACATTGTTGGACTTATGATATAATTTTTTGTTATGTTTTGACACTGTTGTGGCATGTTTTTGTTTCCTTTTTTTTAAAAAAAATCTGTCTCAATTTCACCTCTCTAGGTTTATATTTTTGTACATTTTTCCTGTACAGGGAGGAAAAAAACCTGAAGAAGGCATAAAAACATGCCGAAACGTTGTTACCAGTAAATTTATATAATGAAGTCTTTACAAGTCATCAATTTGTTTTTGTTTCCTTTTTTTAAAAAAAAATCTGTCTCAATTTCACCTCTCTAGGTTTACATTTTTCCTGTACAGGGAGGAAAAAACCTGAAGAAGGCATAAAAACATGCCGAAACGTTGTTACCAGTAAATTTATATAATGAAGCCTTTACAAGTCATCAATTTGTTTAATTCATCATAAAAAAGGTTTTGAAGTCAAGTCTGGAGGCCCTATCCTTTCAACGTTGAAATAGTGAATTTTTGGTGTATAGCACTGAAATTATAATAGCATGAGATTAAAAAGAATCTATTACTGTTTAATAATTTTTTTTTCATTATTATAATTTTAGTGATTAATTTATTTTTCAAGATTTTTCAGATTATATGGAAAAAATTTATAAGTTTTTTGACCCATAACTAATAATTTAAATAATTTATTCTTCTTCAACACTCACATCGTTAAGGTTAAAAATAATCTGTTAAAAGCTGTATCCATAACGGTTTCAGATAAAAATACCTAAAAAATAACGTCCTAACATTTTAGACTAACCTTACCGCTTAACCAACTAATGGTTCGTTGACAATAATTGAATATTCGTGTGCTGAAATTGTGTTAGACATGAATATGGCATTTGTATTACGAGAACGTCTTTCATAATAAAAATGATACTAATTTATTGTGTGTGTGTGTGTTTTCATAAATAATCTACAATATGATGCAAAAACACTTTGGTCACTTCAATAGTTTATTAAATAAAAAATAATAATATATACTCAAAAATTGATCAAAAATCAATTATTTACATTTAAAACAACATTAAAATTGTTATCTGTTAAGTAAATAAACTCGAAAAGCATGATGATGTAAAGGAATATCAGCTTCTTCACAACAAAAAAAAACACACTTATTAAAAAGATTTTTGTTTTCTCTTATCAGGGAAACGGTTCATACCTGCATTGTGTAAGAAGTCATTCAAAATTTTGGAAAATATATTGAAAATAAATATCTTTTCTTAGATTAAAAAATTGTTCAATGTATATAAAAGTCAGTTTTTATAACCTAGTATCTTTCATTGACATAGGAATAAAATTTAACAGGGAAAAAACGTTTAATTATTCAAAATTTGCCTACTCGAAGCTGTATTTGCCCCCCTTTAACCTGAAAACTTTATATAAAATTGCAACTACTATATTCATTCCAGAACAATTGAATTGGGTTGTGGTTAATTTTTCCTTTTGTTTATTTGTGAAATTTTTTTATTTATTCGTGTGTTTCCGACAATCCTATTTAATTAATTATGCCCTGTCTGACAGGTATTTATTTGAGTTACTGTAAACACTGTTAATATGCATATATATAAGGAAGTGAAACCATGATATTATTAACAGAGCACTAACGGGGAAGATAAATAATGAAATTAATAATAGAAATTGCAAAAAAATTTCACAATAAATCTCTGGGATTTATAGCTCACGTATACATCAAGATGTTATCTTCCAAAAAAAAACTGGATTTGCCTAAGGCAGTGACTTACGAATATTGTGAAAAAAAAAATATAGAAAGTGTATTCCCATCTTCCTCAATTAGGGCTCCAGAGTTCGTTAAGGAAATTAATTTCTCCATCGGCGGCTGCTGCTGCAAAACTCGTTCGAAATCGTGCAAAGCGCATATCGCCAGACGTTTCACCCGGCCACATTAAGCACCTTCACGTGGATGGGTTAAAAAAGTAATTACCTGCGCGACCATCTGGGTCTGCATCGTGCACATTAAAAATCACGAAATCGTCAAGTAAACAGTATAAAATGACATTAAGGGACACGGGGACTGAAAATTTTGGGCAATATCTGAAAGAAAAAAACCAACAACAGTTTTTCTAATTTTTTTTCATATTAATATGCCTATAAATTCAGCAAAAATGAAGAAAGAGTGTGCCAAAGAAAAGAAGAAGGAAAGAGTAACATATGCATTAGGACAATTTTAATTAATATGTTTGATTTTTAATTTTAAAAAATTTTCATTTTTTCATAAAAATGTGTTTTTCTCAGCTTTGTGATTTCTGGTACCAAAAACCTTCTAAGCGTCACAAATATTAAGATATAGTCTTCATTATTTTTTTTTACATTATCTACATGCTAATACCTTCAAAGGAGTAGTTTCCTAATTGTCCATGTAGTTAAAGTGAAAAAAATTTTCAATGTGCCGAAAAGTGCCAAATTTTAAGTAACCGTAAAAATTACCCCCACCCCCACACACAATTTTAATCATTTTCAATAATAATACTGACAATTGAATATATTTCAGCTTCTTTTACATTTATATGTAGGGCTGACCATAGTTATCAAGTATGTAAGGCAAGGAACATTTTTCAAAACTACCAAATTTTAAAAATAGTTTTCATAATATCTCAACGAAAAAACAAGTTTCCAAAAAAAATAATTTTTTTTTGTTTCTTTGCTACGCAAGTGTGTTTTTAGCACACAGACAGTTAAAATTTTCATCTCAGTAACAATTCATTTACGGGAATTTTCGAATTTCAGGTGTGCCTTGACATCATCTGGAAGCATTAAAGTCATTCAGTTTCTGAACTGTAGTCATATTTCACTGAAAGATGATGTCTTTAGGTACAAAGTCTGCATCGTCCGATAACCGCCATCTACGACTAATATCAAACCCAAATAGTGTTGTGTTAAAAACTCCACGAGTCCAGGCTCCTCCAGTTACTTAATTTAATTGATTCTATACGACGTTCCATATGTTGTATTATTTCCAAACCCCTAAATCATTTGATTTGGAGAGTATAATAGGTATCTATCTCAGTGACAATGATTCCATTAAAGGTATTTATGATTTGAACGAGAAAGCTAATGAATTAGAGTCGAGTTCACGTGTCAGACACCTAAATTGCTCACTCACGCGAAAGACAAACCAGTTCCTTCCCCGGTGTGTGTTAATATGAGCGGCCTAATTATTCCCCGCGTTAAAGGCATTTTATTTTGAATTCTACCCGAGAGAAGTGAAAGGCAGATTCATGCCCCCCTGCGGGCGTTGAGTAAATTTCCACGGAATTCCCTCCAGTCCCGTCCCGTGGGGGTCACTGACTCCCTTATCTGGAGCATTCTCCTATCACGTCCTCATAGATACAACAGCCATACCTAACACCAAATTAGATAAGCCGTCACTTCCTCACATCACTCAAGCAAACGTCACGCCACTGTTCTTTGTAGTTTGATAAATTGGCAAGCACAAAAGGGCAGTCCGATGAACGTCAAAAAGTAGTTCAGAAGAGTCTGCACAACAAAACTGTCGGCGAAGATTTCCATTACAAATGCGCACTAACTATTATTTCAATGGCCTAAATTATTAGGGAATGTTGAAAAAGTAGTTAAACGAAACAGTCCATAAGCAGAAACAAAAAAATAGGTGATAAAATAAATACAATGCAACGTTTCTAAAAAAAACCTTGTTGCTTTCAGCAGGTGTTTGAGAAAAGTAGAAACTTTTTAGAACGACTCGCGGGCACAACTCAGACGATAAGGGAGTTTCTCTCGCAGGCGCTTCAGCCCAGAGTGACTGCGGGGCTTACCTGATCATGTCGGGAATGCCTCCTGCACTCTCTCTGGGTACTTTTTATCAAAGTTCTCATATGCCGAGACACCTTCACCTATTTTAGGAGGTATATGTACTGACTGGGGTCAAAGACCTTGGGCATATGGCAAGAGCTGTCCGCTGATCCCATTGGATCAGTCGGCCAACTGCCTCCTGAAATTGGTGGAGACACGGAGAAGGGAATGCTGCGTCCCCACAGCAGACTCGTCTCCCGTCATTCGGAAGGAAGGGCGTGAGAATAGTACCCAATGCCCGACCTACCTGATGCAGGTTTTCTAGGGTTTTCCCTGCATCTCTTTAGGTGAAACACCGCGAGGGTAGGATCCTTAAACCATAGCCCGGGGGCCCTAGTCAACCCTTGGCTACCTTGCTCTACCTTCCGCATCCCCCCTTTTCAATTCCCTTCCTATGCTATTAAAGGGGAGTTGCCTGTTTCAGGATCACCCTCATGTAGCCTGTTAACCCCCCCAAAAAAAACTCAGACGAAGCAAAGTTATCTATTATGCGTTCTTTGTAAAGCTTTTGAATTCTTATATTAATATATTTTTTTAAAAAAACATTCGTTGAATTATACGGCAACATTTTATACTTTAACTGTGTAGTTATTTTACATTATCTATAGATATTTTTGAAATGTGTTGCTATAGGAGAATGAGATGGGTGGATAGAATCACTAACGAGGAATTTCTTAACGAAATAGGGGGAAGAGCGGACAATATGGAGGAAGTTGACCAAGACAAGGGATAGATTAATAGGCCACATTTCAAGACATGACGGTCTTGTAAAATTGGCATTAGAGTGAAGTGTGTGTGTGTTGGGTAAGAACAGAAGAGGGAGGCTGAGGATGGAAGACGCTAAGCAGACTAGGTAGGATGTGTTATGAGGAAATGAAAAGGCTTGCGCAAGGTAGGTTATCAGGGAGGGTTTGCGTCAGACCAGTCTAAGGTCTGTCTGAATACATCAACAACATCTATACACTTAATTGAACATAAATTTTTATGAAGTTTCATTCTGCATTCAGTTGTTGGTATCGGACTTGTTCTGTAATTTATTTGTTAATAAATTATTTAACCACTGAAATGCCAAACTTGTCAAATGCTTTTATATACCTCAATGTGGGATCGCACTCTTTTATCATGAGAAAACAGTCGAACAGATTTCGACCCTAACCTGCGATTGACTTCATGCTTAGTCGTGATGTTCCTCAGGCTATTAGTGTCTAATATTTACATTCCTCATATGTAGAATTTTTAAACCACGGGTACTGTAGAGGAGAACCCGAAAAGACTGTGAAGCCCGGGGCGAAGGCGAAGGCGAAGGGACAATGAAAACTGTATACGGAGCGGGAAACAATTTCGAGATGCCAACACGCTAATAAAATTCAAGTACATGCCGTTCTAAATTCCTGTGAATGCCACAGATAAAGCGCTCGATACAGTTTGTCGTTCTCCTCGTTCGGAGCCGGTCAAAGGGCTGTAATAAAACGGTGAAAGCGATCTCTTTCTTTCTTTCCCCCGCAGAACAATATGCAGTTTTGGTTTATCGCGAGCTTTTTACGCAAGCAGCGGCGGGCCAACAATTTCGAGACAATGGCGACCGACTATACCGAGACCGACTTGTCTGTCTTTGCGATGATGGCGTTGTTGATAACCGTGCCACCACGTGTGTCGCAGGATTATCTCTCGGAGAACAATGCGTTTCCAGCTTTCACGCACACTCAGGCCGTTGGCACGCACTAACGCCCCTTGCGCCCACACCTCGTGGCCACTTCCGAAACTTCATCCACACCATCAACTATAAAGCCTGGCTTTTACTTACATTCAACTGTATTTTACCGTTGAACAACTCTTACGGTCAACGTCACTGCGGACCAAGAAACACGGACGAGTGCCCTTAATCTTCTATTTCTGGGGTCAATAACATTACAATTTTTCCTTCTTTTTTTTTTTGAGATTAACATCGAAGTCTGTTTTCGAATTCCTACCAACTATCAGGCCTGTTTCTCCCTCTTCTTTCAAACAAAATAAACCTGGGGTCTGAAGAACGCTAGCTACTATACTACTGTTGTTGTGGTAGTCAGTACACAGACTCCTTTCATGCGCTCTCCACACTAATCTATCGTGCGATAAAGCCTTCCTCTTCTCATGAGCCTGATTTGTCTATCTTCTTCTTGGTCTTTTTCCTCTTCCATTTCTACCCCAAACACATTTCCGTCTATTATTATTTAACAAGTTCTTACTTGCCTCAAAATGTGGTCCTATTAAGTCTTCATTCAGTGGGTCTCCTTCACCAATTACATTCAAGACTTCTCTTGATTTTCACTCGACCTGTACATGGCTTTCAGTATTCTTCGGGAGAATTATATTTCAAACGATTCTATTCTTCTTTGTTCTACAATATAGTCCGATTAAAATTAGGTGGCAATTGACCCTCGTGTCCCGCGAGGAACATGAATCTTGACGCTTTAAAAATTTGCGCGAGGGACAATCAGCGTCGCCGAACAATATTATACAGTACACGAAGTCTACCTGTAGTGTGGCATCACGAGGAAACGCCGCCAAGTTCGTACTTGGTTAAGCGTTCCACGGCATTCAGATCAAAGTCTTGTGTAATAGGTAGAGCAGAGTTCTCTCCACCTTACCACCGTTGAGGTCAGGAAGGTGATAACGATTTGAAAACAATTATTTGATATTTACAATAAATAAAAAGACGACCAAAAAGTAAGCATATAAATTTTTCACAAAGTTTTAAAGTCATAATTATTTGATATTGTATCAAAATTATAAAACTATGTTATGATTTATTTAGATAACTTGTATTGTATTTGCTAATAATCTACAATTGGGCGCAATACATAATTAAATATACATAATTATAAACTAAAGAAAGATAAACATGTTCTGTGGATGCCCTGAAAGAGAAAAGAGAAACACTTCACTTCACTTTAGTTTTTTATATTCGGAAACACATTTATATTAAAAAATATCCACTTCACACGTTTTTTCAGATTTGACCTAAATTTATTTTCTTGAAGAGGATTTCCTCCAAACACCCCTGCCACAGGTAAATTATTCCAGTCGTTGATAGTCCTATTTAGGAATGAGAATTTGCCAACATCTGTTTTTTGTTTTCTATATTTCACTTTGAATTGGTGATCCTCCCATCATCTACCTATATAACTGGAGCTTGTTCCAATCCATGGTTTTTGCCCCTCTATAAGCTTATGCAGTCTTGCTTTCTCCCTCCTTTCTGACAATACCTCCTCCCAACCTAGCTGTTTTACTTTTTCCTTCCTATGACCCCCTGTGGCCCTACTTGCACAAAATTAGCAGCAGCCCTTTTCTGAACTTTCTCTAATGATTCTATTTGATTAATTCTATAAGGATCCCAACAAGCCTGTGCCCCATATTCCAAAATTGGGGTCTAATTAGAGATAAGTATGCCACCTCTTTTGTTTTTGAACTTCCCCTTTTTAAGTTCCTCATAATGAAATGTAAGGAATTCCACGCTTTTCGGGGCCGTGAAATTCACTTGTTCCTCCCCCCACCCAAGTCTGTTGTTGAAATACATCCCCAGATATTTGCAGCTCGTTAGTTCCCCACTCGCCTATTCTATATTCTGTCTCATTTAACAACGTGCGTTTAGTAAACGAGATTGTTGAGCTGCCTTTTCTTTCCATTAATTTTCATTTTATTTTCCAGAGCCCAGCTATTAACTTTATCTAGATCTTCTTGTAATAATAAAGAGTGTCTTCCTCGTTTGTTATCTTTCTGTATATGATACAGTCAGTCGTCAGCGAAAAGCCTTCCTTAACCCCCTGACTTCAAGTAATTCGGTAAGTCATTAATGAATATTAAAAACAGTAAGGGGCCGATTACAGAGCCTTGGGGAACTCCCGATGTTACAGCGCCTGAATCCTTCTAGGGGTCGTTACTATAATATAACTGATATCAGCAAGATTAAATTTACAAAGAAAGATTCAATTTGACAGAGGTGATTACTATTATATATATTCTTCAAGAAAAATATGCGATGCGAAAAGAGAATTGTCTGTCGTTCGATAAGACCTTGACTTGAAAGATCATTCGAAAGTTATTGGACGTGTTTCATAATATTTTTTTTTTGATTGTGTCATTGTACGTATGTTATTCAAAACTAACAAAAGTATGTTTCCTGCTCCCGTGAAAGTATCTCAATGGGGAAAAATAGATTCGTCTTACGAACAATTGTGGATACGTCCAGCGCCCACGTATGTATGTAAATAGGAGTCGTTTCTTTGTCCAAGGCGTTGTTTCACATGGGAAAGCTGTGACTGTACTTTATTAGTCTTGATGAAGTGAGTGACCTGGCCGTGCGTGCTGACTTGTTAACCTGTCCTGTTCGCAATGAATCAGGCCACGGCGGCTCCGGATGGACGCACTTCCAAGAAGTCGGTCCACTGACCCATATGAAAGGCGAGTCTGCCTGCAATCCTCAATTACAGACGTTCGCTACACTCGCCGAGGACAAAAACATCCCATCAGAGGTCATATTACACCAGCTTTGAAAAATAAATAAATTAAAAAAATTGTTCAAGAACAGTAGAAATGTTTTCAAGGGTCACAAGAACTGAAATTTCGGCCAGAATCATGAAAAAAACTTATTTTCTAAATTTTCATATTAATATTCTTATAAATTGAGTAAACTGAAAAACGAAACTCCTAAACAAAAGAAGAAACGTGTAACACGTACTGAAGGAAAATTTTTAATTATTATTGGTGACGCAAAGGAGGTTTTTTGGACTAGAAATCATGAAGCTGAAAAAAAACGAATATTTCCGAAAAAAGAGTAATAATTTATTAATTTAGAATCAAAAGTATTAAGATATTGTCTTAATTCTTTTCTACATAATCTACATGCCTCGAAAAATCAGGAAAATTAATACTTGTGTTTAAGTAGTTTAGGTGTAAAAATGTTTTTAGAGTGCATAAAAATGTACAAATTTTATAGCTAATCGTATACAAGCTCTTAGTAAAATATTATTTACTCCCCACAACTTTAATCAATTTCAAAAATAATACGGACAATTGATAACTATTGCCAGCCCTCTACATATTAAAGAAAAGAAAAGCTAAAATATATTCAAGTACGTGAAGCAAGGAATAAATAGTTTCAAAACCTGCCAAATTTTGAAAATAATTTTCAAAATATCACAATAAAAACAATATTTTGTACATTGCTACAATACACGTGTGTTGTTAACAAACAGTTGCAATTTCAGCTCAGTAGCAATTCATTTGCAGAAATTTCAATGGTTTGACATTTTCTCGATGAAATTTTGTATGACAATTTAAAGATAAGGAATCTGTATCAGTCCTGACAGACAATCAAATTTGGATCCGAACGTTTTCGACCGAATAACTGATGTGATATTGACGATGAGTCGTTATATTCTACTAGTTAAAAACCCTTTCAGTTAGGCTGGGTTGAGTCTCGATGGGTATCTCCTCTAGTGTCTCCGAAAAATGACGGACGTGCGCTCCTCCCAGACCGTGTTGCTCTTTGAAATGCTTTGTTGCACGACACAATGACACGAACAGCATGAAGCTTTGTCCTCTTCCTCAATGGCACACGGCGAGAGAAATCCGATAAATGCAGATTTGGCTTATCCTTCAAGTGTCATGAATAATCTCTTTCAGGCATCAAGTCACTTCTTCATTGATGCATCTATTTTTTTGTGATCCTTGGGACACATTTTTACCTATTTATTTTGTTGATACTGTTGACTTTTCATTTAGCTGTGTTTTTGTAATGGTGACTGCGTGAGGTTATGGAACCATTGAATTGAATTCTGAAGTGTGTTAGTCATCTGAGGTCAAAGTAAAAAAACTAATGAATCTCTGGAGAAGAGTTTCAACTAGGAACCTATTTTGGCTAACGATCTTTGGTATAAAAGAACACATCATGCAAACCAGTGTGTGTGTATCGTCCAAGTTCATTGTAGATGCTGATGGTTCATTACATTGTCGCAACCAACAATAAAAGATTCTCCAGAAAAGAAGTTTCCTACAGATGATTTAATCTAAGTCAGCGCATCCCATCCTTGGCCTCCCTCTTCTGTTCTTACCCCCATACATTTCGCTCTAATGCTAATTTTAAAGACCATCATGTCTCAAAAAGTGGTTTATTACTCTATTCCTTCTCTTAGTCAACGTCCTCCAAATACTTCTCTCTTCACCTTTTCTGTTTAGAGCTTCCTGGTTAGTTACCCTATCCACCCATCTAATTATCCATATAGGACCACATTCGAAAAGCTTATTCTATACATTAGCCTATCCAGATATTTTTTTCAGTTCTCGTGCTGATATTTATTCAGTGCATCTTGCGCAGCTGCTGTACGTTTGTGCAGCTGAGTTCTACTCCCTTTTATTTGCCATTCGCCATTCGTAGCAGATTATTAAACCTGTGGTTTCGTAAAAGTATGTTCGTGAATCTGCCTCCGATGGCTGAATTGAGAAGAATTTGATAGCTAATTCCGCTAGTTGACATAAAACAGTTAACTAAGAATAGATCTTTAAAATATACTTCAATTACTACAGATTAAAAATATATGATCGTGGATTCTCAAATCATTCTTTCATTTCGTTTTGAAGTCCTGTTATTTTATTATTAATCTCTTACATATCCGTTTTATTTCAGAAATATTTTATTATTTTTTAAATTAAATTTCAGTTATTACCTGTATGTAGAATTTTATAAGTTATGAAATTTGTGCTTTATCTTGGAAGTATTTTTTGCACTAGGGAAATTTTTAATTTGCTTCGAGAAACCTGTACCGAAACATCAGCATTAGTAAAGAAAATAATATTTAATTTTGTATTAAGTCTTTAGTTTGTCAGTTATTTTAATTTGTTATATATATATCTGATTTATTTAGAACTTTATGTGATCTTTTTATTTGACGAATCAGGATGAAGAAATCTCGATCTGGAAAATTCAGTTTCGTCTTACGCAAGCCTTTTCATTTCCGCATAACAATCTAATGAGCATAGCGTATTTCATACTCGCCCCGCCCTATGTTCTTACCCCACACACTACCCTCTAATGCTAATTTTACAAGACCCTCGTGTCTTAATCTATCCCTTCTCTTGGTCAACGTCCTCCATATTGTTCGATATTCCCCCCTATTCTCTTTAGAACTTCCTCGTTAGTGATTCTATCCACTAATCTGATTTTCAGCATTCGCCTATAACACGACATTTCAAAGGCTTCTATTCTTTTCTTTTCCGCAACTCCTATCGTCCACGTTTCGCACCCATATAACGAACATTTTAAGCAACAGATTTCATAATATTCACACTTATATTACCCGTAAGTAAATTCCTCTATTTCTCGAAAGCCTTCGTTGTCTGTGCTATCCTACTCTAGTTATTAGTGAAATAACAAAGGCTGTTAGATTGGGAAGCCTGTTTCCCAAACTACACTCCATTACCTTGGTTTGCCCTCTGTTAATCCTCATATTGAACTCATGAACGTGATCCTGGAGAAAGCCATTTATTATGGGTTTTATAAGTCTTTTTCAGATTTCCCTAATACTACAATATCATCGGCAAAGCGTAGGGTTTTTGTTTCTTCTTCTTGTAGTATGAACTTTAAGAACTGCCTTGTATTTTAACCTTCTGTAGAGAAGAACCGTTCAGCCGTTTTTGTGTGAAGCAAACAAAATCTCTGTACACGCAGTTATAATCATACTTAGGAACATCCGGTCTAAGTTTACGGGGGCGAATTTTTATATTTCTAAACAAAAATATATTATTACGCCTATATATAACAACACGTTTGACTGAAATCGGTCCGACCGTTTTCTCTTCGAAACGGGAAAAGAATACGCACCAAATTATTATATTATTAAAAATATATTTATACAACTTAAATAGCCCAAACGCACACTAAAGCACAAAGAGCGATACGAAACGAAGTTGAAGACTGTACAGGTCCACACTTTGGCTAATAGAGACGTTCTCTGCGTATTTTAAAGTAAAACGTGACAGATATGAAACATGATAACATCACTCACTAGACATTTCCAGTTTTTACGTGGAATCTGAGGCACGTGTGAGCTCAAAGAGCAAACTCCTCGCGATCAATACAGATTGCAGACATTTGTTATCTCTGATTACTTATAATTGCCGCATTGAGTCAATCTCTGGAAACTCGTGAATCGATCTCACATTCAATACGGACATCGATAATAACTTCAGATACATTACTCTAATTATTTCCTTACATTAAAAATTATACTTGGAATTACCTGATTGGTACTATAAATGTTGACGTTTTCACGTGTCTGATGAACTGAATGATGACTCAACAATGGTCCTTTGCAGCGAAACATATCGCTGACCAAGAGTTAAATAGTGCAAGGAATCTCTTATTTTTATTGTGAAGAGTATATTTTAAATACCATAACCCAGTCAATACGTTTGGTTGAGAGAGGGGAAAAATAGTGTTAACTTAAAAAAAACATATACGTGTAACTGAACGTGTTGATCTGAATTTGGAGGTAAATAAAGTTCTTGGTAAATTTCTGAGAAAGATAACCTTTAAATGTTGATTGTTAGATGACTAACTGGACGGTGAATAGACATTTATTTTCTGTTCTTAAATATCAAAAACAATTCCGTGTATGTATTATATTTTAATTAATCTAACATTTGTAATTTCACAAATAAAACCAAGAACCAGCCAATTACTCAGAACAAAAATCCGTCATGTTATTCATCACAATTAGCCGGACGTTTCGTCCATAATTTTAGGGACTACTTAGGGTGATATAAAGATATAAAGAAAATTTCGTCAAATGTAATTTTTTAAGTATGACCTCTTTTCTGCAAAATAGTATTGATGAACTAATCCTACGGCTGGAGTAATAGTTACACATTACACCAAAAAAGTGTCAACAACCACGTTAAAAAAGAATCCATTTCAAGCATTGAGTGGTGCTAATGTTTTAAGAAGTTTATATACATCTGGAGTAGTAATATTGAAACCCTGGTCAACATAGAAATGTTCTGCAAGTAATGTATGAACTTAAAAATGGAAGACCCATAACAACAAAATTCATCAGTGAAGTTAACGGACACTGGAAAACAGCTTAGTTGAATTTTATAAGTTAAATTTTAAATATATATTGGGGAATTTTATGGATATCTATTGTGATTTTAATACAGCAGCACCACATGGACATTACAAACTAAAGTCTCGTTCAGAAGTAAAGGTCCAAATGTGAAACGTGGCGCCAATAACTGTGTCCACTGGGCGGTTACAACCGAAATGTCTTAAATTATGGACGAAACGTCGTAAGGTATCTGTGTGATAGTCAGAATTTCATTTGATTATTCAACACAAGTTCGATGTTTTGGCGTTAATTTGATTCAATGTAAGTTTGTATAAATCTTAACCAATCTATAAATTAGTAATAACTAACAATCATAATTATTTTAACATCCAAGATGCATGAAGACTTAATTGAGATTACACAGAAGTAATTACCCTCACAGTGTAAGGTTATTTTTATAAGCTGATGTCGTGATAAGGACATCCAAGATAGCAAGGCCAATGACGAACAGCATCAACAGACTGGCTGATGCAACTCTGATTCGGAATGTCATCAGCTTTTGCACTCAAGTATCACTGACCTTCGTCAAGAGTCTGTAAGAACGACCAAACTTCCGCCAAAACAAAGATCTGGACGATTTTCCTCGTGGGGGGAAAACAAGACACCTTTGGTTCATCTAATCCATAGACAATTTTGGTTCTCAACCTTGGTAAATAAGGAATTAAAACTCAACGTTTCCACGGCCTGCGCTACCATCTTCATCGTCTGGAACTCAGCTGATCTAAGTAAGTCCATTTTCGTTAAACCCGTGTTCTTCGTGTAGCCGATACCTAACCATAAAAGCACGATGCGGCATCCTAAGAATATACCTTTCAACTCTAAAATTCAATGAAATTGGCATGTAGAAGGAAAAGCTTACAGTGACTAGCCTTTAAAATGTGTGGTCATCATGACATCTTTCTTCCGTTGACTGTTCGAAAGTTCATTTTGCTGACACGTTGAGATATAATTTTATTGAGGGTACTGCGAATTTATATATCCGTTAGTAAAATAACACATGAAATTTATAAAGCATACAAGGCAACAAGTAAAATAAACCTTAGGTCATTATAAGTTAATAATGTATTCTACTATTATTATTATTATACAGATAAAAAGAAAATAATAGAAGCATTTGAAATTTGGTGCTATAGGAGAATTCTGAAAATCTATAGGAGAATGCTGAGAATCACTAACGAGGAAGTTTTAAACAGAATAGGGGAAGAGCGAAAAATATGGACAACGTTGAGCAAGAGAAGGGATAATACATTAATAGGCTACGTTTTGAGACATGAGGGTCTTGTAAAATTAGCATTACAGGGAAATGAACAGAAGATGGAGACAAAGGATGGAAAACACTAAGCAGATCAAGAAGGACTTAGTTATTTGGAAATGAAAAGGGTTTGCGCAATATATTTTAGCATGGAGGGTTGCATCAGACCAGGCTCAGGACTGAATAGCACAAGAACAATAGATAACCATATTTGACACCACACTGGAATAATTTCCTAATTTTAGATAATGACAGAAATTGCAAATCGAGAATAGCTTCTGAAATCGTTCTCAATAAAACAGCAAGAATTCTCTTAATGCACCAGCTTAAATTTATTTGTTTCGATCGATTCCTGTCGTTATACTGTTTATCTTTATTTCATCTTTTTAGATCTTTGACTGACCGCAAGGGTCTTTAAACTGTTATACCAACAGTCCTTAATTGTTACAATGATGAGAGACTACAACCGGACAGACAGAAACATGTCGCTGCAATTAAATTAAATTGATTACTTACATAATTTTTAATTCTCTACTTTCTCCTTATTAATGGAATATATTAAACCCAAATAAAAAATTACCCTTCTTACAACTTGAAGGTAGTTGTAGAAAAGAAAAGACCTACAAGCACTGAATGGTGGAAAGATAGGAATAGAGTAATTAGGTTACAGCTGTAAGAAGGAGAAAAAATATTGTTATGTGGAAATAAGTGCGATGAGTTGTAAATCAAAAAGGAAAAAAAAAAGAGGTTTGGAAGCTCTTGAATTACTTTGTGCAGAACAACGACGACATTAAAGATGCAAATAATAATAATAATAATCATATTCCGTAGATCCTGTAAAGAAGCTAAGCTTCAAGGATGTGGAATGGGTCAGGGCTGTGTGCATTTATTACATTATTTTATTGTATAAAAGATAAATATACTTATAACAAATTTTTGTATTATAAACTAATTAATTAATTACTCTTCTCCGATTCTTCTATAAATTCCTTTATTGAATAGAAGGAGGAGTGGCTAAGCAAAAATGAGCGTAATTCAAACCTTCGTAAATGTCTTAGGACTTACGGGTAATATCTCAGGATGTCCTGAGGGATCCAGAGATTATATAAATGCTAGCTGTAGTGGACTGAAATGAATTATTTACATAGAGAACCTGGACGGTGGAAGATAAAGACGAACGCGAATTTGGCAGGGAAAAGGGAAAACCGCTTGGCTGTATGTGTGTGTGTGTGTGTGTTTTGTGTACGCACCCCCACGAGCATCCACAATGATGGTCGAAAGTGAAACTGACGCCCGCTGTGACTCTGTTGGCGCTTTCCACGGCTCGTTTCGTATTCACCTGCACTTTCTTCCGCGGTGCCAGGCAGCCATTGATCACAGAAGCGCTTTAATGATGTGTGTGTGAGTGTGTGTGAGTGTTGGCACGATCTATCAGCTTCCCTTTCCGCGTACCACGAACGATCACTTCGCACTGGGTTCAAAGTAGTCTCTCTACAGCAATGGCGTTTTTCAGGATCCCTTGTGGACAGCCAAAAGTTTTCTCTTGATTCAAATCGGTTCCGTTTCACGGAAGTTTCAACTTTTAAGAGTATCAAAAAAAAATCACAGTGTGCCATTTCAATCCCGAAAAATGCCTTCCCCGCGTAATAAACAGAATTATAAAAAGAACCATGTTAATTAGAAAATTGACATGAATTAATTAAGACAATAATCCTAAAATTAACAAATTATAAGAAATTTGTTCAGTTGAAAATCAAAAATTTACAATTTTAACGAGCCAACGCCAATTAACTGGTAAACTCAAACTAGTGCCTGCTATTTTTAGGAATTTTTGAAAAATGGATTTAAATCTGGTTAAATAATATGGGAAACAGTGGAATAACAAAGGGTGTTAGATTGGGAAGCCTAATAATTAGAGTAGGATAGCACAGGCAAGGAAGGCTTTCGAAAAACAGAGGAATTTACTTACGGGTAATATAAGAGTGAAGATTAGGAAATCTGTAGCTAAAAATGTTCCTATGCAGCGTGGTGTTATATGGGGTGCGAAACGTAGACGATAAGAGTTGCGGAAAGGAAAAGAAAATAGAAGCCTTTGAAATGTAGTGCTGTAGGAGAATGCTGAAAATCAGATCGGTGAATAGAGCAACTAACGAGGAAGTTCTAAACAGAATAGGGGAAGAGCGAACAATATGGAGGACGTTGACTAAGAGAAGGGATAGATTAATAGGCCACGTTTTAAGAAACAAGGGCCTTGTAAAATTAGCATTAGAGGGAAGTGAACAGAAGATGGAGTCAAGGATGGAATACGTTAAGCAGGATGCAAGTTGTGATAGTTATAAGGAAATGAAAAGGCTTGCGCATAACAGGTTAGCATGGAGGGTTTGCATCAGACCAGTCTTAGGACTGAATACCACAGCAACAGCAACAACAACAAATAACATTCGAATTCTAACCTAAATTAAAGGAACCTCTTTCTAAAACTTATTTATAACGCAATTCAGGTTCAGTGACCAAGATGGCTGAGCCATGAACACGAATATTGGTAGACATGCTTCTTCAATAATCGTCTGTTATTTCCAAGTTTGGAAAGGTTCTTCCACCGATAACAACAGTCTTTTCAAAACTTCAAAAACAGGGCTATTGTTTGGCCCAATTTTAAGGCGAATAATGATTTTTAAGGAACTTCAACTTGATCTTGTACCTGTGTTGTAAGTCAAGAACGTAGGTCTATTTCGTCAGCTTGTTCTAAACTGTTAAGATCGGAGGAATTACCACCAGTAATGACGTTTTCTAGTCTATTCCTGCATTTGACTCACAGATCGTTTGGCCGCCGTAGGCTGTCGCGTAAGTTCCACGATCCAAGAAGCGCCTCCTAAAGAATACATCACGGCTAAGGACTGTATTAAACGACATTGGGAAAGATCCTTGTACTTCAAGGCCGCATATCAATGCTCTGACACCATGCAGGTTAACCATGGAGTCAATGAGCATCGCGGCAAACAATGGAAAAGATTGCCAGTGTGTTGGACTGAACATAGCAAGTAACAAGTTGATACGGCGATTCCGCTACATCGGAGAAAGCTGAACGAAAAAAAGATAAATCGAAGTATTATACTACTAGCAAATGATGATGATGACAGACGTAATGTTACACCAACCCAAAACCCTTTAAGTGGTAGGAGAAGGTGAACAAAGAATATGCGAAAACTAGGTCTCAAGAAGACGGAGGCTGGTCCTTGCAAGGACGTGGAAGGCTCTTGCCACAGTCATAAATTGTCCACTCTCACGGATCTCGGAGGAAAAAGGTCTCTGGCTCAGTGAGGAGTCACGGTTCAAGGGCGCACAGCTACATCTGCAACCGTTATCTTGTCTCCTTTCCCGCCTCACCGCAGTCACCTCTGGAAATTGCTTTCCCGTCCTTGGTTTCGGCATTTATCATACATATTATTGTATTCAAAAACTTATAATTATATTCTCTTTCACTACGGCCGACCGTCAGAAGTTATTACATTCCTAAATTCCAAAATTGTGGACGAAATTTTGCACCTAATGTGTGGAATAAATAAATTCGAACTTATTGACGGCTTTTATGTTTATTTCTTACTTATTGCTATCAATCTACAAAACATTTAACATTGCCTTAGATACCAGTAGTATTACATAAATTATTTCTCATTTTATTTCTTCTGTCGCTTAGTCTTTTTCTCTTTCGTAATCTCTAAAATTCCCTAGATAAAACTGCCTTTAATTTAATTCCAAGTTCCCTGGACTTAGCCGCCGTTTAATTCAATATACTTTTTAATATAAGAAAATAAGTGACATTTAATATATGTTTATCATTCAAAGGTCAAAGGCTTTCGCGGTGTAAATGAAGTAGATGAAGCTCTCGAGTTTCCACCCGGGACCACTTCAGTCATCGTTAGGACGTGGGACGAGTATCAAGAACCCGACAGGCGAATGCAGGTTTTCCCACTATCTCTTTGAGGTGAATGATGAGTAGCCTTGGAGGCCCTAGATAGGCATAGGAAGGGCTTTCAACCAAATGTTTTTAAAGAGATAAGTGGGCATAATGTGAATAGCCAGAACCTAATAGAAAAACTAAAATTCAGAAGCTCAGCCGAATAGTTGGTTAAACTGAATTTTAAAGGATCAGGTTGGTCAAAATCTTGACGGGACCGGGAATCGAACCAACTAAGCTACCCGACTCGACTTCCCGCCAGGTACGAGATTTTTCCATCATCCCTTGTGCAGCCTGAAGGCCTAATTCTAGGACCTCGATGAAGAATGAATATTTAGTATAAAATGGTTACAGGTGCAATGAATTAATTTAAGAACAGAAGAAGAATAAAATCTAATAAGGGTACCTTTTTCCCCTTTGGCATTCTCCCTCATACATTCCTAAGGATGACCACAACTTGCTTAAACCTAATGAGCAAATATCTACATTTAAAAAGGTATAAATAGGACACCACATTATACAAAACAGTTGCTATAAAATTTGTCTTTATAGGTCCTTGACATTAGCCTATTTTCTGAGTCGTATCGCTACATAGAAAACAAGATCGATTGAGGAAAACATTCACAGAATATATGTCGTGAAACTTGCGCAAGTGTTGTGTAAGCTGGAGTTGAAGAACATTTGGTAAGCTCCGGGACAATATTTGGACGTGAAGGTCACGATCGTTAAGGACGAACAGTTAGTTCCCTGTATAAATGCTCGTGTTCCGTAAACCCCCTTGGGGGGTCTATCGCAAAACGTTTCATACGTGTGCGTGACATATGGCACGGCCGGGAGTGGCGCTGAAGCTTACTTACATAAAGCTGCTCACCACTTTCGCCATTAGCAGAAATTACCACCAGCATCTTCCTTCTGCAGTCAGTTAGGTAACACTTCGATATTTATGTAACCAGTCCCAAATACAGGTCGGAACTTCATCTTCGGTCTGTCTTACAACAATGTTTAACAACGGCTATTCGCTAAATAAATCAACTGACGTAATATTCCAAAAATACACACATCCCTTTAGCAAAATAAAAAAATTAAATTGTTTTCCATAAAAAAAACGAAACTATTTTTGAATTGTAAATCGGTCACACGGACAATTATAGTGAACTCGGACGATAATGACAGGAGGGCGCTGCGGGAGTTTTCCAGCCCAGAGTGACTGCGGGGCTCACCTGATCATGTCGGGGATGCCTCCTGCACTCTCTCTGGGTATTTTTTATCAAAGTTCTCACATGCCGAGACACCTTCACCTATTTTAGGAGGTATATGTACCGGGGTCAAAGACCTTGGGCATATGGCAAGAGCTGTCCGCTAATCCCATTGGATCAGTCTGCCAACTGCCTCCTGAAACTGGTGGAGACACGGAGAAGGGAATGCTGCGTCCCCACAGCAAACTCGTCTCCCGTCATTCGGAAGGGTGTGAGAATAGTACTAAATGCCCGACCTACCTGATGCAGGTTTTCTAGGGTTTTCCCTGCATCTCTTTAGGTGAAACACCGGGTAGGATCCTTAAACCACAGCCCGGGGGCCCTAGTTAACCCTTGGCTACCTTGCTCTACCTTCCGCATCCCCCCTTTTTCAATTCCCTTCCTATGCTATTAAAGGGGAGTTGCCTGTTTCAGGATCACCCTCATGTAGCCTGTTAACCAAAAAAAAAAGTGAACTCGGACATTCAAACGAAAAAGGGAAAGCCGTTTACTTGTTTGGTATTATTTTTTTTTACAGCCTCTCGCGACATTCAGATTCCACCGACGTTATTTCTGTCCCTTAGTCATCCTCTCCCCGTGACGTTACCATCTGATTACACTTTCTCCTTCAGAATATTCTTTAGTCATCCACTGAAGCAACTACTCCTTCAGGTGTTGTTACGTTTTACTTTCTGACGGCGCCGCAATGGAAACAGCATGGCATTCACTGGCGTCTTTTCCTTTGATAGCTACTCCTTATTCTCCATAGGCACATGATTCCGTGAACTAGTAAGAATCGGTGAAGCACTGCGCTGCGGAGAACCTACTTCGAATCTCGCCATCGCTTTTAATGCTGGCCGTTTTAAAACCGCCGTAGGGGACTGTTCACCTCACGCAGCGAACCAACAGCAAACTGGTTCTAAAGATTACCACCACCAAAAGAAAAAGACTGCATAACCCAAGTTGATGACCGTAAGCTTGAATGTAATTCCACCTCGAGATATGTTCTGCAATGGCTCCTGAAAGGGACCCCAATGCTCAAAATTATCAACATAATACATTAAGCATTCGATTGTATATAATGTGTAAAATCAGACAAATATTATAATTTATTAGTATAATAAATTAATTACCACTGCCGCCAGAAATCATGTCGCAAATGATAATCACTACAACGAACACAACAAAACGGCCCGCGTGCCGTTCTTCTTTTTTTTCTCCAAAGATTCTCACATAAACAGCCACAGATTTGCGCACTTTAAAGATTCATAATTCAATATGTCACAACGACAATATAAATAAAGAATACAAATTATAAATTCTTTCACAAGATTCCTTTTTAAATTCGTATGAAATAGAGAATGAGATTAAATCAATATTTGGCATAATACATATATTATTATAATACAGTGCTACATAGACCTGTATAAATTTGCACGACACAATACTATCACTACTTCTTGTAAGAAGTAGCAGTCTTGTAAACATAAATATGTTATAAACACTATTTAGAAGGCACTAAACTAATTCCACTGTTTAATAGCATAGGAAGGGAAATTGAAAGGGGGGATACGGAAGGTCAGGAAAACAGCTATGGTTGACTAAGAGCCCCTAGCCGGTATTCTTCAGAAATAGATGAAAACCTGCATAAGGAAAGGTCGGATACTGTGATATAGATTATAAACAGTATTTTTAGTTTCAACTCCAGGGGTAAGACTAAATACTTTCTTGGCTTGAAATGAGCTGCAAAGGCAAATAACGAAAAGTCTATGAGGGGAACATGGGTGACGTGAAATGCACTTCACAGTAGTTAATAGACTGACCACGTGACTTTTTATCGTGGAACGTGGTTTCAAACATCTGTCTCTACATTCGCATCCCCTCTTTTCGATTCTCTTCCTACGCTATTAAAGGGGAGTTGCTTGTTTCAGGATCACCCTCATGTAACCCGTTAACCTCCCCCTCCCAAAAAAAGTAACTTATTTTAAAATACCAGTCAATAACCGTGCGTCTCATTTTTGTAAAGCACGATCACTAAACGTCGAAAATTTAAGAAAAAAAAACTTTATTACCATCAAATTAATTGAGGATAGCAAAGTTACCGTATATAAAACGTGAGGTACATGTTGAATTAATTATTTGCACTCCCTGTGTAAAAACGTGGGACAGACTTTCAGGAAAGGTCTTAAGAAAAATAACCATTATCGTTTAACTGAAGCAACTTTTCTTCTCCTGAAGTAACCATAGTCAGATATTAAGATACATCTGCCAACGTACTATACTGACTCTCGGAATATAAAACAGTTTTTTTTATATAAAAAATATATTAGAAATTATACTGAACGATTTAGCTGTTTACTCAACATAATACAATGATAAGATTGGAGTATATATATATATATATATATATATATATAATTTTTTTTGGTTAAGAGGCTACATGAGGGTGATCCTGAAACAGGCAACTCCCCTTTAACAGCATAGGAAGGGAATTGAAAAGGGGGGATGCGGAAGGTAGAGCAAGGTAGCCAAGGGTTAACTAGGGCCCCCGGGCTATGGTTTAAGGATCCTACCCTCGCGGTGTTTCACCTAAAGAGATGCAGGGGAAACCCTAGAAAACCTGCATCAGGTAGGTCGGGCATTGGGCACTATTCTCTCGTCCTTCCGAATGACGGGAGACGAGTCTGCTGTGGGGACGCAGCATTCCCTTCTCCGTGTCTCCACACTTTCAGGAGGCAGTTGGCCGACTGATCCAATGGGATCAGCGGACAACTCTTGCCATATGCCCAAGGTCTTTGACCCCAGTACATATACCTCCTAAAATAGGTGAAGTTGTCTCGGCATATGAGAACTTTGATAAAAAAAGTATCCAGAGAGAGTGCGAGACATCCCCGACATGATCAGGTGAGCCCCGCAGTCTCTCTAGATGGGTATATATATATATATATATATATATATATGTTTTACTTGTCGTCATAATGTTTTAATATCTTGTAACGCCTACCGGTTAATTTCACAACTGCAATATATCCAGGAAGCAGCCGCCTGCGACTGTTCCGCAGATGATGTAGATTTTGAGGGTTAACGTTTACTGAAACCATTTTCCCACACACACACACCCATTCTTCCCTGTTAATGTAAATTATTATCGACATTTAACTCGTCTTTTTTTTTGGTGTTATAATTTGATTACCACGAATATACGCGCGTGTGTACGCCATCACTATTAAAGACTCATGACGAAAAATTTTTTCGGTACGTCCGTGTGAAAAGGGCAACGCTTCACGTGGCTAATGTTTACATCGTGATGTCCTGATTCCGTCTCAAACCGTAATTATGTGTAATAACGCGTAATCCAACGCCGGTCTGGTACACAGCTTAAATTACTTTGATCTCATTCATTACTATTCAAGGTTCTTCACGAAGCTAACAGGAAACTGGTTTACGCCACAAGATAATCTCGTCCATTAGGGAGAATGTATGAGGAGACCCTTGGGTCTCTCTCCGTTTGTAGTGCCGCAGCTTCTTTGTTTATAAACTCGTCCCAGATTTCGTAATCAGTGACTGATAAAGATTTCCCTTGATTTACCACGGCCCACTGTCAAAAGTCAATTCTTGTTCTTAAAAAATATCAAAATGTCACAGATGATACGAGGTATTGGTACCTCTGACTGTGAAGTATGTGATGTTGAACGTGTGGTTAAGATTTGACGAGAATCGGATGGCACTTTGAAAATTTTTTACTAAAAAGTCTGGCCCAAAATCAGTTTTAATTTTTTTTATTTGCCATCAGGCCGATACAAATACAGAAGTTTTAAAATTTTTACGAACTTTATGTGTGATGAAAATAATGGGAATACGATTTAAGCAGCCGGGTCTGTATGAGAAATAAATAGTTTGTAACGGTCAGACACATCTACTCGGACTTTTGGTGGTGCGGAGTCAAAATAAATGGAGACAGCATTTGAGCCAGAGTCAATAAAACCCAGACTTCACGTCGCGTCTGGGATGTGTTTCTCCCACTTTTGGTGAGATTTGGGCGGCATCGGGTGGTGTATTTTCCCCAAGTGTAGCCATAAATGTTATTGGTGAATATCCATCCCTGCCACCTGGATGATATAAAATAAAGAAGTGAGGAGAAGATTTGAAAAGGCTGGCAGAGAGATTTTGGACACAGATTCGGAGAGAGATTTTTGAGGGCGGAGAGATGGAAGAACAGGTTGGTAGCCCAAAAGAAAGATCATAACAAGGAAATTGTCCTGAACCAATGACAAATAGCGGCGGCGACTCTGAGGAGGAAATTGCTACAAGAAAGGAGCTGGAATAGTCACTAAGCTGACACGATAAATTATGCCTGTAACCCTTTTTTCTGCCTTCCTATACTGCCAGGTCCGAGTATGATTATATTCTGATCTACGAGAAGACCCATAATATACGACACTGAGTTTAGAGTTATTAAATTCTTAAAACTAACAATTTTCTGTGTACAAATATATTTACATAAAATTGATAGTTTTAAACAAGAAAGGATCTGCTGCCATAAAGATTTAAAATAGCATCATTGTAAGATTAATGTAAATTTATTTTCGACCAAGTAAATGTTTTTTTTCTTATAAAATCTCATTTTAATATATTAAGATAGCACTTAAATAATTAATAATAACCCCCCTTATTCATTTCAAGTTGATTCTGATTTTTGATTAATATTTTTACAAATAATACTTCACTTAACGCCCACTTGTTAAAAGAACGGTATAAACTTAACAATAAATAATAAGACATCCCATAAGTCAGCATATAAATATATCACTATTTACTCAAAAGCGACGTTTCGTCTCTATTTTGAGACTTCCTCAGGCGTGCTGCAAACATAATGTTACAAGGAATTAAATATGGGTTCTATGTTACAATTTTTTTAATTTATAAAAAAACATGCTTTAAAACTTACAAATTTAGCAGCTTCTCCTTGACTAACATATAATGTTACAAGAAATTAAATATGGGTTCTGTTTGCAGCACGCCTGAGGAAGTCTCAAAATAGAGACGAAACGTCGCTTTTGAGTAAATAGTGATATATTTACATGCTGACTTTTTATTTATTGTAAATTTTTTTTTAAAAGTCAGACAACCATATTGCATAAAATTAAATTAAAAACGGCGGCGCACCATGTTTTTATTCAACCCCTACAAGGTTTCACCCCCCTTTTCGGGACTCAAGATTTCTGCAGAATTTTAAATTTTGAAATGGAGTATGTAGTTGATCATTAGTTTATACCTGTCCTAGTATACAATCCAAGACTATTTTTATGTATTTGGACTTCTATTTAGTAATTAAATTAAATGTTTATTTAATTAGTAATAACCTGTATAATCAACATATATAAAAATATTCTAGAATCTCTCGTGCCAGATGACGTTCTTGGCCTACCGAGACTCTCAGTCACGAAGAAGTCTATTTTGACATTGCAACTCAGGAACAATGAAGGTACCATAACCAGTCTCTGTGGCACTCCTTGTCTTTTACGTTCAATCCATACCTTTTTGGCCCAATTTTTTTCTCTTCGCCACCAGAAACTTTCCACGTGAATAAACGGTAGCTAAATGCTCCAAGAGAATAATTGAATCATTTTTTATTTAAATAAACTGCTTTCAAAATTTTATAGTCTTCTCTAATTTGTCTGAAATAAAGGGGATTTTAACATGTTATACGAGCATGTATAAAACACGAACAGACGACGGTTGTTTCAACCGCATTACTATTTTATTGTTTCTCGTTTAATGTTCGCCACTCCTGGAAATGGTGCGATCTACCTATTGCATTACACCCAAGAAACAAAGGTTTATTACTCGTTATGGTAAACCTGACCGGGTTTAAGATGCGCGACATTGAAGTTTATGAGGTCAGTTATCCCGGAACCGGCTCGCGGCGACTATCATCATACTTGCTGATTTAGGTCCTAATTTTTAATTCGGTCGCCTCTGAGGACGCAGCAAGAATGGAATTCCTCCAGTTGTCCCCCCCTTGCTTGTACGCGCGCGTAATTAAGAAAGTCGCAACGCCATATTCCTGTCACAAGGCGTCTTTATTTTGCCGTCTAAGAAAAGCAGCAGAGCTGGGTGTCTTTTTTAAACTCGAAGGACAACCGGGTGCAAAAGCGTGTAAACGGATCCCTGTCGCGTCGCGTCGCACCTGCACAGCCTTGGATGGAGGTTTTTGCCCCTGTCCTCCTCCTCCTCTGTCCGTCGGTAGATGCGTGTGTTACATAATTCTGTAGCAGCTTCCCTTCACCAGTCAGTCTATCAGCAGACGACATACATGCATGCATGCACACATACGTACTACCTACCAGCGCCACCACGCGTTACACAATCTGCTTCACTTTCCCACGCACCTTACGTAAAGAAAGACGCTCTTCCCCCGCGCCGCCGCCGCCGCCAATGCTCGTCCAGCCACGGGAAAGGAAACTGTACCTTCGACTACTTGTGGATGCCCCACTGATAGAACAACTATTAAAATCAATAGACCTAGTTTGAAGTTAACTAAAATAGTATATAGAAGGATGGAACATCAAATGGAATGCTTGTTAGAGAACGATCAATTTGGTTTTAGGAAGAATGTAGGGACAAGGAAGGCAATATTGACTTTGTGACTAATTTTAGAAGACAAGGATAAGAAAAAACCGGCATACGTTTATGACATTTGTAGATTTAGAAAAAGCGTTTGATAATGTGAACTGGAAAAACACTTTTTTAAGGATTTTGAAAAGCACTGGAATCATTTCAGCAGATTTTAAGAAATGTAGCCAACGTAACCGTTGTAAGTTCTGACAGACTTGATGGAACTTCCACTACACCTATACAGATTTTTTTTTCAACGTCTGTGCTTTAAAAATAGATTTATGAGAAATCAGCTTACAAAAATGTAAATGTGAGCTGTAATAAAATCGTTAAAATTTAATATTCATTCCATCCACCACGTTAATGCTAAATTTCCTTTTCTTTTTTGGGGTTAACAGGCTACATGAGGGTGATCCTGAAACAGGCAACTCCCCTTTAATAGCATAGGAAGGGAATTGAAAAGGGGGGATGCGATGCGGAAGGTAGAGCAAGGTAGCCAAGCAAGGGTTGACTAGGGCCCCCGGGCTATGGTTCAAGGATCCTACCCTCGCGGTGTTTCACCTAAAGAGATGCAGGGGAAACCCTAGAAAACCTGCATCAGGTAGGTCGGGCATTGGCTGTACTATTCTCACGCCCTTCCTTATGAATGACGGGAGACGAGTTTGCTGTGGAGGAGTCGCAGCATTCCCTTCTCCGTGTCTCCACCAGTTTCAGGAGGCAGTTGGCCGACTGATCCAATGGGATCAGCGGACAGCTCTTGCCATATGCCCAAGGTCTTTGACCCCGGTACATATACCTCCTAAAATAGGTGAAGGTGTCTCGGCATATGAGAACTTTGATAAAAAGTACCCAGAGAGAGTGCAGGAGGCATCCCCGACATGATCAGGTGAGCCCCGCAGTCACTCTGGGCTGAAACATGCTAAATTTCCTTCATCCAGCAGGTTTTTTTGTGAGATTGTCCCCAATTTATGTTTCAATTCGATTTAGTCTGATTGCAACTAGAGAGACGTTGTTAATCCAACAAATCCCCAAATTAAACGTTCAAATAATGCCAAAAACAGGCAAAAAAAATAGTGGAACATAAACTATTATGAAAAAAAAACCCAACTGCATGTTTCGGTCCTGATATGGACATGTTGGGACCCTTTGTGTATCGTTATTGAGTTCAACCTGAAGAGGGTCCATATATCAGGACCGAAACATATAACAAACTATAATTTAAAAAAAAAGAACAGCTACGTTTCACTAATTTTTTGCCTTTTTTTGGTCTTATTTAAACTTATAGAGGACACACGTTTGACATGATAGTTATTAAGGTCTGTAAGTTTAATATTATTTTTCGAAATGAAAGTAAAAAAGAATTCGTTCTTGAGTAATTTACCGACTACAGTACTTTGTAACAGATTTGATAAATACACAGAAATGATCATGGGTGTACGAGGTGGCAGAGAATAGGGGAGAATGGAAGAAAATCGTTGAGAAGGCTAAAATACAGCGTGGGTTGTAATGCTGATAAATTATAAGAATAATAATATTTACGCAGAAGTGAATATCCGGAGGATAAATAACAGCAGTTAGTCTTGAGGTGAGAAATACGCACAGTGAGTTTCACGAGGGCTGTTGAAAAGGAAACATATATATTAAAGTGCGGAGGAAAGTCTGATATTTTCACCTCGGACTGCGTTGGAGTTGGCAGATAAGTTGAAGGATTCAGGAAACCGCAGGCAGCAGACACGAAGAAACCGCGATACGGGAAGGGGGGGGGGGGTGATTACCTTGATGAACACTGAAAAGTTCAGTTGCTGTTCCGGAAATATCGAGAAGAATGAAGACATTCACTTTTCCGTATACCTCGAATCTCAGTTAATCAATTCGGAACTAAGATTTGTAAACGCTGTAGCGCAAAAGTATTGCAAAGTACGTGTATTTTTTTTTAAATTCAATTTTAAAACATTACATTTACAGACCACGGATGTTTCCCTTTTTTATTGCATTAACAGGTATAATATTCAAATATTATCATTTATGAACAAGTTATTTATCTTTATACATCATCATTTAATTGCTAATTTGCCATGTCTTTCTATTTTATATACTCCATCACAAACGTCTAAAATTCGAATTATTTATTATCCTCTTTTTCTTTGTAGCTTTTTTATTCAAACCGAGCAACAAGGAAATGGATAATTTAACATACTGAACACAGGCACAACTACACATCACATTCTGACTTGGCCTAGATTTAGTACTTCTACTAAAACCATTAAATAACCTTTGTTCAATTGACATATGACAGATTTTCTTCTAGCTTCTATGAAAAACGGCTTTCAACACAGATCAGTAGCACAAGATTTTTTTTAAAAAAAATTAAGTAAACCATCCTTCCATCCGGATACTTAAATTCAATTTCACGACCTCTATGACGGAACTTTGTCGAAATCATTTCTTCTATTCGACGATGGAGAAATAACAAGAATTCATATTATTTATAGGTTTTGGTAATAAATTAATCATTGGGAAATAATACTTTATTTGATACGTAAATGGTTGAATAACATCACAACATCACTGTAGAGTGCGCTACGAAAAATAGCACGTGCATACATATTTTTAAAAAATTCCCCAGTTATAAACCTAAAGTGAAATGAAACTTTGTTCGAAAAATAAAGTAATAGGACCATTGCTTTCTTTCATACGTTTATATAAAAATAATAATTTCCGAATTGTTGTTTGTGATGGAAACTTTTTTATGTTGGAAATTCTAATGAAAGTAGCAGAACGTGTTTGGTTCATCCGGAAAAAAATATTACATTTCCTTTTTAGTAAAAAATAAGACCATATACAGGTAAGCTTGGAGTGATAACGTGGTAATCGTATCGACTCTCCAGCAGTCTCAATCCCAGGCTCAATCCCGTGAGCATGACGACACAAAATCCAAGCCCCTTGCCAGGGTGATTCGAACCTGGGACCTCTGTGAAGTGAGGCAGCGGCGACAATATTTGGTTCTGGTTATTGAAAATATCGTGACAAACCCCCTGTGATTTAGTGGATAAATGTATCTTTCGAGTAATACAACGTGTCCAATAGATAAAAACAATTAAAAATAGTTTAAGGGTTTCATAAAAACGGAGACGTTAAGGAAATGTTAATAATAAAAAAATGTTTCAAATGTCAATGTGACGGGGGGGAAAATGCAATTAATAAACAGATTATATGGACATCAAATTCTTTGTAATGTATTTGATTGTTTCATTATTCAAGAGGATTGGAAGGAAAAAAATCATTTTAATATTTTCCGATCTGAAGACACTAATTCGTTATTTAATGGTCAAATATTAGGTTTCAGAATGCTACATTTTTTTACTAACCCATCATTATTGTTCTGTGATGTGATTAGAATTAATAACTAAATTTAAAAAGAACCTGTGAAAATAAATATACATTCAAAAGAAGTGGAAACAGGCCAACGCAAGAGGGTCAGAAAATATCCTCCACTGGAAAAAATAGACTGAAAGGGAGAATCATCACAGGAAAATTTTCGTGAAGAAGGAATACTGAGAATTTGAAGAAAATATTTAAGATGGTCTTAACCAGGAAGACCCGTTCTCAGACTTTTCCAAGGTATAAATTGGCTCACTGCGGCGTTCATTAACTTTATTGCTTTCACTAATCTACGCAAATGGTCGATACCGCCGCAGCGAGCTTTCCTTTGAAATAGTCATTGCAATACAATTTGCAAGACAAGCATCAGCCGTAGCAGCTTAATGAGGTTTGTGGAAGGCCGCAAGTTACCGAGGAGGAGATGCACATTCCTCGTCTCCTTTCTAGGATGCGGTTGCAGGACCATCATCAGGCCAGCCAGCTTCACAATCGCCGAGAGAAAGCAAAAGTATTTTTCTTCCAAGGAGGAACAGAGAAATGGTCACCGATTCCGGCAGTTTTGTTTGTAAACAACAACGCGTGGACTTTCTCCTTGGCTGGCAATAATTGAAAAGATAAGTCGCTGTCTAGAAAGCTGCAGGGCCTTTGTGTGTTGACGTTGAGGACAGGACCGCGGAACACCAACCATTTGGACCTCCTCGACTCTCCAGCCACATTATTACTAACCTTTCCAGTTTACGTAGACGAGACGAGTTGCAAAAAGCTAATCCTACATTTCTAATATAGCGAGGTTACTCTTTCCTTCATCTCCTCTCCTCTCAGATGAAGCCAGAGACATAATTATATAAAAAAGATTTAATAAACTTGTTTATACTAAGAGTAGGAAGGTAAGATACTGATCAGGATGGGACTAGGGCGACAGCAAATTAAGGAGATTATTATTCAGAGACCAACTCGTCAATGCCGACACTCTCCAGTCATTGGAGGGACGTAGGGGAAACAAGTCCGACCAGCCAGATGCCGATTTTTTAAGAGTTTTCTTGAAGGAATATAAGGAATTCTGCTACTTGGGAAGCGTAATAACTGGGGATGGTACAAGTATAGCACACATATTTCACCTAAGTAAATTTCACGAAAGCCTTCCTTACCTATACTATCCTCCTCTTTTTATGTTTGAATATTAGGAAATCGTTGCTAAAAATGTTTGTATGGAGCGTGGCGCGCTATATGGGTGCGAAACGTGGACGGTAGGAGTCTGGGAAAAGAAAAGAACAGAAGCCATTGAAATTGACATTTGGATAGAGTCACAAACGAAGAAGTTCTAAACAGAATACGGGAAAAGCGAACCAAAATGGAGGACGTTGACCAAGAGAAGGGATAGATTAAGACACACACGAGGGTCTTGTAAAATTAGCATTAGAGGGTAGTGTGTGGGGTAAGAACATAGGTGGTGGGGGGGGAAATGAAAAGGGCTTGCGTAAGATAGGTTATCAAGGAGGGTTACTTCAGACCCAGTCTTGTTTATACTGTAGTGACTTTTGAAAAAGGAGAAACAGTAGCAAGAAAATTCATTGAAATATCTAGCGGCTT
This sequence comes from Eucriotettix oculatus, assembly GCA_034510155.1. Lineage (NCBI taxonomy): Eukaryota > Metazoa > Arthropoda > Insecta > Orthoptera > Tetrigidae > Eucriotettix > Eucriotettix oculatus. The sequence goes on along the minus strand of CM067382.1, from coordinate 58,696,233 downwards.
ACGTGTGTGTTTATTCTTCAAAGAAACATATAGATTAACGTCTGTTAAAAATAAATAATAAGGATACATACAAACTTTAAATTTGGGAACCAATTACAATGGTATGTAGACACAGCTTAGCAGATTTTTTTTTCCAAACCGGGAAAACACGAGGATTGGAAATTATAGGAAAAATTGAAAATCAAAGAAAAATACACTAAAGGACGAAAGAATTTTCAAAATTGACATCAAATGACTTTTTAAGATTGTCAGTCCCATGCTTAGTACTAACTATATTTAGTTTGATTTTTAATTTACAATATTGGAAAAAATAATGAAGATCCCTGTCTAAAATGCTAACGTTTACACACACACACACACACACAATTTTGACTCTACGCTTTGACGATGATATTGTAGTATTAGGGGAGTAAGAAGAAGACTTGGAAACCATAATAAATGGCATGAACGGAGTCATGGAGAAAGAGTTCAATATGAGGATCAATAGAGAGAAAACCAAGGTAATTGAGTGGTTTGGGAAACAGTGGAATAACAAAGTCTGATTGATTGGGAAGAGATATTTTGACGGAAGTTAAGGAATTCTGCTACTTGGGAAGCGGAATAACTATAGTAGGATAGCACAGGAAAGGAAGGCTTTCACAAAAAAAGAGGAATTTACTTACGGGTAATATAAGTGTGAATATTGTTAAAAATCTTCGTATGGAGCGTGGCGTGGGTGCGAATCGTGGACGATATGAGTTGAGGAAAGGAAAAGAATAGAATCCTCTGAAATGTGGTAGTATAGGGGAATGCTGAAAATCAGATGGGTGGATATAATCAGTAACGAGGAAGTTATAAACAGAGTAGGGGGAAAGCGAACAATATGGAGGACGTTGACCAAGAGAAGGGATAGATTAATAGGCCACGTTTTAAGGCACGGGGGTCTCGTAAAATTAGCATTAGAGGGAAGAAGTGTGTGGGGAAGAACAGAAGAGGGAGGCCAAGAATGGAATACGATAAGCAGATTAGGGAGGATATGGGGGGGTGCTAGTTATAAGGAAATGAAAAGGCTTGCACGACATAGGAGAGCATGGAGAGTTGCATCAAACCAGTCTTAGGACTGAATACCACAACAACAAACTCTTAAGTATGAACATTGTTGTTATTTGGTGTGATTAGTTGCAGTCAGTTTTAACCAAGATTCTCTGGTGTTGTTTTTTTTGCAAATTGTAGCGTTTACCACAGTTAGAATGTTGGTGAGGACGGTGGCAGAGTCTTATCATTGTATGACATTATGTTTTAATCCGTACTTACAGAATTAAGACGTAACCTTAATATTGACCGTCGCGCGGTCTTTTATTTTATTTTTAAATATTCTAGAATTGGCTCAGCACAAAGAACTTGAGCCATCCTTGTCCACGTAGCCTCGTTAATCTTCACGGCAGCAGCAGCAGCGATTAAGTCATTTCTTTAGCAGGCATAACCTTGCGCTCTTACTTTCCAAGTTATAAATACAGCGACAACGTGGAGATTATATCGGTTTCCGCCCCCTCCTTCCTCCCTCCCTCAGCTCTTATTTAAGGTGTTTAATTACACGGTTATTTGTGTGTGTGTGTGTGTGTTGCATGCATGCAAGTGGGCAGCATCTGTTTTAATGGTGCCATCGGAGGGACCTTCGCCCCATGACGTCCCCATGACCCCTCCTTCCTACCGAGGCCTCGCCGTATTTCGCAATCATTACCTGACAAGTCCCGCTCTATCGTATCTGCTATTTATTCGCCGCTACGCCCCCCGCCCCCCCTCCCCCCCAGGCATACGTAACTACGCCCAAATTACATGCTTTATTAACAACTAGCTGGGGACCCGGCGTTGCCCGGGATAATATTTAATTCTTTGTTCTGTCAACACCTAAGATCAAAACGTCACAATATGAACCTCAAATATACTCCCAGTACCTACCTAGCAGGAATTAATATGTTTCCAGTATTCTAACAGAATAAAAAATTTTCCCTCTACTTATGTTTAGCTTAAATCGCATATTAAATGTGATAATGTAACACAGCGACTCTCAGTACATCCGTTTCGACACCAAACTCGAAAGTTTCATTTTCATATTAACAATTACTAAATTTTAAAATTTAACTGACGCCAGAGAAATAAAAACCAATTTATTAATTTATGTATACATCGTATCGACGATCCAAAGAAGTTTTAATTTTTTTCCTCAGCCTGCAGCAACAATAGATAGTAAGTGGCAACTCCAAGAAATCTTGCCATACAATTATTAATATAATATGAATATAAATAAAAAATATTATCTTCTGCAAAATGTTACGAAATATTAAATATGCAAGAATATTTAAATAAAATCTCCTTTTATTAAAACCTCAAATTTTCATTGAAATCCGTTGATCCGTTTCGGAAAGCCTATTTCGAGACAAACATACGGACAGACAGACAGACAGACACTTATGTTTTTACGGTTACAGAATTTAGCTACTTAAAAAAATTAACACTAACAATCGGCGGATGTACGTATGAAAATGTACTGAGATTTCGTTGAATAAAAAATATTTTTAAATGTGTCTGTAAAATGGTCATTTAAATTTTTTTTCTGGTATGATATAAAGAACAGAATTAATATGGTTTCATGTTTCTGTCCCTACACAGAAAATTTCAGCAGGTGAACTAACTTGGTTCGCTGTTTCATTTCCTGTATAATTATTCTATCAGACGTTTCGGTGAGCGACAATGTAAGCAGATCACTGCCGCAATTTAGTATAAAAATTTAGAAAGGATGAAAAGCCCCCTCACGACTCCGCAAATCCAATTTATTGGTCTCCATTAGGACAAACCACAACATGCTCATCGAAAGTTTCCGTGGCTATCCTTCCGCTAAAAAAGAAAAAGTAGTAGAATCCGGGTTAGAGATCCATCTGATTCTGCCAGAAGGTTGAAGCGCAGTGAAATGTAGCGCCGTAAATGTGAGCAGTGAGAAAACCGGGAAAAAAAAGCTCTTCCTTGTGTTCATATCAAACGGGAACATTTAAAAAAAATACATAACTCATTGTCGCTCTCCCACATTTAATGTTATTTTTACACTCGTGCTTTTGTAAGTAAAGTCCGTTTTGTGTGTCTCATTTACGGCTATCAATTAAACTTTCAAATAACTGATATAATACAGTAGATGATTTACAAATCGTGTTCTAGAGGTGCCAGTAACTTTTATTAATTCCAACAGTCGTCGGTTTTTGGGAAAAAGGATACGTCATAAATGAAATTACAAAATAATCTATCTATAAATGACGCAGATAAATTCGAAATGATTCAAATAACGAAAATATACATCGTAAAAGATCATCCACAAATTTGAACCGATTGTCTCATGTCATTTTAGTAACTACTTTTATATTTATTATTTCTCATCCCAAATATTGAGAGCTAACTTATATTACGAAATAAGAGTCAAACCTGATCTCATTATAGTTTGTCGAATTCTTCACCGTTTATTTTGGTAAGGTTTCCTTTAAAAAATCGTAGCTTGGTATAGCGTTGATTAAACGGTTCACGTGGCGGTTTATGATTGGTGCTTTCTCAGTCACTCATGTGACTGACTGGCTATGACGATTTTATGTTTATTCCTTTCCCACCGACCAACAAGAGCTGTTCACCTAAAATCCGTTAATATATCTGCACATTCATTCCTATTTTAAAACGGTTTGGGGAAAATTCTAAACAGAGAGAAAATATTAGTTGAAATATCGAAATATTACGGATTCTTTCTTTAAGACGTTAAATGGTTAGACGTCAAGATCGAATGTGGATATTTAAATATTTAAAAGTCGATACTTGCAATATCAACATACACGTCTGGTACAAGTTACTAATGGAATTTAAAATTGACGATCTGAATTTTTATAATATTTTGGGCAATATCCTATTCTGATAGAGTCCACGTGTATCGTGACCATAGACCGTAATCAATTATTTTTAAGGGACTTTATGTAGAAAATTGACACTTAACGTTGTTGTAATCGAGAAAACCGAAGAATTTCCACGTTTAATATTTGAAAATATCTTAAAGAATTATAAAAATTCGTAATTTTAACAAATTTTGTATACATACGATTTTGTAAATTATTAAAAAATTTAATCTTTATAAATAAAAGGAAGGAAATTACTTTGACTTAATATTATAAATAAAATAGACTTTCTACGAATGGACAAAAGTCAGGAACATAAAGAGACTGGAGAAATCCCGAAAGTTGGGGACAAAAAAAATCTTATTTTAAATTAAATTTTTCTCTGTTTCTGACTTTTAGCCATTGATTGCATTTAAAGTTATACTTATAAAAAAATATTTACACTTTAATATGAATATGGCAAAATTATCGGATTGAAGCTCCTTGCTTTAAAAATTAATAAAATTGATAAAATAAGTTTATCAAAGTACTTTTAAATTATGTGTTGAGACCGAGGAGTTATAATACATATATATATCTGATATAAAAATCAGTCCTATTGAATTTATTCTCTATAAGTGGAATGGGATATCCTTAAAATGTGTCGGACTGATTTAATTTAATTCTTCAAGGATTATAATTCCTGCTCAATCTCAAATCGTTAAGTATGATAAAATGTTTCTGGTAGAATCACGTTTATTGTGGTGCTGGGCGTTTTCTGTATTGATATTGGAAGTGAAAGGAATGAGACTGGTTAGCAGTTGCCCACTAAAATCCGGGAGCCAATTATGCAATGGACGGGAGGGAAGGCGAAGCTAATGGAGGATTGTAATAATCCAACGGTGAAGCTAGCCGAACGCGTCCGCCGGGAACGAAACTGATTTTCCCCTGTCCCGGTCCAGAGGAAGCACAACTGGACTCTCTCAGATGCTGCTGCTGACAAGATAATCAGTGTTAGAAAATTCAAATGGGATTCAATATCAAAATATAGGCAATGAGAACTCTCAAAGTCAACAAACTTGAGAAGATTGTGAGCAAAACGGGAGTAACGCAAACAATAAGATCTTATCCAGTCCAATCACTCTCATAAATGAAAGTAACGATTCCAAAAGACGGTAAAAAATTGGATTGAGAGGAAGCAAGGATAGAAATCTGACGTCATTTAGTTGTATTGGCAGTCAGTGATTAGGACACTTCATGCATTGATGAAATATTTTCTCAGTTTTATAAATTATTTATATGAGATAAAAATAATCTAGCAAAATACAATTACAAATATTAAGTTAATGTAACATAGAAGGGCAGGTGATCTAAACAATTCAAAGGCTTCGAAACTGACTGGTCAATCAATAGAGTTCATCAGTTACCGAACGATAAACACCTCTGAGTTGGAACTTTCTGACGTCATTGGGCGACCATAAAATGAAGATGAGCCCTTAATTAATTTTGTATTATAAAATTTCTTCATAGGAAATATGAAAATAGTATACAATAAAATTTATCATGATATTTAAAATTTTTTGTTGAAATTTTGGTTTTTAATATTTATTATTATTATTTTCTATTTTTTTGCCCGACGAAGTCCAAAGTAAAGGACTAAACGTTTATAGCTTTAATTATATTATTAGTTAAATAAACTTTTATGACTCATTGGCCAATATACTTATTTAATTATGCAATTACAGCAGTATGTACAATTGAGGCAATCAAATAAATGAGAATATTGGAATACAAATTCATGAATTTTTTTTTCTACTAATGTAGTATATACATATTTTGATGTATATTATAACATTTTTTTATTGAATTAATGATGGCAAAAGCATTGAAATAAAAAGGATGTTACACTAAGTACAACGATTATGTTATGATTGATTATGCAGGAAATTAAAATGTTAGACAAGAAAACATGCCGAGGAGGAACAATGAGATCAGTTGTAGCGGATGCTGGCCTTGGAGCCGGCTGCGAGACAGAACGTTGCACTATCCAGCCAGGCAAAGGTCCATGGACCCGGAACAGCCATGACTCACGGACTGCGTGCGTGGAGGCTCGGCGAGCGCGAATCTGACGTCACGCCCTGCTCGTGCAAAATTCCCTATCAGCGGGATTATAATAACTAAGTAAATTAGCCAAGGAACGCAGGAGTCAAGTGATTCACAGCAAATCCGTGTCAGTTTTTACATTGAGAGTATTAATGTTGTGTTTTATGTGAAGCACTTCTGAGACTAATTGGTATGAGTAGTTACTGTCTTTGTCTAAAATTTGGAAATTGTCCCAGTCAATAGTGTGGTTAGAACCTTAAAATTGTGTTCTGAAGTAACGTATAATTTGTCTTGAGAAAGCTTAATATTGGATTTGTGTTCCTTGATTCGGGTGCTTATCGTTGCAATTTAATTTATAAACATTTGAAAGATCCAGTTGATAAAAACAAAATTCACAATGATGTCTTACAATAGTGGATAAATTAATTTATAAATATTAATTGAATATAATATAGTTTATATTTCACTAATTTTTGTGTCTGTTTTTGGCCTTATTGAAACTTATATTAAACTTACAGACATTAATAACTATTAAAATTTTAATAACTGATACACAAGTAAAAATAAAATAATGTGCTATATAAATGGAAATATTATAAACTCATTAAATTTAGTAAAAAAAAATAAGGCAAGCTAACGTAATGTCAAGAATCGTCGCTACTAAAGTAGACGACAAAGGGACTTCAAATAATAAAATAAATAATATGAAAAAGACTAAACAAATAAATACACAAAAATATAAAACTTAAATATTTAACGCATAAAAAGAAATTCTAAAGTCTCTAAATAAAACCCCCTCTTTCATTTTATTTTATAAACTAAGTTCACTGCGATGCCCTGGTATTTATTCATACCAACCCGGAAAATAAATTTATTCGGTAGTAATCTCTAAGTAAAGAAGCGATTTAACTGAAATCGAAACCTTTCTTGGCCCATTATCCCCTTTATGGGCACATTCGGGCCCTTACCAGCAAGGGATGAAAACGGACGGTAGCTTAAACGTGGAACATTAAATAAGCACAATATCTTAAGAGAATCTAAAATACCCCACTGAAAAATATTCTCGGTACTTTAAAGCACATAAAAATTCTCTCAGAGAGTCGAGAATACACGCGTTATATTCAATAATCAAAACTACATCCTTTACATAGGGTTGTACTAAATAACCCCGGTACCTTAAGAGAGTATAATAACTCCCTTATCGTATCAAGAGTACTTTATTATCCCTGGTACCTTAAGGAAGTAAACATAATTATGGTACTTTAAGGTATATAAAATACTGCAGATGAATAAGGCTTATTGAGCCGAAAGCTCATGTGAGAAATATATGACAGACATTGAATTGTCTAACATTATGTCAATAAACGAAGACTAAAACTAGGTATCCATGTTTCAATTTCAACTTTTAAAAATAAACAGTCGTTACAACATCAGTACTTAATAATTTATTGCTTCAGACTTCAAAAATAAATAATCAATAGACGAAAAGGGAATAAAGGAAAAGAGAACAGTATGGAGGATTTCGACCAAGGGAAGGGATAGATTAATAGGCCATGTTTTGAGACATGAAGGTCTTGTTAAATTATCATTAGAGGGAAGTGTGTGTGGGGTAAGAACAGAAGAGGGAGGTCAAGGATGGAATCCGCTGGGGAGTTTTGGGAGGATGTAATATGTGCTAGTTATGTAGTTGAAAAAGCTTGCGCAGAATAGGTTAGCATGGACGGTTGCGTCAGATCAGTTTTAAGATTGAATACCACAACAACAACAACAGAGTGTAGTAATCTAAGAAGAAGAGAGAAAATTATCTTTGGGGAGCTTGGCGTAACGACGTCTTTGGGGTAGGAGTGGAGCATCTTAGGGAGAAGGGAGGCTTTGGAGGAGGAAGCAAGAGCTTTGAAAGGAAGAAATGACAACAAGAAATACTAAAAACTCCAATAGCAAATCCATTACACGTTATCAATTCTAAATATATATATTGTTTTTGTACGGATGTGACACTGGATTTATAAATAATAATATTTTTTCATTCCTCACACAAAATTATTATCATTTGCATAGATAAAGTGGTACCGGGTTATTACAAGATAAATGAAATGTTTGAATTGAAGTGTGTGCTAAATTTCCGTGATGGTTAATTTTTTTAAATTTTTCTCCGCTGTAGATAGTCTCTGTTAACTGAATCAAACGGAGTGCACAGAAGTGGGAAAAAGGGATTCGCGTTAGAAAAGTCATGTTACAGTGAACTTTCCAAGTATAATTACAGAATAACTTTCTAAAAGTATAGGTTCTATGGAATTATGGTCCGACCGAGAGAGAGAGAGAGAGAGTAGACTATAATTTACGTGTTGTTATAGGAAACATGGGCCGAAAACGTTCCCTAGTTAAAGTGGAGCGGAGGTTAGGAACTCGATTATGTTCTCATGGGAAGCGATTATTCGCAACAACAAAATAAGGTTTGTTACAACGGTATGCAAATGAGAGCCATGTGTGTAATGAGATCGTCTTGGAATCCTGTGAGCCCCATAAAACACATACGTGCGTGAGGAGAAAGTTAGTCATGAGTTACATCCGCGTCGCCTCGGGAATATTTATTTTATTTACGTAAGTGACCTTGGATGAGAAATGGATGCAAGTCAAGATGTGGTCCATTCAACAGCCTCAAATTAACATGTTTCACAGCTCTGGACAATCCTTCAGGACCGAGGCTGGAATTATCTTCAGCATACCGCGTATGAATATGTTAATTCTATCTTGATTACAACATGCAAAAAACACAACACTACGCGCCGATAGAATTGCAATAAAAATACCTTCGCCAGTTTTATGGAGGAATACGACGTCATATAAATTTAAGTAACTACCTGGAGGAGGAAAAGTACTGAAATTGATTTTCTGCTATAAAAGTCACTAGTTTGATTAAATTGAAATTACTAAAAAACGAATATGGCGCCCAACGACCATAGAACCTGAGAATATTTACAATGCTAATTCCACTACTTTAACTGCTCACAAATATTTATTTACTAAATCGATTAACGTCTGCTATTAAATAACAAATTAAAAACTGTCTGTAAAAATCGGTCGGAAATTATTTGTTTTTTTTATTTAAACGACTTTTCGGCGCATATTCGCGCCTTCTTCAGGTTTATAACCACATTATTGTTAAAATCCCATTATCAAAAACTACAATTATTTATTGTAAATATTTAAGTCAGAAAATCATGTTGCGAAAATTTATGATTTATTTTCTAATATATAGACAATGACAATTTTATGCTATGATTACTTTTGTGTTCATTCTGTAAATTAGTCGTTTTAATTTATTTTCATGTATAAGGCAATTACCATACTGTGGACGAAGCAGGAAAGTTTATTAATTAATTAATTATTCAATAAATAACTAATGAATAGTATTGTATGGATTCTGATTATTTTATTGCAAGATGTGGATGTAGTAAAACAATGGCGTGCAAAAAGTATTCCATTTGATCAAGATATTGCCAGTTTTTTACTGATGATGATGATGATGATGGTCATTTGCAGTGTCTGGATTATAAGGAAATTAATGTTCGTTTTTTAAGAAAATGGTCTGCATGACGGCCATCCACGTTGCGGTCTCTCCCCATTTTAGGAAGAAAACGAAAGTGGGAAAACAAAGTAATCCTAGAGTTTACTAAGACTCGCGGCTTACAGTTTAAGCCATGATAAGGGGATAACGCAGAAGGAAACCTCGGACTCCCCCTTCCGATGACAAGGAAGAGGCGCAGCATTCCTATCTTCATGCCTCCCCTGGGTTAGATTGCGAGAGTGATAAAGAGTTTCTTATTGTTTGCCTGGGTACTAACACTGTTAACCTGTGACGTCACGCCTGTTACACGAGACCGCAGTACAATTTGGACAAAGTTGTCCCCGGCTAACCTTGGCGAGGGACAGACGCCTGTCGTAGGTAGTGTGACGGAAGTGACGCAGGCGTCGTCGTCGTCTCATCGCCACCCGGTTACACCATCCTGTGTGCACTTTCCAACACGATAAACTACTTTCATGCAATGAAGCCGCTCCACCTGCTTTTTCTTTTCTGCTTCAGACAATCCGACATGTATAGTCTCTCTCTCTCTCTCTGGTCACTCATCCTAACATATTCCAAGTGAAACCTTCTCGCGAGTTTTAAACGGTTATTAATTCAAGACGATCCTCCGCAGATGTCACTTGCCGCGGACAATTTGTAATCCAATGTCCCACGTTTTGCATTAAACTATCGTCTATGTTCTGGGTTACGCAAGACTCGTGCCGTGCCTCAAATTCCGCATGAATAAATGACAAAAATTTTTCGTCCCTCGTCGTCGTCGTCGTCGTCGTCGCGCGCGCGCGCTCTTTCCTCGGTGTCATTTCACGGATCTTTGTAACTGAATGTCCACAATTTGCTTCAACTTTCCTCTCCGCCGTTGCTTACGTAAGAGTCGTTCCTTCGGTGCTGCGGGGAATACTGTCAAAAACCCTTCATAGGAATGTTTTACAACCATTTTCACGTCCACTTTCTTTGGCTTTACTCGTAAAAATTGTCGTATAAAGACTGTGATTTATGAAACTTTCTCCTCGTATCTTTTAATCCGGCGCCGCTCGAATAACTGGGCAACAATGAGCGTCGACCTTGGCCGCGGGTTTGGCAGAAGAAGAACGACGACGCAGCCGGGTTTCACTTTCTAAAATCGGGCCTTCGACGGAAGATGTGGAAGAGCATAGCGTCGCAGGAAAAGTGGGACGCTGGATTTGCAACCTTGAGCGTCAGTCAGTCAGCCAGCCAGCGAAAGCGAAGCCTGGATCTTGCATTCCACGGTCACGTCGTCGACGACGCCGCCATTGCCCTTCCTCGTCATCCATCTCAGCAAACTTTGCCAAGACCATCGGTGCCTAACAATTTCTCTAAATAAAAGAATTTATGAGATGTAAAAATTTTTTTAACATTACGTATTTCTTTTTGGGTTCATCAAAGGACATAAAGACCCTGCCAATATGATTTCCACTCCCCAATGTTGTTTATAAAATCAATTAATTTTATTACATGAGCCAAACGTAGAGGACTTTAAATAAACCTCTGATCATAACCCCTAACACAGTCACATTGCATCACAGTTTCGACGTCGACAGCTCCAGTGTGTTAGACAGGGGCACAAATTATTGTGAAAGATTAAATTTTGAAAATGTTGTACATTAAAAATTGACCAAAATACTGTCAATATTAAGCACGGTCGAGTAAATCTGAATAAGCAATACAATAAAGTCTTAAGTTATTTTCAGGTATTTAGCTAAAAGTTAATAGAGGGGAAAATCAAGGTAATGGAGTGTAGTCAGGGAAACAGTGGAATAACAAATGGTGTTAGATTGGGAAGGGATATTTTGACGGAAGTTAAGGAATTCTTTTACTTGAGGAACGTAATAACTAGAGTAGGATAGCAACAGGCAAGGAAGAGGAATTTACTTACGGGTAATATAAGTGTGAATATTAGGAAATCGTTGCTAAAAATGTTCGTATTGAGGGTTTCGTTATATGGGTGCGAAAGAAGATTGCTTTAAGGGACACGGGGACCGAAATTTGAATTTCCTGTAAATGAATCGCTACTCAGCTGAAACATTAACTTTGTGTTAACTTATTTTTTTGTTGAGATATTTTCAAAAGTTTGCAGTTTTGAAAAGGTTCCTTACCGTTGCATACTTGAATAGATTTGAGTTGTTTTACATATATATATGTAGGACTTGACGATCGTGGACGATAGGAGTTGCGGAAAGGGAAGAATAGAAGCCTCTGAAATGGTTTCCTATAGAAGAATGAGACGTGTGGATAGAGTAACTAACGAGAAAGTTCTAAACAAAACAGGGGAAAAACTAACTGTATGGAGGACGTTGACCAAGAGAAGGGATAGATTAACAGGCCACGTTTTAAGACACGAGGGTCTTGTGAAATTAGCATTAGAGGGAAGTGTGTGGGGTAAGAACAGAAGAGGGATGGAGGCCAAGATTAGGATACGCTAAACAGATTAGGGAGGATGTGGGTTGTGCTAGTGATGAGAAAATGAAAAGGCTTGCGCAAGATAGGTTATCATCAGACCAGTCTTAGGACTGAACACCACCACAGCAACAACACAACTTAAAGTTTAGATCACTGCTTTGATTGCTAGTACATGTTTGTTTTTTGCCGTCAGATAAAGTCACTGTGTCCGAAATTTTCAAATTTTCTTTGTTGTTGTTCCTCATTCTAAAGATTGTCTGCATACAAGGTTGAACTTTTTGTTATTAATTTTAATTCCCTTTAATTATATTTGGCGCCAATTTTGACATTTATGTCATCTTCTTTATATAGAGAATCTTTTTTTCTTTTTCTTGCAAAATGTTTTTCACTGCTCCAGTATTTCTTTTTGCTATATAATTATACATGATGTTCCTGGTGAGCGGCTGCTGTTATGACCCCACACTGGTCGGTTATTACGAGAATCTGTAACCCGAGGGGAGTAATGTGTGACCCTATAGCTCATTCTTCAACGCACCCAAAAAAAAAAGGTGAAAGTTTAAAGGCGAAAGGTCCTGACTGTAAAGATGGGTGTTAGAAGATCTTCCCACTCGTTCTTCCGCATTGCTGGAGTGGGAAGTGACTTTGGAATAGCTCCATGACGACGACGACGACGAGAATGGTCTCGGACTCTCAAAGAGGAACAAAGAGCTCTCTGCGTCCGCCCACGACTTCTCCATCACTCACAAACGACGCCACTCTCCTTGCGATTTTAATGACACTTGCCAATGACAAGTAATCGTCCCGAGTATTGTAACATGGACCCTCATGGACCCTCGCAGTTACGTCCCTCTCATAACCAAAGTATTCATACAAATGCATCTCTACTGATTTGTTTTGTACCCCTCTTTTTTTTATTTATATATAAAAACTATTAACTTGCAGATTATCAGTTACGCCAATATCGATAAAGTATATACAATATAAAAATATTTGATTAACCTGCTTTAGCCGAACGGGTTAGGTTTAATTGTGAGTATCTGAGGGGCGTACGACGTGGGTGTGTGAGGATTGACAAGCAGTGAACTGATTTTTGGAGGATTAATGAGGATGTGGCATGAGGGTAGAGTGGGTTAGGGTGATGATCAGGGGGAAGGAAGGATGAGGTCAATTGGGAGTTTTCTTTCGAGGCTAAAAGCCATAGCTTTCGGGTGAAGTCAAATCAATTTCTCAATCTTTTTTACTTATTTTTTTCATCAAAAAGTAAAGATATTAATAGATAATGATTTTTTAATCTTTTTGTCAAACTTGATTTTAAGCCACGAACAAATCTTTAATATCGCAAGGATTTCTTCCTTCCATTTGTACAACTTTAGGAATTAAAGTACCACCTTTTAAACTTAAGGGGAGCGTGGAGGTATGTGGAGGAGGATTGTCATGGATCGTGGGGTTTGGGTGGTTGAGTGCGCTTTTGATTAGGTTTGTTATAGATTTGGAGATTGCTGAGTTTACATTACGAATTTTGATGTTATGGTGGATGACGGAATTTCTTAGGTACCAGGGAGAGTTTGTAATGTTTGAATTTTGGCTGTTGTTCCCCATATGGAGGAGGCATAGGACCAGGTGGGTTGTATTATGGAGAGGTATATGAGGCGTTTTGTGCTGCTGGTGGAGACAGCAGGGGATTTTCTGTTTAGGATGTACTCCTCTTTACTATTATAAATTATTATATCGTATATATTATTATTATTATTATAAATTGTAAAGTTAATGTTGTCACTAATAACCACGTCGGTTGATGTGACAATAAAAAAAACAGTATTCATTCACTTCATTCCGATAGAACGCCGTAACAGACATCATCAAAGACATTATACAACGAAGTTAAATGTCACTGCCTTCCTTTCTCGTGTAAATCATAACCACATATTGTAGTAAATAGGCCAGAAATTATTACACACTTTTTTTTCTCTACGATAGCACAGTGAAAAATAATTATATAAATGTAGAAGGAGAAAAACCTTTCCGAATGTAAAAAAAAAATATTAGTACGTAAAAATAAGAATAAACATCTGATATTGAAATATTAAAATTAAATAATTTTCGACCGGTTTTTTCAGACAGTATTTTCATTTTTGAACCAAACAACGTTTTGGCGCATATTCGCAATTATTATAAAATGTTACAAACATCATTTATATATATATATATATGTTGAATTTTTAAAAATTGTGTGTACCAATTTTATTATGAAGAGAAAAACCTGAAGAATTTGCGAATATGCGCCAAAAAGTTGTTTGATTAAAAATAAGAAATAACTCTGAAAATCACCGGTGGAAAATTATTTCATGTCAATAAGACACTTAAATACAAACAAAAAACAGAACAATCTAGGGGAGGGAGAAATTATTTAATTTAATGATGAGATATTAATATATTTAGAATGAAATTCCATTTGTAATAACAAAGAAATTTACTTTATACTTAATAACTATACAAAAATTTTACAATTTTCTCCTTTTAACATTATCAGCAGGCAATTCTTTATAATTAAAAAACATGATATATAAATACAAAAAGTGATACAAATAAATTTTCTTTTGACTAAATTCTTAATCTCTACACTCAGGGTCGTATGATATGAGGCTTCTTATAGAGCGGAAATATTTCAGACTCGAACCTGGCAGCAAAATGATTAAAGGGGTAATTACCATGACAGCATAATGGACCTTAATTCGTCTTCCCTCGTTGCTATTTCCTCCTATTTGGATCGTTCTTGATCCTACAAACACGTAGCCAAATTACAGACAAAAAAAATAAATGCCACACAACCTTTCTTCAATAGTTTGCTCTTGACTTCGGCAGTTGGTCTGACGATAGTAACATTGGCTGTAGAAACGTTGAATGATATTTATTTTATGACTTGCTTATAATCTGACTTTTTCCTTATTTGATTAGTATACTTTTAACAGACCTTCTACATTTTATGTCTTCGATTATTATAATCCTAGACGCTTTTCGGTCTGTCTGAATTGTAAAACGAAAGTAGTTTCCTTATTCTTAAATCACCCCTAACACGCCGAATGACGGAATCGTCTATCTGCTTCCTACTGCCCCGTAACAAAATATATATTTTTACATGGACCCGATTCCAACTTCTGCTTTTTATGTCGCATTTTATATAAATTGCAACGATACTCAGTTATTCACTATTTATTTACGAAGGGAGTCTCGGTGTATGTAAAATATTGCCCTTAACCATTCTGCAGGATTATGTAAAGAGAAACAATCAACGACCCATTTGTTGAAGGCAATTAATTGCTTGAGGGAAAATATTCCTCGCGTCAAGGCTCGAGAATGTGAAGTCACCATTATTTAATTATTACGCAAAACTGATGCAATGGCAATTAATACCGAATTTATGCCTGTGAGAAATGTGTAAACGTGACGTCACCGAACGGCCTCGAGGTATTTCTATTCCAGCCCGAATTGCTTACGTACAGCTTTGAAACCCGTCGTATTAAGAATCATAAGGGCAAGCAACACGACTGTCTTGTAATGATGAAGTGAAAATTAGGTGCATTACGTGATGAAAAAAAATATATAAAAAATTGTGAAATATATAGTCAAAAAGCCTACAAATAGACAAACTCAGACGATAAAATAAATACCATTTCGTTCAGAAAGATTGATGAAAGTAAAAAATTAAACAAGGTTTGCGAAACCGTTGCGTGGTTGTTCAGTTAATTTTTTTCTTTAATAATGTCGAGTTACCAGAATTTTTCTTAGGGGAAAGTCACATCTGAAACTGTTTTAACAAAAAACGAAACTGTGTAACGGAAAAATACGTAGAAAATAACTGAACAAATTTTGTTTCTGTTATAAATTCTTTAGACCCATTGCAGTTGTTTATATTCATTATCACATTTATCCGTCATTCGGAAGCGCATGAGAATAGTACACAATAGCCCGACCTACCTGATGCAGGTTTTCTAGGGTAGGATCCTTAAACCATAGCCATGGGGCCCTATTCAAGCCTTGGCTACCTTTCTCTACGTTCCACATCCCACCTTTTAAATTCCCTTTCTATTCTATTAAAGAGGTTCACCCCCTCCCCCCAAAAAAAATATTACCCTAGATGCATTAAAATTTATGTTTCAGACAATCTGGGTAATTTAGGGGTACGGAACAATTGACGTGTCAAAATTAATTTTTAAAATCATGTTATCAGAACGCAATTTGAGCAGTTCTGCTTGTCGTTATCAACATTCTGTGACGAAACAAGGATAAGCACCTACAAAATAAATACGAGAAAACAGTATGAAAATACAACTTTCCAAACATGTAAACGGATACTGATGAGTAAAATGATAAAACAATAAATAAAAATAAACAATAAAAAAATTAAAACTTATAACCAATATTTAATTTCTTGTAATATTACTTTTAATTGTCAAGCACCAATCGGAAGCAGCTACTTCAAGTACGTGTAGATTTAATAATACATGACTCACTTTTCACAAAGCTTTTCTTCAGTAAATTAACGAATTTTAATTACTTCGTAATTTATCAAGACAAAGCGATTTCTTCAACAAGATTGAAACGACTTTTCCATGTCGAGTAATCGAATAAACTGTAAAATTCTGCTGAATAAATTTATCATTTTAGTTAGACATCCTTGGTGATTGCCTTCCACTGTTATTGAATTATAATTTAATTTCCAACGACTAAATGAGCTTAAATTTATTGAATAAACATTAGATTTTACGAGAAATAACAAATTTAATTTTAGAAAAAAAAATGAAATAACGACGTGGACATTTCAATAATTTTTTTTTGAAAATTTTTGTTAAATTTTATAACCTTAAAAATTTAAAATTTCAGTAAAAATAAAATTTTGGTATTTTTTCATAGAAAATGTTTTGTATTGTTGTAATATCCTAATTTCAGTAATCAATTTTTTGATAATTAAATGTAAATTTGTCAGAAAAAAATCATATTTAATTAATATAATTACTACGTTTCGTCCATATTTGTCCGCCTTCATCAATGTAAATTTTTAAATAGATCAAAACGGTTACAAAAAAAATTGGTTGTTGTATTTTTTTATTTAAAAACCCCAATTTATTGTTATAAAATTATAAATTTAGGAATAATTTTTTCACAACCTGATCAAGTTACTATAAATGCACTGAAACAACGTCGTTGGTAGTTTTTTGATTTTGTCTGTTATTTGTTTGAAATTTTTATTTTCATGTAATACTTTGTCAAAAAAAAATATTGACATAAGACAAAATTAAATTTAAATTTTAGGTTATTTTTTCCGCACACAAATCCTTTGAGTCCAAAGAATAATTCTTTTATCTGGAATTAATTTTTCCAAATCACAATTTTTCATTCGTCCAACAGCAATAATTATTATTTGACCGTGGTCGCCCTCTCAAACAACATAATTATGTAGTCAATAGATTAAAATAGGAATCATCTATAGTTTATAAAAATAAATATTTGGGTGACTCTTACACAGGGGTGGTAAGGACAAGTTAAGCAATTAAGGGAATTGAGAGAGACAGAGTAACATTTTTTGTCTGTTATTTGTTTGAAATTTTTATTTTCATGTAATACTTTGTAAAAAAAAATATTGACATAAGACAAAATTAAATTTAAATTTTAGGTTATTTTTTCCGCACACAAATCCTTTGAGTCCAAAGAATAATTATTTTATCTGGAATTAATTTTTCCAAATCACAATTTTCATTCGTCCAACAGCAATAATTATTTGACCGTTCAAACAACATAATTATGTAGTCAATAGATTAAAATAGGAATCATCTATAGTTTATAAAAATAAATATTTGGGTGACTCTTACACAGGGGTGGTAAGGACAAGTTAAGCAATTAAGGGAATTGAGAGAGACAGAGGTAAAACATTTTTTGTCATGCAACGAATGTTGACAGCAAAAACCAAAAGTTAGTCAACAACAAAACGACATGTCGCACTGTCACTAGGAATCCTCCCCCTTGTCCTTACCGTGAAGGCGCCGGTCTTCCGCATCCTTGGCGTGGCAGGTAAACACTGAGTGCGGTGAGCCTATCCCCCTTCTTAACCCCGAAGGATCCGGCGCGCCACTGATTGGTCGGCGCTCTTACGTCACATTGCGAGCCGGTTTGGGAAATCGTACAGGCTGCTCCGTGAATTACCCGACTCACTGAGACTCTGACTCAGGGTGCCCTCGGCTGACCTTGTGCTCAAAATTAATACATACCACTTTACGGGAATGCTCCAAACTAGGTAGGCGGGGGGGGAATCAACGTTGCCTCCTCCTCCTCCTCCTCCTTCTTCAGCCGCACTACCTCGCAAAGTAAGAGAAACCAATGCAACAATAAAATCTGAAATCATTTCACTCACAATTTACTCAACAAAGGGAGACGAAACGTCTTATTTGCATTAATGAGACAGTAATACAATTAATTGCTGACTCAAACTGCAGTCAGAAAATTATGTTTCAATCAATGTTTAAACCGCAGTATATTCTGAGAATATTGATTACTGTGCAGTATCTACTGTAATGGACGATTGCCATGGTATGGTAATGAAGAAAGAAGACTTCAGTTCGAAACCGATTACATTTAACCGCAATGCAAAATATCGCTGCATCAAGCATCAGGATATCAGTAAACGCAGTCCATTAATCGAGATGTAACCGCACATTTTTTCATGTTTCTATAATATTTTAATTTCATATCCCATATAAATCAATGCTACAATGAGTGAGGAGAGGAAACACTAAGGACCTACAACAGCAAAAAAAAACAACTTTTGATAGTCACCTTGGGGTCAATATACAATGCCTCCATTTTAGCAGTTAGTTTTATTATAATTTTTATAATTTTGAATATGAAAACAATTATTGGCATATTATTAAATTATTTCTAACAACTAACGCGACCGTTTTCGTCCTCAATTAGGACTTCATCGGGTGTAAAGTGGATTTAGAGTGCATTTTCAAATTATATTTCAGAAGTAATGAATGTAAATACCGAAGGGGATCTTCTGCATTTGTTAAAAGGTACAGAAACTAGGCCTGGTCCCTCAGCAAATTGTGGGGCGGATTTACTCCTCCTAAATTTTGCCGCCGTAGGCAGTCGCGTACCGTGGTAAGGTAGGGCCTGGATACAACACGACACGTGACTGTAGTGGGTCGTTTGTTAAAGACGCTTCACGTCAAAACTTTAATAAACCTTGGTATAGAAGTAATCGGAATCGAGACAGCCGATGTCATGCCCAGAATGTATCATTCTTAATTGAAAATCTGCCTGCATTTACAGCCTTCATGTCGAGGTACGCACATAAACTTGATTATGTAGACGACGGCAACCCCCGTTAATGGATAATCCGTGATGATCCCCGGGCAAGTGTTACGTCACGGCGCCGCGGTGACTGGGACACCGCAAATGTCCGCCGCCGGTGAGGAAATGGCCGCCGCAAATGGCGTAGAAATCTTAACGCCGCATACCGTGGAGCTCACACAATGACATACCAACCTTGGCATTTGGCGGTAGCTCCCGTTCTCCCGCGGGGGCACGGCCTTCGGAAGGAAGGAAGGAAGGGCCCCCCCTCCTCCACCCCCCAAACATCAGCGGGGGGTTCTTCTGTTTCCCTCGCCAACGGACACTTTCGCGAACATCCGACACCCGCCCGCGGCAGGAAAGCTCCAGCTCCAGCGCTTGCGGTTGGCAAAACCGCTGAAAATTTAGACGCCAGCCCAGAGAAACTCATTTCCATTTCCCTAAAGGCGGATACAACCGAGATTTGTTTTCTACGACTCTGTCGACCCACTGACCTTCCATGTAACTGTCTCACTAATAACAACGCTCCAGACGATGAACAAAGCGTCACACGAAAGTCTCTGCACAGATCTGCTCTTGAAGACCAGGTCTACGCGGATCTAGTCCGATCTAAGCACAACCAGCGACGAAACAGCACGAAGTCAAAACAAGGATGACCGGAGACAGCGGCGGAATCACACTGGAAATTCATCCTGAAGATGGTGACAAAACAGCCGCGATACTTGGCTAATTTATTCCTAACTACTCGCACAATGCAGTTAATAATACTGCAGAGAGGACGATTGTAAGAAATGAATACAAACCGCTAAATTAATGCTTCGGTGCTTTTAAAACAATGGATGTAATTATCCCCTTTAATTTCTTCTTGCAAACCAATCGTGCAAAGGCATAATGGCGAAAGGGATATAAACTTGATAATGCAACGATTTTCTCTTTTGTTTCAAGATTCGTATTCACGCGAAAGGATTAAAAAGTCCGGTGCCAGTTTGTCGTAGATGGAAACTGCGAAAGGTTGACACAGACTTGAGCAATGCTAGAAACGAAAGCATACTTCATGTGCCTCGCTTTTTAAGACCACCAAATTGCTCAAGCAAATCACCACAACCTTTACCGGTAATTTTGGTGGTAAAATAATGATTTTTTTTTCAGGTCGTGTACATATAGGTGTAATATCCTAAAACATCATCATTAAATCTAAAATCGTATTTAGGCACCTTCCTCTTTGCTCCACACATTGCATCCTATAAAACAAATATTATTTTCTAGGTTTACAGTAGACCCAGGAGAAATTATTTAAGACGTCGTGAATGAATTGATTTCTCTAAGTGAAGTAAGTTACATTTGTGATCAATCTCGGTCTTCTGCTGTAAGATTGAATGTGGAATAAAATGAAGCCTTTATATTTAATACTTAAAATTTATAGTATTCATTTTCGAAATGTTAAGATATCAGTTGTAATTATTCTGTTATCAGAGTTTAGTTGTTACCCGTAAATTAAGGTGACCATACACCTCGCTTTCGGTTGGACAGTCCCGACTTTTGTAAAGAATGCACGACGAGAAAGGAATATCGTTTTCGGTTGATAATTCAACGATGATCTAAGAAGTGAATTTCGTTTTTTAATAAAAAAAAACCAAAAACGATTGCTTAGTAACCAGTGAGAAATGTAATGCTGAATTTTCTATTTACCACGACGAGAAGAATGATACTCGGTGCTTCAGCACATGAATTATTTCAGGAGCAATTATTTGTTTGGTAATTTTAAGAAACCCCAAAGTAATAGTACTTTAAGAGTGTGAATTTCTGCTTCCATTTCGAAGACTTTAAACTGTCTGCCTACCAGCGCGCACCCTCCCGTATATATCTCGGCTATATTCTTATAAAAGCACGAGGATCGTGTCTGGAATTTAAAAGGCGCATGCGCAGTATTACTGTTTCACTCCCCTGCTAGTCTAAGACCCAGCAATAATATGAGCTGCCAAACGCACAGCGCCGCCGTCAGAGCAGACACACCTGTTTCGATACAATTTTAAATGTTTTGACGAATTAGTAAAAAGATTTATTAAAACCACAACAAGTGCATAAAAAGTAAAGTTTATTAAAAATAAAAAAACCGAAGACTTTCATAATTCGGAGAAAATTACCGTGCGATCCTGCATAAAATATTTCCATAATAAGTGACTTTTTCGTCAAATTAACTTTATTTATTTAAAATATGTAATAAGTAAAAATACTGTCGTGTTAGGACTTTGTAAAAATATAAAACCATAGTTTTAGTTTCTATTACACGTGACGAAATTACAAAATGTAGCATATTTTTACGGGTCGTGGAGTATTAACAACCCTGTAGTGTTGTTGAATTATTAATATCCTTATCCTCATAAAATTTGTATTGGGGTGACGTAACACATAACTTTAAATAATAATAATAATAATCATATTCCGTAGATCCTGTAAAGAAGCTAAACTTCAAGGATGTGGAATGGGTCAGGGCTGTGTACATTTATTACATTATTTTATTGTATAAAAGATAAATATACTTATAACAAATTTTTGTATTATAAACTATTATAAATTACTCTTCTCCGATTCTTCTATAAATTCCTTTATTGAATAGAAGGAGTGGCTAAGCAAAAATGAGCGTAATTCAGTGTTAAATTTACCTTGATTATCATTGGACAACTGTTTAATTCTGTGCTGACTGGCAGTTCGTGTTTTTGATGGGGATATAGCACACCTTCTTTCTGTGCAATTGACTGTGTTTTACATTTTTTATATAGATTAATTTTGTTCCTTGTATTAGAAAGGGATGAATATTCAGAATTATTCAATAATAAGTGCGCCTATTTGTTGTATTACATATAACAATCATCAATGAATAAGTATTGGCACGTTAAAGTGAAAATGCCTAACACGAGTTCTGCAAGAAGTTGGTGTGTGGAAACCTGAATCAATCACATATTGCCTAATAACCGTTTTTGACTAATAAAATCTTATCTATGCCTGGGCTACTGAGTTGCCCCCAAAATATAATACTACCATTTATGATAAAAAACAGAATGCAAAATATGCAAAGTATACTAATTTTTGTTGTTTTTAAATAACTGAATGTGGAAGGACATTGACAGCTTCACATGTGTAGCCTGAGCTGAGTTCTTAATAATTGATTAATTGATCATCTCTGATCCATTTTTAAATTTATTATTTACTAAGCAGACCTAAGAATTTAACTAGAAGGAAGTTTCATTTACTTTTTTGCTGTAATAATTTTAAGTGTTATTATAGATTGTAAAGTTGTGTTGAATGTGTTTTGTGAAATTGCTTGAAGAAATGTGTTTTGTGTCACAGAGTATTCTGTTAGTCGTTCCGAATTAACTCCATGTTAGCAGGTTAGTTAAATTATTGTTACTTGCCTCTTCTAGTGTGTCTTTGTTACTTTTTACTATTACACTAGTATCATCTGCAAAGAGGATAGCTTTAGAAGTTGAATCTATGCTCACGAGTCGCCACCGCTGATACTTCAAAACACTTGGAGACAGAAATATGCCTGTATTTTGGAGGAAGATGCAGCAGTATTTAAATATCTTTTATGTTTTTTTCGGAAAACAACTTATGCAGACGTAGAAAAGAAATGCGCATTAGCAGACGGACTCAAGTCTTTTCATTCTATTAATCACAATCATTCCTTCAGGTCTATGGACTGTACCATCACAAGTTGTCGAACAGTTATTCAATAAAAAAAATTTCCTGTGTTAGAAAAAAATAAGAGGCAATAGTGTGTGTTAAACAAAACTCTAGAAAAAAAAATTATATCCATATGTTCTGAGGCGTCTAATCATAATTGTTGGAAATAACTTTACATCCTTATGATTAGATTTTTTGATTCGTAAACTGGGGGGAAAAAAATTAGAAATTTAGAAACGGCGAAACTGCTGAAATAATTTTCAGTTCCATTATTAATATTTTAAAAAGTTATAAACATAAAATGAATGCATATTTTGCAGATAACACGAGCGCAAATTTAGGAAGAAAACCGAGAAGAGGTACAAATATTATTTTTGTTATATATTAAATAAAATACCTTAATCAAAAAATTATTGCTGTTGGTTGTGGGCATCAAAAAAATCATGATAAGTGTTGACTCTTTGAAAACCATTTTATGTGTGAGATGAATTCTTGTGAAAATTTTCATGACTTTTTATTCTTTGGCATATTTATCGTTTGAGGGAATTTTTTAGTAGATTGCTGTCGTTCTTAAAAATTATACTATACATAAATACAATTAACAAATATAATAAATTTGTAATTTAATTTTCAATTTTAAACATATAGTTTTTTTTGTTGCTCCATAGAGACTAAATTTTTAACCCCGTCAATGATATCACGCTTTACCAATGTTAAAATCTGGGGTCACATTATCGTAAACAAAATAATTATTAATTACTGAGAATACGCGATGAAGTGAAGGAAGCAAGTCCAAGTGCCGCTGCTTATGCTCGTACTCTATCCGTTACGGGCTGTTGCCACTGGTTGGTCCATTTCCAGTTGCTAAAGTCGTTTTTCCAGCTGCAAACTTGACGCGCGGAAGCAGAATTGCAGGTCGAAAGACGCGCGCTGTTCTAGTTCCAGGTCAAGCAAACTCCGATCCAAAGTAACATGCATATAGAAATACAAAACTTGAATTTGTCTATTGTCCGTTCTCGTCACTTGCGAACAAAGAGTGTCTTACATATTAAACATACGCTTTGCTTGTGAATGCATAATCATACAAAATTACCATACGACACATGTAAATCATACTATTTGATCGCCATTTGTGACATAGAAGCTGTCGATTTTTTTGTACTTCATGTAATAATATATTCATTGTAGTTATATGGGAATCGAAAAACCAAGGCTGATAGAAATATTGTAGACATAAAGGAGTATGACAGCACAAGCAACGAAGACTTTCCCGAAAAAGGCGAAATTACTTACGTGTAATATAGGTTTGAATATTAGGAAATCGTTGCTAAAAATGTTCGTATGGAAATGGGGCGTTATGTTTGTATGAAACGTGGACGATAGGAGTTGCAGAAAGGAAAAGAATAGAAGCCTTTGAAATGTAGTGTTATAGGATGATACTGAAAATCAGATGGGTGGATAGAATCACTAACGAGGAAGCTCTTAACGGAATAGGGAAGAGCGGACAATTTGGATGACGTTGACATAGAGAAAACGCGACCTATTAATCTACCCCTTAAGACAGGAAGGTTTTGTAAAATTAGCATTAGAGGGAAGTGTGTGGGGTAAGAACAGAAGAGGGAGGTTGAGAACGGTATACACTAAACAGATTATGGAGGATGTGTGATGTGCTAGATATCTGAAAATGAAAAGGCTTGCGCATAATTTAATGCTAATACAGCTGTTGTGGTATTCTGTCCCAAGAGTGGGATGATGCTAACCTAAGACTGGTGACATTTACGTTCAAAATTAATTTATTCTTGTGCTGCTGGATGAGGTTGGGTTTTTTGTCAGTTTGTGTGTTTTAAAACTGAATATATATTTCCTATTAAAATAAGTTTAGATGCCTCGATTAGGTGACTTGTAAGTTTGAAATATTCATACTTTTAAGATCTTGGAAGGGGGAAAAAAACCTAAGGTAATCCCTCTACAGCCTCAACATTTACACATTTTAAGAACACTAAGACCCTTCTAAATCCAGAAAAAAATATGTATTAATCACTAGCGAACATACACAATAAGTTATGGCAGTTGATTCCACTAACATATTAGTATCCAGTCTTTACAGTATGTTGTAATTTTTTCAAATGTTTAATTACAGTCTTCAAGTAATCGTTGATTTCATTGTTATTATTCCAGACATTTATTTTTCAGCCTCCCTTGCTAAACTCAATTTTGATTTAAATTTTAACACAGTTAAGTTTATTCCATCAATTTTTTTTTACCTAAGAGCGTCAATGAGTGACAGCTGCCGTTTTGTAAATATAGTAATGTAATATAAACCATAACCTTGAAACAGTTGAAGTTTCAACTAAGGAAACCTTTTAGAGATAAATAATAAACTCATTGTTATGCTGTAATTTTTTGTTTTATTAAAAAGACAGTGCATGAATCACTTATGTATCACATTTTAATTTATTGTTATAGAAACATATGCATATATTACCAAGAGTTACTGTCACATATCACCAAAATAATAATAATAATCACATAAATAGTTGTGCACCTTACTTTAAAAGTTAACAGGAGCTATAACTTCATGATAAACCTCTGTATAAATAAAACAAATAAGACAAATCTTCCAAAGCATTAAAGCAAATCATATTATATCCTGCTCAAATAAAAAAAGGGTATGTTTAAACATAGCTTACATAATAAGGCCACAAAATGGCCCACTAAATAAAACATGATATGATGCATTCTTGTAAAGTTGCACAAATCGTACAAATTAACTAAATACATAAATAAGCTTTTGTCACAAAACAATACAAATGAAATAATAGAAGTGACATAAGCAAAAAAAGGAAAATCTTGCAATATACTTGTACAATTCCAGAACAAAAACTATTGAGAAAACAAACCACATAAAAAAATACTAACAAAGGTAATTAATTAACAATACAACTTTATTCACAAAATTGCTTCCTAATCACATATTCAACAATAACATTTCTTGTAGATCAAACCCTATGCTACCAAAGTAATTTTTAAAAATAATGTATTTAATTCGGAAAGCAGAACACTAATGAAAAATACAAAATGGCAGGAATTTACCAATGTTTACAGTAACTCTAAAGCACCAAGTATTCACATAACAGCTAAATCTGTACACAAATGAGAGATTACCACAATAGTATAACAATTCTTATACAAAGTAATTGTCACTACATTAGACCAGATACTGGTTATATTTTTCCATTGTTAATCTGAGTAACAATCATAAATTTAATATTAAGTTTATAACATGTTAAAAATTGGAGGCAACTGAAAAAAAAGCCAACACCAACTAATACAAAACAGATGATTAATATTTTTCAAGATCAAAATTTACATGGACTGGCCACGAGCTTTCCCAACAGCAACGGCATGTAGAAGGCCCTCCTCATGTTCTTGGTTGGCCATAGCAGTTAGAGAGTTTTCAAGTGTGAAGACTGCCTCATCTGAAAAACGTTGTCCTCTCAAGGTGGTGACCACACGAGCCTCTCCGTGGAAACCATTAGCAGATTTCAAGCCAGGCGGTACTGTCAACGTGACATCATTAATGATGCCTTTTGACACTGCCAGAGTTATTTTAAGGTCCTGGTCAGAGGTGTAACTGGAACACCCCTCAGCAGTCTGTTGCCCAACTTTGCACGATCGCGTGACTTCGAAGTCTGGTGTTTTGCCGTAACGCCACTCCCAGTCTGCAAATTCTTTCTTTAACTTATCTAAACCTGTAAAAGAAAATCATTAATATTTCTGCTCATTTTTTTCCAATTAATAATATAAAAAATTTTGTAATCTGACATTACATTGTTTAATAACTACGTATATATAAATTTGATATAGTCAACTAACCTGGAAACCAAGACTCAGTAGGGTTCACTTTCTGAAAACCTCTTTGTTTGGCAATTTGTTCGGCACCACCATCTTCTGAAGTAACAGGGCAAGTACGCAGGTATTCCCAGCCAACAGCTGCCATCAATTTGTCTACCTTCACTTGACGATTAATCTCGCACAAATTCATAATCGGTGAAGGTATGCTTGGAGTAGCTCTCGTTGTTATTCCTTGCTGCAACCAAAGTGGAAAACACTATATAAATATCAAAGTAATTAAAATGATTTAAAATTTACAATTAAAATAAATTGAATGGCAACACTGAATTTTACACATAATTTGAGCCTAATTTCAGTAGTTTAATGAAACTTGGGAAGAGCAAAAAGTTTCCAGCAAGAAATCATACCTCTTGTTTCAATAACGACTGTCTGAGATTGACTTTGTTGACATCAATGAGCAAAGTGCAATGATGGTAAGCATTTGGTTGCCCAAGCTTTGCTGCTGTTCCTGAAACCTGCTGCAAAAGTTAAGAAAAATAACTTGTTAACAATGTGTTACATAATGACCACTATCAAAGAAGACAGATTATATAAAAAAAAGGATACTTTGTAGTTTCCTCTGACGACCAGGTCCTCCCTCGGGGAAATTGTAGTCTGGATCCCCCATTCTCTAAAAAGAGCTCTGCTAATTATTTCCAAATTGTTCCTCCGATTGTATTGAGAACGGGGTGTGAAGAATGTCAAGTTGAGATTGCCTCTGTCGTGGTAAACTGTGCCTCCACCGCTATTACGCCTTGCAACATCCATTCCCTGGCACCCCAAAACATCAAGGTTTGCTTCAAGCCAAGGATTCTGATTCCTGCCAATTACAACACAAGGAGAATTGCGCCAAAGCAGCAGCAGGTGATGCTTCGAAAAGTCAAAGTTTCGGTACAGCCAATCTTCAAAAGCGAGGTTGGTGAAAATGTCACTCGACTGTGATATAAACACTGACTTTGCAATGGTTGAGTCAGATTTGTCAGTTGCTGTAGAAGTAGAATACAATTTTGACTTTGATGCAGTGATGATAACTGCAGGAATTTCTGGTCTTTTCATGGTAATCGCTGTAGATTGTGCAGCCTTTAGTAAATTCTTGCAAATTATTTGTGCCATTTTGTATATGTTAGGTCAGACTTAATTTTACGTATGTCTTACCAAATAATACTATTTTCTATTAAATATTCAGAATATTAAAGGTGATTTCAAGAGATGCTTGAAAACCAAATATCAGAACTCAACAGTGACCTTTCCTTATTGTAGGTCAGAATCAGAACAAGAGAGCGAAATTAAATGATCGTGAAGAGACTGTGTTTGATGAAGCCACTTCCAGGTTTGATGAAGATTACAGATTCGATACCTGATGCCAAGGCAGTCTCGAATATCTTTTCGCATGCCTCTGTGTGATTTCACGTTAACGATAAAAATCTATTAACAGTTCCAGAAACAATAATAATACTATTCCTAAACACTGCCGTAATGAAGCACTTTGACGAAGACACTATTTCTTCTGCAGGAGAAAGTCGTGACACCACATGCGACTCTTGCCGTGAAAGCACCACTAGCTGGCAGCTGGACAAACTGGTCATTAAATACAAACCAAATCCAGTTATCAGCAAGATAAAGTCGACCCTCGACGAACAAAAAGACTAGTATCACGCAAACTGCAAATACTTCCGCGACATCAATACAGATGGCAGCATATACTGGGTTGGTTTAAACTCTGTCAGAAATATTGTTTGGAATAATATTAAATATTTCTGACAAACTTATAAACATTTTAAAAAAAAACGATTTATCACAGTCTACGTATATTTGCATTTATATTCACATAGTATTTAATAATTTTATAATTTATATTAGGTGAAGAAATTGAACAATTCAGGGAAAAAACATTTCATTCTTAATTTGTAACATTTTTATTTCAAAATACTTATTAATGAATAAGTAGACAATTGTAAATATAATTAGAATAGTATCGCAGATTTCGAATCGCTGTAGAGGAAGGTCTTCAAAACCTTTGAACGTTGAAATTCGTCCGCTAAAGATGGCTGCAGCAGCTAGGAATACCTCTGGGTTAATGTGTACGATTTACAAATTACATTTTCAACAGTAGTAATATTGTAACATTAATTTTATTAATTGATTATAAAAATTCCAATTTTATTTCAGTTGCTGTTAAAAAGTGGTGCTACAACTTGTCAGGGTTCAATAAATACGGTAATTCTTGCAATATTATCATTCAGTTAAGAATATTTAAGTAATTGAGAAAATAGTGAGAAATATATTTATTGTGTGTGTTGTATACCAGAGAAATGATACATCTGTTCATATTTTATACTATACGTCTGTTTTTCACAATAATCAAATTGGGATGGAGTTCGGATATTGCACGTACTCGTCTATATCTAAGGATTTTCCTTCATTTAAGGCACTTTTCAATTACGAGTCACTTAACATATAATTTTAGGTTATTTTAACTTTCGAGAAAGATGGGGGAAATCATTGTGACATATTAGCGGTAAAACTGTTGTGGCGTACAGCTGGTCAAGTAGGTGCATGGTCCGAATTCCGCCCTCAAATTGAATTAAGACCAATTACAGACAGCTGATGTAACTAGACCTAAATTTATTCGATGTTACTATGTTTTTTTTAATGCCAAATCATTTCTAATTTAATTTACCTAAATTGTTTATTTTTGTCCGTATTATTCCATTTTAAAAGTGTGAATCTTATTTGTAGGTTTGCATTACGACGATTGCTTAACTGAATTTGATCCTGATGTAAGCGAAGCAGTCAGGCGACTTCCTGATAATATCAAAGATGAAAGGAATTTCCGCATTGCCCGTGCACTTCAGTTGTCTATGATGAAAAGAATACTCCCAAAAGAGGAATGGACCAAGTATGAGGAGGTGAGATTTTTATAACCCATTTTACATTTCAGTACTTTGGCAATATCAAACTCTTCAATCTATGAAAATAAAAGTATTGAGTTTATGATGCTCCTTTTTATCAATTTTCTCAGCTTGAAACCTCAGCACCAACTACAAAACTAAAATTGTAAATCAATGTCGAGAATATATTCGTTAATTATTTACCAAATTAAAAATTTGTCCCTGTTCTCGCAAGTAAAATTAATGTATTAATTTAAATTCCCTAGAATTTTTTTAAAAGCTATGTTTCACAAAGAAATGTTATTTTAAAAAATTGCTGCAAAAGTGAAATACATATTAATTTTCAGGATTCCACTATAAAAATTGCTCATTTTCTCTTTTCAGGACAACAAATACTTACAGCCATACTTAGAAGAAGTTATTAGAGAAAGGCAGGAGAGAGAGGAGTGGAACAAAAAGTGAACTTCTTTTAACCTTTAGTGTAAATATATGTGAATTTAAATAAATTTACAAGTCCATTAAGCATTTTGCTTTGTTTATAGTGTAGATATGGTCAAAGAATATTAAATTTGTTTCTTGTATAATTTTTGAATATAGTTTTAGATCTATTTCCATCCTAACCACAACTGTATTTTAAAAATAATTAAACAATTAGTAGGGGAGGGTAAGAGAGAGAGAGGTTTACTGTATCCTCCAAACGACTGAATATGTTAAAATTAATTGCTTCAAGTTATGTCATTTATTGATAAAAACTTATAAATGTCATGGATATTTCCAAAGTTATAAAATATTCACATAGTAATCTATACAACATCAGAAGACACTTTTATATTGAGACATCTCGGTTAGACACCGAACATTTCTATACCTAACAAATAAAATACACTTGAGCTGGGCTAAATTTTTAGCCATTACAAAAATTACAACAATATGCTAACCACTTTATAGAAAAAATTATATTTATCTCATAAAACTTCTACTCTGGTAGAGCCATCCATATAAACTAATAACACTTAAAGAGTATTTGTAAACATCTTATTGCTCCAAAATATACTCTATGTTTTGATTTGGTATAAAAATACCACATTAAAATACTTTTGTATATGAGTATACATACAAATTGTCAACTGTATTTAGCATAGACTGTACTAAATACTGTTGTGGTTACTTGTCAGCCAAGTCCATTTGACAGAATTTATTTATCTCAGAGGTCATCATCCCCAATTCCCTCAAAGGCATCATTCTCAACAAGTGGAAGACCTGCTGTTTTGACTGTGGACTTGAGGCTGACACCTGAAAGTTTTTCTGAGAGCCTTCTCATTGAGGATACCGATTCAGTCTTGGTAGGAATTTTCACGTCACCATTCTAGAAGCAGAATTGTTTTAAAGTTATCAGCAAACTACTACATTAAAATTAATGTGAAGATGAGCTGATTATATTAAATATTTCTAAACTTAGTGTTAATGATGAATGTATTCTAATTATAAAAGTTGAATAAAGGGGTGTAGGCAACATGAAGATAGTTATACATGCCAGGAAGATAAAGATCAGAGAATTGGAATTATGTATTCTATTCAGAAAGCATTACATCCCTCCTCCAATCCGAAGAATTGGAGTGAACGATCATTAATGGCGAACTGACGCCGAAGTATCACTTTCACCTGCCTCATGCTAAGTCTCAGGAGAACTTTGACAGAGTCAGGCATAAAAAGCAGAATGTAGACAATTACCTGAGTGTCATTGCTTGAGGAGATTCCATCTGTTGACATAGACTGACTAAGACTGATGAGTTGGCTGCTCCCATCACGTTTCATGTAGGACCAACTGCCCTTTCGTGGATGCTCAGCTGGCTGGAAAGAGATGATGAAAAATTCTGAATTTTAGTATAATGTTTGGTTTTTATATTTTTTTATTAGCAAATAATGAAAATTATTTGTAATTACATTAAGTTTCAATAATACAGAAGTTTGTCAAAAGTAATTTTGTCAATTTCTGCAAAAGAATAATCGATACAGATGAATCTTCACGACATAATGACACATAACCTGATGACGGCGGCAGAAAATTTCCAGAGAAACGTGTGTTTTTAAAAGTCTGACCCGGTTGGTTAACCGTGAAATTTAATCTGAATTATTCACTGGGAAAGTCTGTGTTCATTAACAATGGATACAGTTTTTGAAAATGTTAAAATTTTACAAAGAATAGTATTAATTTCATTGGTATGAGAAAGAGGATTTGATATATGCTATTACTGATTAAAGCCATTGAAAACAAAGAAGTAGCTTTAATTTCGAAATAAAATATAAGAAAACTTAAATTTAACCAAGAACTCTATATGATTAAATGCAAATCTTCAAAGTCCCCAGTTTTGAATCAGATTACCACTTCTACTTTCAATAAAATTAACATATGCTAATACCTGCTTTCGTTTTGTCCCCGTCTTCTTAAGCAGCAATTCATCAACCACAGATTGAAGACACACAGACATCAGAATTGCCTGCTCGCTGGTTATAGTGATCCACTGTAGTTTGTCCTTGTTCATGAGGTACTCAAAAGACAACTTCAGTCGGCCATTGTTACAACTGGAACTGCTATTACCATTGTAGCCATCATTCTCAGCTTCCTGTAAAATAATAATAATGTTAGTAATTAAATTGGAAATATTCTCTCACTATAATGACTATGTACAATTGCATATGAACTGGAATCAGATAGGAAAATACTGACGCGGTTCAGTATGAAAGACTGATTCCTCGGAGAAGACATTCCTTTTCTGTAAATTATTGTTGAAACACAAGTCGTATCATGCATAACTGATTTAACTTCATACACTAAGTCATACCATATTAACTACTTCATTAAATATTTCACTTTAAATACTCTCATCTAATTTTTTAAATCAAATTAGACAAATGGACTCTATTAAATAAGTGTCAATACCTCAAACCAAGAAACCACCACAGAAAAGATGCAAATGTAATCTACAACATTAAAGATCTAAATCTTACATTATGAAGTGTGGTGATCCTCCAACACCTCATACGAGTAACTTTGAAGCTACCTTCTCTAATATCTTGTCCATCACCTAGCCTCACACGAAGGTTCAACTCACGGTTGCCAATACCAACATGGACACGAGAACCTGGTCGTGGGTAGTCACAGGTACATGGTCGAAATTGGAGGAATCCATAATACTTGAGTGTCCGAGCAACCTCTAGATACTGCATCAAAAGGGAGAGACAAAAAGCAGACGTGGATGATAGGTCAAATCAATTTATTCAAAGGATATGAAGTTGCTAATTCTCAGTGGTTGGAAGTTCAAAAAATACATTTTATGGTTACAATCAACTTTTTTAAAAGGAACAAAACATTTGTATCCATCATAAAGGTAACTTTACAGCAATTGATTCACCTCTTTCTTAGCCCCTCGAGCTTGTAGTGTAGCTAGTTCTTGCTGTCTCTCTCTTGCACATAAAATCCAGCCCTTCTCAACATCAGAAACAGTCTGCACATACAAAAGATTCAGTGCAACATGGTCGGAAATAAGCTCCAGATCATAGCTTGGATCCCAGTAACTGAAAGTCAAAAGACAGGATGAATTCTTAATGATGTACACATACAGGTACAGGATGTTGTCTTACATAAATTATGTTTTACTATTGGCGTAGCTAATCGCACCCTAGATGTTTCTACAATTTCCAAATAAAAAAATATGCATAACCAAGAAATTCTTGGTATTCTAGAAGCAAATGTTGAAAGCACATAGAAGTCATATTCACCTCTTTCTCATAACAACTTGTGTTGTTCCATGGATGGATTTTTGGGACAAATATGGAGATTCAAAATCTTGAAGCTTTCGCAGTACTAGAAAACAAAAGTAAATGGGTTACAATCTCACATTGATTTTTTCATTATATGTATACATCAAAAACCTACTTGTGATTTCCCCATCAGATTCCTTCCTAATAAGGAATAAAGAGAAGTAGTATACATATATACTTGGGAGATGAATCTGTTGGCACACTTTCTGTAAAGTTAAGATAAAATTATTATTTAAAAATATTAAAATGTGCTGGATGATTAAGCCTATTTGCAATATTTCAGTATTTAAATTTTTAAGAGCATAAATCATCAAATGTCTTTGGAAGTTCGGAACAGACTAGTTTGGTACTGTTGCCTCATCCCCCTCCGTCACTCCTCCCATTGCCCTGCTCAACTTGTAATATCGCCAGAAAAATGCATGGCAAATATTTTTTGACTTAAATTCATGTGTAGGTGGAATGAGCTTTGTCGGACTAATCCACGGGGCGATTGTGGGTGGAATGAGCTTTTTCGAATTACTTCACGGGCAGGTCTTGGTGGGAGTATGGGGGGTATGACGGTACCAAAGTGATTTAAGCATTAATTATATATTTAAACTATTGCATAATTTCTATACTACCTTAATGAAGGCCATACTAATGATATTTTACCTTAAAAAGTGTAATTGATGGCATAATCAAGAATCATTTTGTTGTCATTAATCTACCTCAGTATTATTTGTCATGTTTGAAATATGATTTATTATATATCATACCTCAAGGACTTGATCTGACCGTTCTGTAGTCAGCACTTTGAGAACAATTTTATATCCATTCATAAGGAACACTTCCACAATTGCCTCATGATTTTTCTCACAACTGCTTTCCTCCTGTGCCGAGAGAAGAAATCCCGTAAACAAATCAGAGTTGACAAGTTGTGTATCTTGACCAACTGAAAAAGAAAACGAGGTTCATTTAGAAGTATTGATTAAGATAAAAAAGTGTTACTATTAAAGAGATAGCTTCAGAACTTGACTAGTTTGGTTTCTACTTTGAAATTTAAATACCAGACTGAATATATTTTTCCAATGAAAGTCTTCTCTCTTCTAACTGGTTTGAAGTAAGCGGGAGAAGTTTCTTTGGTGGAAAAACAGGTAAATTGTTGACTCCAAATTCTTTTTTTAGTTGTTCATGAAAGTTGTGCAATTGTCTATAACGTACTGTACAGTGAAACACTCCATTAACGTGTATATTATACCCCTGGAAATGATGAAATGTGTTTATAGACGAGTTTCATGAATATAAATTCTACCAAATGGAATGTGTGCTATGATATAGTACAAAATCATAAGAAAGTAATATTTGTGAAACTATTTATAAAACGATCTTATACAGAATACTGACATTTTCAATACAAATCTAGCAACAAAGTATACGTAAAATATCATATATCAGTTCAATCTGACAGTTCGTTACCATATAAGTTGATCCTTTATCGCCATTTATTTCCGCCGTATCGGGTATAGAAAAATGCATTGTTCTCAGATCAAATGCTCACATCACAAACCATAAATCTTAAATCAACGTCTGCAAATAAAAAGCGTTTAACTAAATTGTCATATGTTGCAGTAATCAAATACTTCCATCCATCTTGCAGCAAGAAATATATTTTCAGCTATCTTTGCTATACACACACACAAAAAAACTGAACATTTGACGTGTAGGTTAAATATTTAAACAAGTGGTTCCCAGACGTTAAATCATCTCATTTGAAAACGTAATACATCTAAAAGGTAACGAAGCCACTATAATAGCTTGCTGAGGGTAATTACTCAAAGAAAAATTAATAGCTATGAAACATTGTGAGCTGTCAAATTTTATTTAAATGACACAAAAAGTAGGATATGATTGAAATTATTAATAGGATTTTAGAAAAAACATAAAACTGGTTATATGCATTAATTAAATATGTTATAAAGGGTAGAATTATTTTTATTATCAAGTTTGGGGACTTGGCGACAACGGTTTCGAGACTGTTGGCTGCAGTGTTACGATGACTTCTGCTGTCTGATAGTATTCCACGCTTCCTTTCTCAAATCTTTTAATTCAATTTGTAGATCTGATATGTCAGGACTTGAGTTGCAGAAAGCTGTGTATTGTAATTGTTAAAAATATCAGGATGAAAATGGCAACTATCAACTTCTTCATTATCTTCCTCGTCTGTTTTCCGGAATTCATATTTTCTGAAGAAATTCTAGGTTGTGGTGGATTTGTGAAAAGCGACATTGAAATCAATTTCTCTAAAGTAGAAGTAAAATTGTAAGTTTAATTTTATTTAAACAGTTTTTAATAAACGAGCGGAGTGTTAGTTATTGAATTGTAATGCAAATTTCCTTAACCATTTACTCCACAGTTTCAATATTTTAACAAATAAAGAAGTGCCCAATAAACTGACAACATTAGCTCTTAATACAACTACTACATAGATAATGTAATAAATCACAGTAGACGTGTTTTCCCAAGCTATGTAAATTTGTGGGCGGGTCATAAAATTCTTTATCAGCATGTCAACATTAGTCGCTACTTATTTTGTCATTCATGCTAACTTAAACCTCATTTCAAGAATTTAAAAAAAATCTTTTAAGATGTATTTAGCTTGTGGAGGGGGTGTTTCTTACTGTGTATTGCTTAACTTCTATTTTTATCCCTATTATGTAGCCAGTGTAACTTCCCATACATGAAATAATAAGTTCAAACAGTAAAATACACTGTTCAACTACACAGTACTTCCTTTTTTCAATAATCTAGTTATCTCCACACTTACCAATAAAATATTTAATTTCTAAAAGTAGTAGCTGCATGTAGTTTGTGTCAAACATTCCAGATAATAAATAGTGGAAGGTCTCTATTCATCTTTCCTATTTGAATCTGTTAATGATTTCAACAATGTCACATTTTCTTGCTTAAATTGTAGGTACACCAAACAAGGAAGCTTGAAGGAAAAAACGGACTGTGCCCCAAACAATGGCTATTATTTCCTCCCACTGTATGATAAAGGAGAATATTTACTTAAGGTATCAATTGGGCAGATATATGCAATTGGTTTTTATTGTCAATTGCCTTAAATTTTCTATTTCACTTCCTACTTATTTCAGATTGAACCACCAATTGGTTGGACCTTTGAACCAAAAGAAGTTTCGTTGAATGTTGATGGCATCTTGGATCCATGTACCAAGGGCCAGGATATCAACTTTGTCTTTAAAGGTTTTGCTATAATTGGGAAGGTAATTGTAAAATAAATACTATTATAATGTGAATAAATCCACACATTTATATCTAGATAATTTAAACCAAGGATGAACAACCAGCTATAAAATTTAAAAAATTTATGTTGACCACATATGAGAAACACATTTAAACAATAACAGTAATAGTACAACACACAAATTATCTCTTTATTAAGAAAATTTATTAATTAACTGACAACTGTATATAGAAAAACAATTATGGAAATACTACACAAAAAAACAGCAAATATTTATTAAGTAATTATTGTTTCTTAGCAAACTGTTGATATTGCAACTCAAACTTAGCTTAGAATTTATGTGATTGAGTTGGTTGGCCCCAGTGGCGGTTTGTGTTTTTTTGGAGTTACGTGCTACATCACCTCTAGGAATAATTTTTATGAGGATAATTACATAACATTAATAATACTACAACAGGTACAGGGTTGATAATACTTCATGACTCATTTCGTGTAACTTTTCTTATATAAACTGCATAACATGTAATACGGACAAATCCTTAAAACTGTACAAATATAAATTTAAATTGTAACAAATTACTAACACTAAAGTATTTTGTCTTTGTACATTTTTTAAATAAAGAAAGGTAATTTTAGGGAGAAGCAACTTATTACTAAAATATTGTATGCAGGAACGTAAGGTAATTTTCTCACAGTTATTAATCTTTCCATTCAGAATGCCCACCTTTTGAACCTTTCCCATTGGTTGAAAGTGGCACTATGATGCTGTAGTAGCATTCCATTATCTCTGCCGATACCCTCATTAATGAACATAGACTTTCCCAGTGATTAATTCGGATGAAATCTTCACGGTTAACCAACCGGGTCAGGTTTTTAAAAGAACACAACATTTCTGTGGCCATTGCAGAAATGTTGTGTTCTTTTAAAAACCTGACTCGGTTGATTAACCGTGAAGATTTCATCCGAATACTCTTATTGTTTTAAAAAAAATGCCAAGACTTGTAGAGCCACCTAATATTTAAAAAATAAAAACTAAAGCTTAGGTGGGCAACACACAACAATGGGCTGGGCCACATATGTTTGTGTGTTGCTTATTCCTGGCTTTTGAAGGTGAAAAAAGTCTCTTGCTAAAGAGAAATGTGTATTAAAACATTCAAATGGCATTTGACTTATTCAACTATGGTGTGCTTGCTCTTTAATTTTGGTTTTCATTTATTATGTTTTTTTTTGTTTTTTTTTTGTTTCTAGGTGGAAAGCTCTGGTAGTCAGACAGGACCGAAAGGTGTAAGACTTCAACTTGTTCAAGAAGGAGACAAGGCATTGGTGTTTGAGACAATTTCAGTTGAAGGGGGTGGCTTTCAGTTCACGCCTGTTCCTCCAGGAAATTATGTGGTAAAAGCATCACACCCAAAGTGGAGGCTCAGTAAAGATGTGGTTAAAGTGCAGTTGGGAAAAGGGAATGTTGAACTTGCAGACAGAAGCATCGTAGTTTCTGGATATGATGTTTCAGGCTCTGTGACCAGTGATGATGAACCAATTAAAGGAGTGAGCTTTGTTTTGTTTCAGACAGATGGGGTTAGTATACATATTTTTTGGGATTTTTATAATAATAGTTTACTTTCTATATCCTCTATTACTATTATATCAGTCACTAATAATCACCTTCAAAAACTGTGCAAAAAGTCACTAGTCTTATTATTAAACACCAAAAGATGCAATTATTAAAATGAGAATGTGTAATTCACATATGAAACATCAAAATTTTTATTACTTTATTTTGATTCAAATTATTATTTTCTAGCTATAATAATTTTGTTGATAAAATTATTTACATAATACAAGAATTGGTAATAACTACTGTCAATAGGCTAACAAAAAGCTTTCTCTCAAACCAAAACTATTAACGTAAGACATCGTTGCGTCTTTTTAGTCGATTTTTTCAGTCCCCAAAGCTAGAGCTTGTGCAGTAATGATAACTCTGAAGAATAACATCTGAAATGTTGAAAAAATTTTGAAGCCTTGTTTGTATTGATTGGCCCTACGATGCCACAATTTTTCGGCACAATATTTACACATTAAAATGCATACACATATTGTATTTTTAATTCTTTCATTCTAGCAATCGCTAACTAATGTTCCGGATTGTGACACGTCTGTACTGCCTGGTTTCCAATCCTCTGGAACTCCTCTTTGTCATGTCTTATCTGATGAGAAGGGAATTTATACATTTCCCTCACTCCCTCCTGGACGATATAGGATTGTACCCCATTATGAAGGGCCACAAAGCATCAAATTTGATGTCAGACCACCTCAGGTTGACTTCACAGTTGCTCATGACAGTTTGAAGATTTCTACTTCGTTCCAGGTAAGACATTGCCTGATATCATATTATCACTAGCTTTAGAATGATAAATTAAGACTTTCTTTGTTTCAGGTTAAAGGCTTTAGTGTAAGTGGTAAAATTTTACTTCAGCCAAATGGAAAAGGTGTAGCTGATGCCACTGTTCTCTTGGATGGAGTAGTTAAAAGTGTAACAAAAAGTGATGGCACATATCACTTGGAGAATATGCAAGCTGGAACTTATATCTTGCAAGTACAAGCAAGTAAGTATATATGTGTCAGGAAATACCATTGTCATGTTAATTAAAACAATTAATAAGGAAAGGAAAGAGATATAGAAAGTAAGTGTTTTACCTGAGGTTCATAAATGGAAGACACCTTGTGAGGTTCAGAGTTTTTTTAAATTTTTAGAAGCACCGCCCCCTACATCAGTAAGTTAGGAAGACATTTCCAGTGATCGGCTAGCCGATAACTGCAGATAAATTGATTTATTAGAACTGATTTTTGTATTTTCAGTTTTTTTGGTAATTATTATTATGACTTTTTAATTTCAGATAACATTAAATTTCAAGACATGCCTGTGAAAATTACACCAAACACTCCTCAACTGGCTCCAATTTACCCATCCAGTTTCAAAGTTTGTGGCACTATTGCACCTCACCAACTTACACCAGGAGGCTCTGATCAGTCTTCCCGTAGTATTCATATCAACAAAGCTGGAGGAAGCTCACAACCTCTGTCAGTTCACTTAGACACAGGCAGCGGTGACTTCTGCCAGTTTCTAGAGCCTGGGAAGTATGAAGCAGGTGTTGAGGTCACAGACTTTGAGAAGAGCAGAGGTTTACAGTATGTATGATTAACACTTGAGAGAATTTTCACTTATACATATTTTTTCCATGACTTCTGATCAATTTAATATTAATCTATGCACAGGTTCATACCTACAAGCCATATTTTCGAAGTTACGGATCGCCCTATTTTGGATGGTATTGTCTTTTCTCAGTTGAAAGCTCACTTGTCAGGTGAAATAATCTGCTTAGTTTCAAACAGCATGTGTGGTGATATTCCTATCAATATTAGAGCCATTCCCACAGGAACTGTGGATGAGATTGTCCCAGTTGGCATAACTGTAGCTAGAGGTTTGTAAATGTAATTAATATTGAATTAACAACAATGATAAAGTGACTGCTGTTATATCTTTTTTTTTCTTAATTTTCAATAGGTAACACCTTCACCTTCTCAGATATTCTGCCGGGCAAATACCAAGTGTCAATTGATAAAGAGAATTGGTGCTGGGAAGCAAAAACTCATATAGTTTCTGTAGGAGCAGCGGAAGCCAAAGTACCCCCTTTTAAACAGACAGGATTTGCTATCACAATCAACTCATCACATGACGCACAGGTTCTTACTTACATCATGTAAACAGTAATTGTCTTGCACTTATTATGATTCAGGAAATTTTTCTAATAAAACAAACTTGAAACCCCCTTAGCAATATTGTACACTTATCATACTTCATAATTTTAGGTTCAATTAAAGTTTTGTTTTCTTTTCACAGGTGCAATATAAGCTTCCTCATAGTGATTTGCCACCAAATACTTTAACGGTAAAGAGAGGCCAGACAAAATCATGCTTGACCCGACCGGGAACATACGAGTTTACTCCTATTGGATGTCATTCATATGCACAAACCTCAGTTAGGTGGTCCACGAATGTGTCTCCTCCAGTTACTCTGAAATTCAATGCCATATCTCACAGTGTTGGAGGATGTGTCAGGGCACATGAAAAAGTGTCAGATCTCTACATAGATGTAATTAGTGTTGAAGATGAGAAACTTAAACGCAGGTAACTTAAAAGTTTCTAGTTTCTGTTGTCTACTAAGTTGATCCTTATATAATTTGAAATACAATTTAAATTTTATT
The DNA here is from genome assembly GCA_034510155.1 of Eucriotettix oculatus. NCBI lineage: Eukaryota > Metazoa > Arthropoda > Insecta > Orthoptera > Tetrigidae > Eucriotettix > Eucriotettix oculatus. Next base: position 58,655,101 of record CM067382.1, on the reverse strand, counting down.
TTCAGTTCTTCTAGTTTCAGCTTTAAATCAGTACTAATTTACATATTAGGTTATTATAAATATGTAATACTACTACATAATTTCTTTTATTTTTATTAGAAATATATTTTTATTTTGCCACCAATCTTTTATTTATTTTCATATAATACTGATGGTTTTTGATCTATCACAAAGTATTTCAACTTGTTTAGCCAACTTCTACAAAGTAATTACCGTGTCATATGTATATAAATACTGCCACATGATGCCCACAATGATGAACAATTTATTTCTAAACTCCGTTTATATTTGGGCCACTCTATATAAATTAAAATGTGAATGATTGTCATATTTATCAGTCAACAAAATGAATAATAATGATCACTTGTCTGATCATGAACAAGAACTTAACCAAATTAATAATTATTAACAAACTTTCCTGCCATTTTAGTAATCCTTCATATTTTCTATTCTACTGCAATTTTCCTCCTTCACACACACACTTAAAACTCCCTCTTTTTATTTTATTTTTTAAAGATACTATACACTAGAATAATGAATGAGAGAATTCTATCTTAAGATTCAAAATATACATCAAAACTACAGTTTAATAAGACATTTGGAGTGCTAATTTGGAAAAATTGAGTATGTAAAATATATGAAAATGATGAATAAATTTACGTTTCCTCTATTTAGACTTGGTCCTCTCCATGCTGACGCTCAACCAGATGGTAGAATGGAGTACAAGTTCCAACTTCAAGTGGCTGAGGGTGAGAGGCTGATGTTTGTTCCGTCAGCTGGTATTCTACTCTTCAATCCGGTGCGTAGTTCCCTCGCAGGTCCGTCCGATTGTGTAGAAAATGCTGTCGAGTTCTATGCTGAGAAGGGCCGCATCATCGAGGGTTATATTACACCAAAACTGGCAGGTGTCAAAGTGACTGTTAAGAGACAAGGAAATGCTGAGGAAATTATTGCCTCTGCTGAAACTACTGCTGACGGTAGATTCAAATTTGGGCCATTGCCAGGTGGCACAGAATATAGGTTAGTATAATTTATAATTTTTAGTCTACAGAATTTAAGATTTTATAAACAATGATTTTCAGTTTCATAAGAAGCTAAAATAGGCAGTAAATTGTCTGCATGTGAAACATAGTTTTTTGGAATCATAACAAATTGTCTCAATGGGTAGTCAGTATTCTTCACTTATGCCTCAAAATAATTTCTTTTAAATTCTACAGTGTAACAGCAGAAAAGGAAGGTTATGTAATGACTGGACCAGATGCTAACAGTAACTTTAATGCCCACAAACTGGCTGAAGTAATAGTTGAAGTGGTAGATAAAGCTGACGGGCAACCGCTTCAGGTATGTAGACTTGAAAACTGTTTTATTCTTTGTGCCTTGTTGGAATAGCATCTTTAAACCTTCACTCTTGTGCAGGGTGTGCTGTTGTCATTATCTGGAGGGGAAAGCTTTAGGAGAAACAGCCAGACTGGTCCAGATGGGAAGATGACCTTTAGTTCACTCAGTCCAAACGAATACTACTTACGTCCCATGATGAAAGAATATCGTTTTGAGCCACCTTCAAAGATGATCACAGTTATTGAGGGGGCTACTGTCAATGTTCAATTGCAGTAAGTGTTCAATAATTCCTAGTTAACTTTGCATATTTTTTGCTACAATTAAATCCTTCCTTATCAGCTTTCTTGGAAATTTTGTCATATCTTTATAGTTTAAATTTTTATCTTTACGAGGATCATATTTGATGCTATGAATAATTTCTTATTTAGCAGTTTATCTACATGGGAAGATACTAAATTTTTGTTTAGTTTTAAAAAACTTAAGTATTTTCTTATAATTATTTTTAGTAACTGCTTCCACTAATAAATTGAATTTAAGAAATAAAACGTATTTAAGAAGTTTGCTAATTAAATTTAATAACTTTATGTTTTACATCAAGTATTGAAAGAACACTATGTCACAAACTGAAGAAATATTTTATTCAATCTATTTTAAATGTATTCTGTAATATTTGATAGAAATTGTTTTTATTTTTGCCTCGGACAAAGTTTTCTAGTCTGGCTGATCAACAATGGCTCACTGATTGAGATTATATTTTATATGCATGTGAGTTTGGTTTTACCCAGAGTTAGTGCTGTAAAGAATGGTCACAGAACTACAAACTGGACATGTGCTAAGTACTTTATAATTTTGTAGTTGTTGTTTCATGGTGTTTTAACAATATATAATTGATGGTTTGTAGGGGTCTCCAAGTAGCTTTCAGTGTCTATGGCACGGTGACGTCGTTAGGAGGTGAACCAGAGGAGGGTATAGTAGTAGAAGCAGTCGGAAGAAATGGCTGTTCACAGTTTCAGGAAGAGAGCAGCACTGAAGTTACTGGGCAGTTCCGAATTAGAGGCCTGCAACCTGAGGTAAATGTCTATTTTGTCATCTTCAAAGTAACTTGAGAACCTGTTCAGTAGTAAAAAATGTAAATGAATAAGAACTTTGACTCATTTAAATCATGTTTTTCTTAATGTCTACTCTTGCCACATGTTTCTAAAGTAAATGTAATGTTTGCCTTTATTACATAACAAGAATAATGTGAGGCAAATGTAAATAAATGATTTGTGACCAATATTTTTATCTATGTAAGAAAGAGTAACAAAATGGTAGCTAATTGAGCCACATCTCATTATGTGCCAAATTGCTATTTGTATAGGGAATTACATGAAAATTTAGTGACTTCAATTTCTACTTACTGTTAAATTATTTTGAACTATTAGATATTTGTTTGTTTTTTTGTAGTGCGAGTATACAATACGAGTCAAGCAAGGCCCAGCAGTGAATCAGCACATTCAAAGGTCAACACCTGATGGCATCCTTGTCAAGGTAAATTTGATTTTCTGTGGAATTGTTGAGCTTTGTGTTCTTTTATCAAATTCTATGACAGTTTTTCACTGTTTGAGAAATCTTTGTATAAAGTAATGTTGAAATAAATTTAGTTCTCCCTGTAACAATCAGCATAGTCACTAAATTCTGTTATTAATGGATTTTAACTAGTTGGTCCATTGGAAAAGGGGATTGTTACAGCAAATATTCAGTACATGATTTCATTAAAACCTAAAGCTATCATAATAAGTTTTTAATTATGTTTAATTAAAATCAGTACTTAAATAATCTTATTTTTATTGCAGACTTCAGATGGTGATATAACAGGCATCAAGTTAATCATCTTTCATCCAGTTACTCAGATGGATCTCACTGCACATGTTCAGGCACCAACCGCAGAGCAACTGAGGACCTTGAAAGCTAAACTGTGTCGCGAGGATGCCCCTGACTCGCCTGTTCATGTGGTCAAGCTGGAACCCCTCTCTGGCAAGGGATCCAGGGGCAACAATGCAGCCATGATAATGTTTCCTTCGATCCCAGTGGATGGCAGGGGCTACTTCCTTCAGCTTGAGTCAACACTGTCCCGAGCCACTTTCACATACACGACTCATGCCATCCACTTCCGTGCCAACAGCTCGTTCAAACATGTCCGACTTGTCTTCAAGCCTGAGCCCAAAGTTACTGAGCAAGAACTGGGACACAGCTCCTACGTTGCATTGCCTCTTATACTTATTGGAGTACTTCTATACACCAACCGGTCAAAGGTCATCCCAGTCTTGAACCGTATGGTACAGTCTCTAAATGGTTCTCTCTCACAAAGTTCTGCTGCGGGTAACAATGGGAGGAACTCTACAGTTTCTTCTGAACATAATGCTGTGGATGCTGTTATGGTGGAACCAGTTCTCAATGTAAGGAGCCGGAAAGTGAAACCGAGAAAGACGTAGTGAACTTAATTAAAAGTGTCCAGGCATTTGTAGATAACAAAAATAAGAGAGATCCTAGTAGAAGTGCATAAGTATACAGATGATCCAATCCTTTTGTACTGATACATTGAATTCAGTGTAAAGGATTTAATAACACACATTATTTTGAAAAATGAGTGATTGAACCCAAAACTGTGTCTGTAGGAAATGATAGTTAAAATTATTCTTTTATTATTATTATTATTTTCATTAAATCTTGGAGACTATAGCAGTTCTTCCATTTTGTTCATCAAGAGCCCATTTTAATTATCAAGAAAAGATTTCTAGTATCACTGCCACAGATGTTTTAATAGAGTTCAGAAGTGCCAATGAAATGTTCATGTCTTGTAGAATCTGGTGTGATAAGTGTAAACTTAACTTTGGATATTGGTCGTAAGTGTTGCATTAACTTATGAGTGCTGTGTCTTATTGTGTTGTTCTATGATATCCAGTTGTTGAAAATAAATCTCAATTCAGTTATTCTATGAATATTTCTGACAAAAAAATTGTTATTTTTTTAATTCATTGTGTGTCAAAGAAAGTGCGTAACTTAAAAATCTCTTTGCATTCTGGTGTTTATATGATTAGCAACAAATTTCAGAAAGGTTGTAGATCAAAAATGGCCCTGTACAGTTTCAATTGGGCATATTTTCATTAGTTTAGTCACAGCTAATAGTTGGCATATTGTTTTCTAAAGTAATAATGTATTAGGAATGTTTCAAATAGTGAAATAATTTGTTTTTCCATCCTTAAATTTGAAGCTTAAAAATGTCTATATTTCAAACAATTTATTCACATTTAAGCAACATATTCTACACTTTCTCAGTATACAGTTATCCACTATTAAAGAAAGGAGTGTTACTTGCTATTGTAATATGTTAACAGTTGTAATGTAATTTTACAGAACCAAGTGAAAAGTCTACCCTCCAAGCAAATACAGACATTAATATTATTTTGTGTGGAAGTTAAAAAAAAAAGTGGACACATTATTTTATATTTCTTTGTATATTGTCATTTTATACTTGTCACTCTCCACCTACTGTCAATCCTTTGGTTTTCCCCTACACTACTGTCTTCACATCTGCCTTATTATATCCTCAGGAAAATAGTAACTCAACTACAACAAAAAAAGAGTAATGTAAACATAGTTTTAATTGGGACATGTCACTAATCGAAATCCTAAATTCTATAATTTGGTCTCAAAACATACACACAATGTCCCATTGAAGTAAAATATGCTGTCAACACATGAAAAACACACACTGTAAATTTGTGTAACTACAATCTCCTTCCCTATTTACACGCCAACAAATGCAGAAGTAACAAATTTCACCCAGATATGATGAATTTGGTCGGAATATCTCACGGCCGAAAATTTGTCAAAGTTTGACCTCTTAATACTATTCTTGTCAATTTAGAGTTCCACCGTTTCTATAATGTAAATTTGAGAGAACAGCCAGGGTCTTCATGTGTGATACAAAATATATGTCACGTTTATTTTCACAGTAGAGCATCGTCACACTCGTATAGATCGTCGGGAATCGCCTCCCGCAGGGATGCTGCGTGCCTCAGCGGGCGACGCTCCTGAGCCTCGTCGTCACCAGCAGGCCCACGACGGCGAGCCCCAGGATCGCGGGCAAGGTGTACGCCACACGCCCCAGACCGTCGACTCGAGCGCCCATGGTGGACCTCTTACTGCGCAGCCGGTGACCGCAGTCGGCCTCCTTGACGAAGCGGCCCCAAGTCCTCTCGCCGCCGATGTCGCGGTGACGCAGGCGCGAGCGCGGCCTCTGGTTCACGCTGACGGCGCCGTCGTAGTGGCAGCTGAGCGGCTTCTTCCGCTTCGCCGGGCCCTCGGGAGCCACCGTGGCCCCGTCCAGGATGCCGAGGTTGCCCTTGGTCACCGACGCCCAGCTCCACATGTCGGCTATGTAGCACTCGCATTTCCACGGGTTGCCCACCAACCTCAGCGAAGTCAGGTTGACGCTTGCGGCGACGCTCTGCGGCGAAATCCTGCTCAGATTGCAGTACGTGATATCCAGGCTTTCCAGACTTGCGACGTTCTCCAGAAAGGCCGAGTCGAAGCTTCCGTCGCCCGAGGAGCCGAGCAGGTTCCCGGCGAGGCTCAGCGAGGTGATGTTCGGCGTGGTGGCGAAGAGATCTCGAGGCAGTCTCGTGATGTTGCACCGGCTGATGTCCAGAGTCCGGAGACCGGAGAACTGCCGCGGTAACAACGGTTCGCCCTCCGTGAGAACCAGAGGGTTTCCTGCGAGCCGCAGCTCTTGGAGGTTCGCGTAGGACTGGTCGTTGGAAAATACTTGTGCGTCTGGCGGATGTTCGAGTCCACAGTCATTTAATTCCAGAACTTCCAGCTTCGTCAAATTCTGGAAAAGCCCGTACTCGAGGTCGGTGAGACGATTCCCGGACAGCACCAACCTCTTCAAATGCGTCATCTTTGAGAACGTGTTAACAGAAATGTGAGATAAATTACTGTTGCTCATGTCGAGTATCTGCAGAGTTTCCAGCGGCGACAGAATTCCTGTGAAGACTCTGTTCAGCGGATTCGATGAAATGTCCAGTTCTTCCAGAGAGGTGAGGTGATCGAAAGAGTTGTTGGGCAGACGAGATATCCCACAGTTCTTCAGCGACAGTCTGTGCAGTTTCGTGAGAGGCCCGAGAGCCACGGAGAGGTCGCCTCCTGTCAGTCGGTTCCCGGACAGCAACAGCGTCCTCAGCTTGGTGGCGTTGGCGAAGGCGTCCTCCGACAGAGGTCCTCTTAGATTGCAATAGGAGAGGTCCAGAGAATTGAGCTGCAGGAGGTTGTGACCCAAGGTGGTGGCCACGTCCAGGTCTCGGAGTTCGTTCTCGGCCAGCACCAGAGTTCGCAGCCAAGAGTTGTTGGAGAAAGCCTCCGCCGGGAGGTTGGTGATGCCCGAGTGGCGCAGGTCCAACGACTCCAGCAGTCTGAGCGGGCCCAGAACCAACATCCAGTCCACCTGAGTCAAATGGTTAAAGGACAGCTCGAGCAGCTTGAGGTGACCCAAGGCGGCGAATGCCGTCTCGGTGAGGCGCGTCAAGTTGCAGCGGTTGAGGCGCAATTCCTCCAGGCTGGTCAGAGGATCGAAGACGCCGTTGTCCACGGAGGCCAGGGCATTGCCTGACAGATCCAACTTGTTGAGGGCCGTCGTGTTAGCGAAGAAATGTGGCGTCGTGGACGTGAGTCGGCAGTCGCTCAGGTCCAAGTTGAGCAGCGACCGCGAAGACAGGAAGGGTCCGTCCACGTCACGCAGAGGGTTGTTGTGGAGGTCCAGGGAAATGAATCCGGGATTCTCCCTGAAATCAAATATTTTAACTGTGGTGAATTCCGGAGGTTTGTTATTCGCTGTATGCAGAAATAGCTACTAGACCATTCTCAGTAAACATTCAGGGAAATAAATGTCATTCAGTCTGTGTTTCAATAATTTTGAGAGGGAGAAGCTTTTGACCTTCTCGGTAATTTTAAACCTCTGTATAATCGGTTGATAACTATGAACATTAAGGTTCTCAGATTTGTCTTTAAAGGAATATTTTCTGCTAACATATCGCTACAGCCCTTTCCAGATGAGAGCCAATTTGACTTTGCAGCTGTTCCTTGCGACATTGTCACGCAGTCAGTGGTGGATCGTGAGGTTAAGACAGTTCTACTAATAGAAAAAAAATGAACACACTATCCATTTATATTCTAATCAATTTGAAGTAGCGCGCATGTTGGCATGCACTCTGTGATCGGTTTTGAGTACTACTGAGCCAGTTTAAAACTGACACATTCATAAAGCCACGTTCAGTGAAGTGCAGACCAAACCACGTTTATGCATGTTCCTTATGGGCAGGGGTGGAGCCAAAAATGCCCTGTCTCAGTAGTTTCTAGTTTTTTCACTATAAAGCAGTTGCTCACAACAGCAAAGAGTATCGTAGCTTGTATTGATGACGTCACATGCAAATATGCTCCCGTTATGATAGAAAATAAGATATAGCATATCTTTGTATCTTAATTTTATATATATATCAATTCAAAGTCAGATTGACAGACACGCGAAAATAAAAAAACAGTTAAATTTGTGCTGGTTAGTTATCCCAATGTTAATTTTTATTTTTCCGAGACTTATTTCTGCCGAAATTCTAGTGTAAATTCAATTACTGCGCGTGTATTCTCAGCAGATTCCTAGTTCTGGTAGTATCTTCTAGATGGTGTGAGTTACAGACGATTTGAGGAGTTGTATATTTAAACATTTACAATCTGCCGCGCCACGGAGTAAACGCGCGCAGATAGTTTTTTCAACGCTGGTTTCTTTGAGAGAAGTGCTTTGCTCCTGAGACTCGCAGGAACGACTCCGCGTCTCCTCTCCGGCAAATTTGAATGTTTTCTTATAACTATTTCTAAAGTGTACTTTAAATCTATTAATTGCAATGAACAACGGATAGTTAATGTGGTGGTCAGATAATTTATTTAAAGCTTAAACTCAGCGGTATGATGTTTCAACCACGAAGCAAGCCGTGATAGTTGAAAGCAATGCCTGGTACGTAACTTGCTTACATATTACACACAGAAACAAGGCTGGTATTGGTCCCAGGAGTTACTTCAGGGAAAAGCCATCTATCGTTCTAGATAGCTCTGCCAGCAGTACTTGTATCTTGACCAGTAAACGTACCATGTGTTTGTGTCTTTTTGTTCGCATTATCTTGTTTTTGTCGTCCACGGCGATTACAGTCGTATTGATTTCCCTAGTTTATTACTTTAATTAGTTATTATTCACGTTACAAATTGGAGGACTAGTTGGTACTGGTCTCAGGATTCATTCCAGAGAAATGCCATCTACCTACACAGGTAGCTCTGCCAACTAATATAACGTCAATTTGTATTCACGTGATAAGTGTTTGTACTGGTGTGTCCGTCTATTCTAACAATTTTTTGTGCTGTCTTGACTAAAAGCTGCCACCAAGTTCTGCCTTGGCCACATCCGATTTTCATCATTCGCACCACATTTCAAATGCTTCTATTCTATTCTACAGTATCATTAAGCCGCCCTGCTAACAGGATAACATCTCTCTAAATAGAACTATTAACAAAGTAATTAAATGTTTTAACTGCAATGGCAATCATCCATCGAATTACCATTCAATTACATCACGTAGTCATGTTAATTATTTATTATTAATACTATATACCTTGTAGAAACTACTGTAATGTCTTCGGATATAAATTATCGTAATATAAAGGCGAAAAAAAAGAAGATGGGATCTTGATAAACTCATGTGGGCAACGATAAAGGAGCTCCACGATTTGGCAAAATTAAATTCAGTCGCAAATGAAATAAAACTATTAACTGCCCTATTTCATAAACGATTAAAGTCAGTAATGAGACTGTTTCCTAGTTTAAAAGAACTTTGAGGACAATACTAACTACCAAGGAGACAAACTAAATTGAGTAGTATTTAAATAAAGCAATGACTTTAATAGGATTAAATTATTTATATAATAAAGATAAAAATAGACTTCGCAGTAAAGCAACGTCTGGGTTTTATTAATTTTCCCCATAAAGTTAAAGGAAAAGCAAATTAACAAGAACTGCCTGGCAAGGGCCAAATATGCCCGGAACAGAAAGGAAACTAACAATAAAAGCCGCCACGCCAGTTTGTCAGTCATGTTCATTCACTACATCATCACTATAAGATTTTAGCATTAAAGTTACGCCTCTTTTATTCTTGTTTCCGTGTGTGTGCAAAGTGATTCATCGCGGTGAACGTCCAGGATGAATTTTATTGCAGTGTAATGTGAACGGGAACCACTTTTATTTCCAAAGAATCTAACTTGAAAAGAGAGTCACTGCGTGGAACACAAGGTCGGTACGATAAAGGCGTCATAAATGGTCTTTATTGCATTTAAAATGGTAAAAAAAATATGGTTATAAGCATTCGTATGCTTATAGAACAGATGACACACGCAGCCGGTTACGTCAACGAATAACGTGGACAGGCGAAACGTAAATATACTGACGCAACAGTTCCAGCAGGAATGCAAATGTTACGTAAGGTGATCCCAGTTCTCAGCCAGGAAGGACCATTAAATAAGCAGGGAACCTTAACCGAATGAAAACTCCCGTTGCATTAAGGAAATTGAAATATTCATAGTATTTGAGTTAAAACTACTTGCGGTGCTTCAAGGAAGTCCAAAAGACAATAGGTACCTTAACGGAATAAAAAATATTCATGTTACATTCAGGAAGCGATAATACTCCGGATAGAATAAGGAACTCTTGGATATTCCTAGTAAATTACGGAAGTGAAAAATATTAATGGTTGCCCATGTTAAATTTGGGATATAAAGAGTACCTTTTTCTAAAAAAATATATCACAAAAATTTAACATTTTTAAATCTCACGTACTAGAATCTTTAACACATAGGCATTTTGAATAAGTATTGACATATTAAAATATTTTCTCTAGAGTTACGTTTCTCATGATTTATGCAAACATTTTAGAATTTATCTTCTAGTAGAGACTTGAAATGTAGGAAACTACATCTATTCTCCCTGCTTTATCTAAGATATTTGAAAGGATAATCTGTATTAGATTAATTTTTTCAGAAATAACAATATAATAATTAAAAACTAATATGGTTTCATTAAAGACTGATCAACAACTAAATAGACTATAAACTGTGTGGAATAAATTCTAGATGCTCTAGATAATAAATAATCTGGAACTGGTGTCATCTTAGATTTAAAAAACCCTTTAATTGTATTAATCCTATTGGATACATTATGGCATTATGGAGTCAGGGGTATTTCTCTCAATTTAATTGAATCCTACCTGTCTAACAGAAAACAATACGTTTCAATAAAAACACACTCAGGGACATACAATTCAGACATGCTAAATATTGAAAATGGTGTCCCACAAGGATCTATATTAGGCCCTTTATTATGTATATCAATGATATAAACTGCTCTACATCTTTAGCAAAAACACTATTATATGCAGATGACACGACACTACTCTGCCGTGAGAACAACTATGAAAGATTGGAAATAAGCTTAAATACACGTACAAACAGTGTCATACAATATATTAATGAAAATATAATGAAGATGATGTATTGTAGTAGACTTTAATACGAGGAGAGCACAAAATCATGAAGATCATATTTTTTAGGACATTAATGTATTACACGAGAACCAACGGTTAAATTTTTATGATTAATCCTTGACGGTACACTGAGTTGGGATATGCATGCGCAACAGAATATCCAAAAACAGCTTTTTGATGAAGAGACTAAAATGCTTCTGTAATAATAGTACACTTAAGAAACATATAAGGCCCTTTTCGAGTCTATATTAAGCTGTGGTATAGAAGTATGGGGTAAGACTACAAACCACACTATAAACAAATTATTAATAATTCAAAAAAAAAGGATTATTAGACGTGTAGCAAAACCAATCATACAAAAAATATTTTGCAGAACTAGTAATATTAACTGTAATAAACTATAATATTAACTACTGGAAAACCATGAACATGACACAAAAAATAAAAGTAAACTACATGTGGCTCCATATAGAACAAGATCTATGCACTTGCTGAAATATTTTATTTATATTAAATTTAGTCTCATCTTTTCAATAATAAATCCCCATTAATATTATATAAATGAAAGTAAATAAATCGACCACCAGTAATATGCCACTACAGAGGATTACCGATGAAGAGGTAATTTTTGCGTATGGTACCTACCAGAAGCTCTCCGGGTCTACTTTGCCGATCTGGTTTCCGGAGAAGTCGGCGTCCAGCAGGTAGAGGAGCCCCTGGAAGTACTCTTTGCGGAGCTGTGTGAGGTTGTTGCCCGCCGCCTGCAGACTGCGCAGCTTGATGTCCGCGGGGAAAGCGTCCAGGCGCGTTAAGTTGTTCTCGTTCATGTTGAGGATGTAGACGTTGGGGCTGAGGCCTTCCTCGTACGAGGGCACCGCAGACAGGTTGCTGGAGGAACAGTCCGTCACCCAGTTGATCCGGAAGTAGTAGCAGTCGCAGTCTTCCGGACACTCCAGGTCCGCCAACTCTGCGCGGCACAACGCCGCGGCCAGCATCAGCACCAGGGCCGCCTTCATCCTGGGAAAAGCGTTACATTTGTTTACGCGAACGAAACGAGATGAATTTGAACCCCCGACAGACAGTGTTGAGGACAATGGCAGTGTGACCGGAACTGCGTTGCCGTACTTCCGCCCTCTTCAGAGCTAATTGAGCAGCAAGGTTTCCTCTGCACCAAAGCTGCTTCCCCGGACAACAATGAAACGACGGTAACTCTACACTTGGCTCGAAACAAATTGTTTGAAATGAGTTTTAGCAGCGGGAGAAAGATTTCATTCCATTCAATTAAAGTTTTTAATTAAATTTCTATTCTTGTTTTGTCGTCAAATAAGCTTCTAAATTTATTAAAGTATTATAGTATAATAATCATATAAAAAAATCCTAATCACAAAATAGTCATTACATTGAAGATGCTTCAGGAACAATTGGAAAACTATAAGATTGAAAAGATGATTCTGAAATATGTAAGAGGATAAGGTCCACAGTCAGAAGAGGTACCAAGACTTGGATGGAGGGATGAGGTGGATAGAGATTCCAGAGAGTTGGGACTGAGGAACTGGTGGGAGGAGGTACTGAATCGCAATAATTGGGGAAGGCTCCTTGAGGAGGCCAAGACACAGAAATGATGATGTTATCTCGCCACGGTTATTTACTCGGAGAGAAAATACCCACGCGATGGCGTTTCTACAAAATGCAAAATTTGTATTGTTTTGAATTTTATTTTATTATTAATTATATTAAAAGTCGACCTCCTCACTGGATTGAGTTTAGAAGCTGGAGTGAAAAGTAAAAATGGCTTATAAAACGGCAACTATATGAATTGGATATATGAGCCGAAAGAGAAAATTGTATCCTCAGTACAATAACTTGTAAAATTCTGAAGACGTTGCTTCGGTTGTTCAATTTATTTACGAAAAGCTTAAATTTATAAAGAATTTTTTTTTAACTGAATGAGTTCAGAAGTACTTTGTCAGGTGGATATTGACGATGGCAGCCATTGCCTAAATTTACTGAGAATTGGTACTGTCCACCGTGACTGAGATGATTCGTTCTGTACACGAAGATGGAACAAATATAGGCCGCGATATTAATTATATTTATTCAAAAACGACGTTTCATCTCCTTTTGGAGACTTCCTCAGGAGTAAAATTTAGTAATACATCATATTTACTCATTGACTCCTTGATCATTTCGGCCGTAACCGGCAGGAGGCTGGAGATGATCCATTATTCACTTGTGCGTTCAATAATCTTTTCAGCTGAGAGTGTCGATGAATCGCTAAATTTTACGCCTGAGGAAGTCTCAAGAAGGAGACGAAACGTATCTTTTGAATAAATAGTGATAAATTTATATTCTGAGTAATTGGCCGTCTTTTTATTTATTGTAAATCATGAATTTTTTGGGGGGTTATTTTGTAAAGTGAGGTTTTGAATAAAATTGATTTAAACCCAATTTATCTGAAATGTTATTTAATAAAATAGCAGTAAATATCACTATGATACTTATATTATGTTTATAACCGTTTATTTTGTACCTTTTGTTATATTTTTTAATCAGAATTTTAAAATACTTTTTATATAAATTTAAGTAATGGTATTTAAAATTAAATTGATTATTATACATGGATAAATTGTTTTCTTTAAAGACTGACTTTTATGATTTAGTTTTGAGTATCCTAATTTATTTTAATTTCTAAATATTTCATAGTGTCTTGTAGGATAATTGCTAAATTTTTTGCCTGAGGAAGTCTCAGAAAGGAGACAAAACGTCGCTTTTGAATAAATAATGGTGGCTTATTGACCGTCTTTTTATTTATCTGCGCAGGACGTAGGGGAATATGTCGAACTGTGTCTGGTAAAATGAAGAAAGTGTTGTGTGAGAGTTTCTGCAACCCTGAAATGTGCAAACGAGCCAGTGTTGCCACGTTTTGCGTACTACGAGGACGTTTCCAGGAAGTGGTCCTTGACCTGGAACCGGAAGTTGCTGGTATTTTTCGGTGCAATCGGAGCAGACTCCGGGCATCGATCGCGTTCGATTACCGTGCGACTTTTCCGTTTATTTCTCTGTTGGTTGCTGCTCTAACCAGCGATGTGAAAACTCCACCAGAGAATACATAATTGAGTAGCACATCTTAATGCTGACGATCTCTGCTTATTGTTCTCTATTCCAAAGTACAGGGTGCAAGAGGTCACTGTGAACTTTAGAATTTACGATCGGACTTATCGTGTTGCGTTACGAGTTCTCAAATAAAAAATGAAAGGTTATTTCGATTGAGGTAAGATTGCAAATTTTCGTTGGTTACAGTGAAATCGCTAATTATATTGACGAATTTTTTTTAATATTTGCATCCAGCACGAGTTTCTAAATCCCTGAAGTAGGATAAAATCATTTTCTGTAGATTCTTGCGAGAAGCAAAGCTCCAACGACGTGGAAATATGAGTAATTAATAAATAAGTTATCTACATAGGAAATAATATATCATAAAATCCTAATGCAAATATACAATTAATTTTTAAAACTTTATTTATGAAGTCGAAGGACAATGGCTCAGTTGAAATTTATCAAGCTCACTTTTGAATGGAATTCTTTAATGTTATATTGGGAAGTTTCGCGAAATTCATATTAGTGGCGCTTATTCCACCCGTATTTGTACAACCGACAGTTTATTATGAATTTAGTTATAAAATGCAATATGCAGTGTACCTTTTTAGCAGGAGCGTCGTTACTTTTTTTAAAAATAAACAAGATGTAACGACAATTTTATGTTGGAGGCTATAAAAGCCCAAAGTCATGGGGAAAGCATTCGGTTGCTGCTGCTGCTGCTGAGATAACAAGCAGAGTTTCTCCCTGGACTCTTCAGGTCGGTTCTTTCGTCCTTTTGTGAATAGTCTTAACGATTTATTATCCGCTTCTATTGATTTTCTTATTTTACTTTCATCGCTGTGCAGCTATAGTCAACCTTTCTTACTCTCAAAATCTAATCAAACAGGACAGACAGTTTCAGTATATGAAAGTCCGCTAGATTATGTTATATTCTGAGAGATATTGGTAATTAATTCACCATTTTCATCGCAATTTATATTATACATCAATATTCGTAACGACCGACCTTAGAAGTCGTTAAGATAATTTTTTTTACTTTTCTCCAAATTACGTTTTTTTTTACTTTTTAGTCTTCAAAGTAAGTAGTAAATAATATTATTTACTTTATTATTATTTAAATAATAATATTTTATTGTAACGCGCATCAGAAACAATTTATTACAAAATTCCATAACGTTTCGTTTCACTTATTCAGTTGTACAAGTGTATAAAAATAAATTTGGTATTGGTGAATATCTACAAATTGTATTAAATTGCATCTGACCTGTTTTCAGTTGTATTCTACTGACGTTACATTAATATAATCATATCGACGTTTATCTAGAAGTTCGTGGCTTGCAATATTGCAATCATTTTTAATATGAATATTTGGCCCGTTGTCAATGTCTGTCAGTACAAGAAGGCCACTTATTACAAGCTCTGGCATCTCATATTGGCAAAATGACCCTTTGTGTGGACGTGATAGAGACTGTAGAGGCGTGTCGCCGCCTGGTGGGCAGGAAACCGTCCGTAATTGCGCTTCCGTGCGCTTTTCCGTGTTGGCGTGTTTTTCACTAACGGATCTGGACTCGGCAACACCTTGACAGATCTGCATGACCTTGTTTTGTGGGGCAACGGCGGTCATAAAGCCACCCACAAGGGGCACAGCGACCTTCAAACGTCACTCTCTCGCTGATCCGTCCTGTTTCTATTTTCTTGGTAAATTCTCACTTAAGACTGCCCTTGATCTGACGTGTGAGACGGTGACTCATTGCCTAGCTGCCGAAACTGATGGTGCAACGTCTGTAGCATTACCATGGTGCGATGCAGAAAAGCTGACCTGCAGTCGCCATTACTGTCTGTTTTCTTTGATATCCGTACCTCGCTCCATTTTCTTACAAATTTTAAACGGCATGCGAATGGAACAATGCACTTGGGATTATTGTCGGAGTCTGTATATTCAACTTCAGGTGTCCCACAGGGAAGAGTTATCGGGGTAATTCTTGTTTCTTCTGGGGCTTATATAAATGACGCGACATTTGCTCGGGTTTATGGCATTTGGCTACATTACTATATTACTTAAGTTTATCAGACATCAGTGTACTGTACAGAATAATTTTTTAGCAAATTTTTAATTGAGTTAATAACAATTCACGTTTAGTCAAAAATTAAATTTTAATTAAAAGAGTTTTAAACATTTTGCTGTCATAGGAATACATCAACTACATTAAAATAATTTAAAAGCATACGTCAGAAGGAGTTTAAAATAATTCAGATGAATGTAACAAAATTATTCCACGTTCGGTCTGAAGCAGAAAACTGCTTACAGAGACTGTCAGGTTAAAAAGTGTGCATTTACACTCCATTAATCGACTTAAAAAAATTGTTAGGGATGGGAATCTGAACCAGCTTGATGACTTGCAGTAACTTAATCTAATCAGGAAAATCTACAGGTATCTTAAATAACAACAGTAATTTTAACTACATAAATAAGCCGAACATTTATTTCTGCTGCACGTTAATAGAGGCGGAAATACTCCCGATATCTTGAAAGAGATGCAAAAACATACGCGGTTTTCTAAGACATTGAAAAGTACTCGCGTTTCATATAAGATCTACAGGTGTTTTACCCAAATAGCGTTTTCTCAGGGTCGTAAATAAGTAACGTATACAATGTTTTAAAGAACTTTCCCTTCTCCGCGCGTTTATGTTTGTACACGAAACTTTACTTTTATCCCCTTCCACCTTTCACTTATAGGGGCTCAACTAAAACACATCCGGTCCGTTGTGTGTCAGAATTGAACTCGGTGACTTCCATAACCCCGGTATAGATACCAATCTCGATTGTTTTCGCATTAATTTTATACAGCAGACTTTCATTTCCTAATATTTAATGTAAAAAACAACTATATATATAATTAATATATTGTGAATAAAACCACAGAAGAGTTGTCTCAATATATTTATTCTCTGGACGTTTCGGCCATAGCCATTATCAACTGCATCTTTCCTCTTAGCGTCTTCTTTGCTTGTTGTTGTCTTCCGAAACAACAATGAACGCAGAGACACTCGGGTCCCAGATACGACATCAGTCTCAGATATTTTCGCGGTATTTTTTATATAAAACCCCGACATTCCCGCCACTAAGGGCGAATCGAGGTTAAAATTATAACTAATATCGGGAGAAACGCTATCGATCAAAAAGCATTTATTCAACGAATATATCGGCCATTTTTTGCATGTTTTAATACTTCCCCGTCCTGCTCGTTGCCGTGTTTTACCCCAACAGTGTTTGTTTCCCGGTCGCAATGAGCAACATGTATAATAAATTGCTCCACAGGTTTAAATTAGTACGCTGTTCATACAGTCCGTTTTATTTATTTTATATTTTCATATTCTCATTAGCAGTAATGTGCCTTTTTGTTCATGTAATTCGACGGATTTTTGGTGTTCGTTGTTATTTTGATTTTTAGAGTGAGTGTTGGAATGTAACTGCCACCATTCTATATTGCTCATCCGAAGGCCAGTGCAGTTCCCCGTAACCTAATTGAAAGGTGGTGAAGACTTTCCCCATTATGGGGTTGCAGTTGGACCAACTCTGTCCTTTCTTCACCCGTGGGCTGTAAGAATGGTGTTTTGTGCATTGCAGAGTTGATGGTGTGCGTCATGCTGTGAGAGGTAATAACGGAATGTGAGGCTAGCGGGAAATTTTCTTGATCACAGGAGTCCAGTTTCCAAGGTACGCAACCGCAACCAGTGTTGTTTGTATCCATGTGGAGAACAGCCTCGAGGTCTGCACATGCGCACGCGTGTGTGTGTGTGTGTGAAAGTTTTGTTCCCAGAAGCTGTGGGAACGGCTCACACGATTAAAACTCCCAGGGACGGCAAAAATTATCATTTGGAAGCTGCTTCAGCACCGTCATGAAATTAAACTGTACTGGTTGGGTCTCGTTTTCATGCCTCATCCCCAAATCAACAAATAGTGCCAAAAAGTCCGTCAAGGACCTTCTAACAACTAACATTTTCTTTCGAAACATGTGCCTTGTTAACTGGCCTTTTTTTAAAAAAAAAAGAAAGAAAAAGAAGAAGAAGAACGTGATAATGCTGAACGTTTGGGAAAGGGAAAGACGCACCTACGGACCAGTAAAGAGATAATGGAAACTTTTTTATTCTTTGACAAATTCAAAGCACTGAAATATATGTACTGGTCATTTACTATAGAAGAATGCTGACAATCAGACGGGAAGTTCTAAGAAGGATAGGGGAAGAGAGAACAATTTGAAGTCCTGGTTGTAGTAGCACGTTTAAAAAATAAGATGTCTGCAATGGTTTGGATCAGAATGGACGATAGTAAGTTGAAGGGGAATGCAGGTGAAATGAGAGGCCAAAACTGAGGTGGTTTGGAGAATGTAGGAAAGGAGCCTAAGACGGGAGTGGAGAAGGAAAGCACCGGACAGAGAGGGAATTGGCTATTACTTTTAAAGAGGACAAGTGGTGCCAGGGAGTAAGTGAGTGACTGAGTGAGTGAGTGAGTGAGTGAGTTAAACTAATTCTTGTGGAAGGAGATACTTGGGGAGTGAATGCGAGATTGATGAAACATGTGAATCAGGCAGAGCGTCCAGCAGTCATCTCAGGATGGTCCCAATATATTTTAGAAGATCAGAACGGGTAAAATAATTTTCCTGCCATTG
The DNA here is from genome assembly GCA_034510155.1 of Eucriotettix oculatus. Taxonomy (NCBI): domain Eukaryota; kingdom Metazoa; phylum Arthropoda; class Insecta; order Orthoptera; family Tetrigidae; genus Eucriotettix; species Eucriotettix oculatus. Next base: position 58,636,377 of record CM067382.1, on the reverse strand, counting down.
TTTGTGTTCATCTCTTCTTCATCTAAATCATTCTCATAATTTTCTTGGTTTATTGTTTGAATCCCTGGAGCCATCATCAGAACAAGAGACTTTATAAAGTAGACAATGTTTGCCGTAGGTGTCAAGATGGGCTTTCTATAAGGAAGTAAAGTATCTTAGTACATCTGTATTTAATACTTTTGAAAACACTAAAAAAACAATGGATTGGGTTGCAGTAGGTTATTGAACTTTGTTCACACAACGTCCATGATTTACAGATTACTAATGTTCCTTTCCTTATAGATAAACAAGACTAGAAGGATCCTCTTGACGCTTAGACCAAACTTTGGGTATAACTCTCAAAAAATAATTATCTTCGTCTAAAATTTCCACATTTTGCCAATCGTAATTGTTATTATTAATATGTATGAGTGTTGGACACAACTGTGTACTTTTGAATGTCTAATTTGATGTGGTTTTTTATGTTCTTTAATATAGGTTTTATAATAGATAATTTCATATATGTGGAGGGGAAAAAAAGTTAAATTGTCACCTGAACCTGCATTCAAAGAATTTTTTACGAAACAGTATACTACTTTAAACAAATTTTGAGTACTTCTCAGCGCAGTTCTTGTTACACTGGGCAAACGGGAAAACCACCCAAATGATTAGTGGAGTAAATTTCTCTTACATAGGACTGACTGACTGACGTTTCGGCGCAGCTTAGTGTCTGCATGTCTGCGGCAAAAAACTCAAAACTGGAAATCAAACCCAAGATAAATATGTAAAGCACCAAATAACTGAAAATAAGACATCAAGTAACTTGTTAATGTTTTCCGTGCCACGCTCACTATTAACAATGTTAGGTTGTATTTAATTAACAAAAACTAAAAAATTTATCTTTTACAATAATTAAATTCCCTGTCTGAAAAGGGAAACTGTGAAAACAGCGTGTTTACACCTCAAATTATATTAATGTTATTTAATTGTTGTATTCAAAGCTCTGTTTGACCGATTTAACAAAAGCCACAATTACAACAATTAATATTTATAAACAACATTGACAGTGGAAAACATATTGTTAGGATGTGTCCTTTGATGAAACCACAAAAATAATTTTTTGACGCTTTTCTGTAATTGTTGTGGTACTTTGACTGGTCTCAAGCAACCCTCCATGTTAACCTATCTTGCGCAAGTCTTTTCATTTCCGCGTAGCTACTACATTCCACAGCCTCTCGAATCTGCTTAGCGTATTCTATCCTGTGTCTCCCTCTTCTGTTCTTACCCCACACACTTCCCTCTAATGCTAATTTTAGAAGACTCTCATGTCTTAAAACGTGGCCTATTAATCTATCCCTTCTCTTGGTCAAAGTCCTCCATATTGCTGTAATTGATAAGTCAAAATTTTTTGTGTGTGTGTGTAAACGTTAGCATTTTAGACAGGGATCTTCATTATTTTTCCAATATTGTAAATTTTTCCTATAATTTCCAATCCTCATGTATTCCCGGTTTGGAAAAAAAAATCTGCTAAGCTGTGTCTACATACCATTGTAATTGGTTCCCAAATTTAAAGTTTGTATGCATTAAGGTCGTGTTTCTTATTATTTATTTTAACAGACGTTAATCTATATGTTTCTTTGAATAATAAACACACGTAAGCCGCTAGATATTTCAATGAATTTTCTTGCTAGTGTTTCTCCTTTTCCAAGTCACTACATGACCTGTGTGGAGGCTAGAGGAAAGTCAAAACATTCTCCAATCACCTGCTATATTAACGTTTTAATACTATTTTTATTTCTGTCTTATGAGAAAAAATAAATGTAGTCTATTTCGGTACAGTTTTCCACTGTGTATAGCTTTAAAAACCTGTAAAAATGATGAAATGTCGTATATAGCATGTGGGGATGATTAAATAAATGATTTTCACAGGTGATATCATTATATATCTCCCTGTAACTGTTGCTGTCAGTATTTTATCTCATAGAATTATATTCTGATTGCTAAATAAATTATGATAAGCAAATAGTTGCATAATGTTATTTCAATACTATTTGAGTTCCCACTGCAGTCATATTTCTATGATACTAACAAGTTGTCAATTATAAATCTCTTCAAATATGTACCTGAATGGTTTTCTTGAATATATTTAAAAAAATAAAGTAATTAAATCAGTCTGACTTATTATTATAAATAATACACAAAAGAATGGCTAAAAGTCAGAAATGGAATAGTTTAATTTTGAAAACGTTTCGGCCCTCACTTTCAGAATCTCTTCAGTTCTTTCTACAAAAAAATTATACAATTAAATATTCATAGTTAAATATAAATAAACATGGTATGCTGTTGGTACTTACAATTAAAATAATATGTTGTTGCAGCATCAATGTCGGGGGGTGAAATGAGTGAAAACAATTGCCAAGGAAAACAGATAACAAATCTGACATTGTTGTAAAGTTTGGGAGGACGAAACGTTTCGAAAGAAAATTATTCGAATTTTGAATTTGTGCAATTGTTTGTGTTTTACTGAAAATTTATATTGAAGAAATTAGCTCAGCGGCTTTACAGCATTCCTTTAAATTTTATAATTGGTTATGTTATGACGTAATTTACTGAGTGAAGTAGGAGAGAAGCCACTGAAGCACGACTTCACACAACTGCGACAGCAGGTGAAATCAGCTTCTGACGTACACCAGGTAACCCTTGCATTAACTCATCCAGAGGTTTCTTTTTTTAAAAAAAAAATTAATAATAATATATACATGTAAATGGAATTAATTTTTTAATTTCTATTGTCTTAAAATTAAAATTTTGCAACCCAGCCTATATAGAAAAAAAAAAGGTTTATTTTTCACGTCGTGCTAGTTGAGGCCAGCCACTGACCTTGTCAAGGTAGGAGGACCAAGACGACATTGAAACATAAGAACATGTTTTGCAAGGGGAAAGCACGAATGTTTAGTCTTCAAGTAGGAAAATTATTAATATCGCCCCCCGCCAATAATGTCAAAACTAGAGGGAACGTTCCTCAATGGTAATGAGAACCCCACGTGTAGTTGGCACAAAGCAAACAGAAAAACGGGGGATAGAGAAGTTTTTCGCCTAAGAATGAAGAATTTTTGTCTGTGAAACAGCAAGACGGTTCGAGTAGAGAGAGGACTTTGCACGGAAATGCAAGTTCTTAAAGTGCTCATAACAGCTGGAAAATAAGGAAAGTGAAATGGACAATCCGTTTTTTTTTTCAAGCGAAGAAGGGAAATTGAGACTGTGAGATTGAATTTTCATACTAAAAATATTAATCGAAATGAAATATAGAATATAAAAAAATGTCTCAGTGTAATGTAAAAGGAAATCGAATAATATGTCCCTTGTGGTTGTAGTTTCTCTTGCGTTAGAAGAGAATGGGCGAGCATTGAAATTCCGGACTAGAATATGGCTAATTGCAGTATGAGACGCTGGGTGTGATGGAAGGAATAGTAGGAGGGAGGAGAAGTGTTTGTACTCACTTGCAGGAATGAAGCGCTCGCCGTCGAAGCCAACTGCGAACTAATTCGCCAAGAACGAATCGGCAGGCACGGCAGCTTCGAGTGACGTCATTAACGGGGGGCAGCACCTCTGCTGATGCACTTTCTCTGGCGAGTTGAGCTCTTTGCAGTAGCAGCAGCAGCACTGCAGCTAATCAACATTCACATGTGACGCGTGACGTCATCGTCACCATCATTCATTCGTATTAATTACCTCCTGAGACTGTCCACACTTCCAGAGAATATGTCACCCTATCTGGGCTGATTCCGTCCGGCCTGACAGAAGCACTACTGATCACATATTTACTATTACACACATCGTGGAAAAATCTTACCAACATGAAATAAACTTGCATTTTATTTTTATTGACTTCAGGCAGGATGTACAAGTTGTTGTTGTTGTGGTATTCAGTCCTAAGACTGGCCTCATGCTAACCTATCCTGCGCAAGCCTTTTCATTATTTCACCATCCCTAATATGCTTAGAGTATTCCATCTTTTGCCACCCTCTTCTTTTCTTACCCCACACACTTCCCTATAATGCTAATTTTACAAGACCCTTGTGCCTTAAAACTTTCCCTTCTCTTGGTCAACGTCCTCGCATATTGTTCGCTTTTCCCCTATTCTGTTTATAACTTCCTCGTTACTGATTATATATCCACCCATCTGATTTTCAGCATTCGCCTATAGCACCACATTTCAGATGCTTCTATTCTTTTTACCTTTCCGTAACTCCTATCGTCCACGTTTCGCACCCATATAACGCCACGCTGCATACCAACATTTTTAGCAACGATTTCTTAATATTCAGACTTATATTACCCGTAAGTGTTCTAACCCCACACACTTCCCTCTAATGCTAATTTTACAAGACCGTCGTGCCTTAAAACGTGGCCTATTAATCTATCCCTTCTCTTGGTCTACGTCCTCGCATATTGTTCGCTTTCCCCCTATTCTGTTTAGATCTTCCTCGTTAGTGATTCTATCCACCCATCTGATTTTCGTATTTAATTGAATATTTATTGAATAATTACGATATTATAATGTTGCAAAATGTTTTCCGCCGTAGTTGAACCGAAATCAGTTAGTAACAGTTATTTTCCACGTTGACTGACTATAAGAGCCTTTGAGTCATACTGATTGTCTGTGCTGTGCTTGTCACCGTCGTTGGCATCATGTAACCAACCAGCGGCTGACTCACCTCACATCAAAGAACAGGAAGAACCGTAAAACGGTGCTTTCAATTGTAATGCGCCATCGATAAACAATTTTGAATGAACGATGATGACTATTTCGACCTTGAGAATGTCCGCTATTATCGATGTTACACAACAGCACAAATGATTCATAGTTGTAAAGTAAAAGAATTTTCTATCGAATTCTGTTGTGGATAATTGCACAGAAATAACTTTGTACCTTTTGTACGGCTCGATTGTATGGCTGTGTGTTTTCAACCACATTCTGTACAGATGTTCTTTACGATTCCGGAACAAACACTGGATGGATGAAGCCGTGAAGGTCGCGATTATTTATCGCTCTCTTAAGATGCAGGAAGTAATTTTATATGGGGAGTTTTTCTTACCCTCTTCTTCTTCCAATGGCTCAACAGCCCTCTTGAGGGCCTGGGCCTTCCGAGGCGGCTGCGGACTGTCACCTGGCGTGACTCATTCCGAATTTGGGGTGATATACGTGGTCAGTGTATCAAACCCTCTTGTACTACCCAATTCATTTAGACTGTCCTAAAGTATTTTAGTCTCCTAAGATACCGGAGGTATTATGAATATTTCTAGTATATTTGTCAGTCTTGAGGTAGCGGGAGTATTTTCGCTCCTTTAATAATAAAGTTACATCATACCTTCAATTTGTCAATAATTTATTTTTCTACTGTTGTCAACGTGGAATGTCTTTTTGATAACAAGTTTGTAATGAATATTTACAAGTGGGGATGATGGTTGGATTTTGAATTTATTTACTTAATTATAATATAATGTATTAATGGGGATTTATTATTGAAAAGAAAAGACTAATTTAACTTTCAGATTCTGATTTTAATATAAATAAAATATTTCGGCCAGAACATAGATGGTATTTACATATTGTAGAGAAAATGTAATACTCTAAAATCAGGATGAATTGAGAAGCAGTTTAGATTCATGATGACAGTAGGCCTGGCTAATGTGAACTCTTCTCTCTACTGTCTCCCAACACCTTTGCCTCTTCTTCAAAAAAATCCCTTCCCGCGAAATCTCGGTGGGAAAGCTTCTATTGGCTTGCTCTTTAACAATTGCAGCCAATAGGAAAAATTTCAACTGCTGGTCTAAATACTCCATGTGTTTTGCGTTTCTCTGTGAGATTCCAAATTTTCCACGAAGCTTCCGTTTTCGTCAAAATGGCTCCCTAATTATTCACGGCGATTCCTTTCTTTTTTTCCACATTCATCCTTTTGTGCCACCTACACAGATACACAAACTCAAAGTTTCACCTCGCGTATTTAATACATAACAAGTTTAAATCTTATCATATTATATATATTGTAGCGGATCCGTCGTTCCTCCGTATTCGAGGATTTATAATTCTTTTAGGGCGCCAGGTATTTTTCACAAAAAACACCAAAAATGGATTTTAGTAGTTTTAATTCCAATCAGAGCACGAGAAATAATTATCTCTGCAGGGATGGCGTGGTCATTCTCTCGTCGTCCCGCCGACACAACCTGCTCCTTCCATTACCCCATGACGGCTTCCCAAAGTCTCGCCAGACTACATTGTTGGCCCGGGCTGCGTCGTTCCTCAACAATTGCAACTCGCAAGCTGGCCTGCATTGTTAAGTGTAACTTTTCTTGTTACAATATATATATCATATCATATATATCATATATCATATATATATATATATATATATATATATGATTTTGCAAATTGTTAAGTTTCTTTTAAATTTATAATTTGCTTTTTAAGAGATAAATATGGCAAATTATTGGCTGAAAGATACTTTATATTTTGGTTGACAGGCTACATGAGGGTGATCCAGAACCAGTCAACTCCCCTTTAATATCACAGGAAGGGAATTAAAAAAGGGGGGGACGTTGAAGGTAGAGCAAGGTAGCCAAGGGTAGACTAGGGCCGCCGGACTATAGTTTATGGACCCTATCCGGTTGAAAGATACTTGGTTTCGAATACATTTATTCAATAATTTTTAAGAGGAAGTGGTCCGAATTTATTTTTATGTAACTACGTTTCTACGTAATTTTGAGTTTTATTTTTGGCAGTATGAAACGAAGAAATGTAGAGTGCGATTGAAGGGTGTGTCCGTTGCGTAACCAGTTTTTTTTATAAAATAAAATCCCTTCCGCTTGATTTCGCTGGCTGCCCGCAAGTTTTACGTTGCTGCTTTCAGCTGACTGTGAGTCTCATCTAGATGACGACGTTTATGAGAGAGAGAGAGTGAGCAAGGAGTTGTTTCTTCCCACGACTGGTTCGGTAATTTGGCTCATCCTCATTAACCGTTGTGACTCACGACAACAAGGCTGAGATGTTTCGGAAATCCCGAACACGCTGCTTGAGCTGGAGATTACGAACGGAATCACCATTCCTCCTGTGACTCACCATCAGGCGAAGGGAACTCTGCGTTCATACTATGCCAACAACTTTTAAGCTTCATTCTGTTTATTAGAAGCGAATCTATTTTAGCGCCTAAAAGATGTCCTGACTGGATTTAAGAGGCGTGGCAAGGTCCTGGTAAAGTCAGGCCTTCCTGAGGCAGTACGCTGCTCGTCCCGTCTAAGCTCCTGAATATTCAAAGTGGCTATTGCAAGTCAAATCTCGGGCACTTACTGAGGCCGCACACGTCTAAGGAAAGAAGTCTTAGGATTAGGGCAACCTTGCGGCTGAGCGGAAGAAGGTCAGCAGGAGCCTGCCTACGTGCGCCCAGACACGAATCTCCAATAAAAGAGAAATCAATGGAAAAGGCAAACGTCGCTCCTACTTTATAGAACGGAACGCTCGTTGCCTCACTGGCGGCGATAAGTGGAAATACGGACGAGGAATCGTCGGACACGTCGGTCAAGTCCAACAGAACGTTGCCGTTCACATTGTACTAAAATTGTCTGAGAACACAAATTAAAGTTAGTGAATTATTATTATTTCTCTACTATTAATCGAAGTATCATACGTGGAGAACCCTTTTAGAAGATTTCAGAATTTAAACGGAGTACTACACGAGTTCGGGTTATTAACGTCACCCAGAAACTAATATATACGAACTGTGTTTCGTTATTAAAACTGATTTGCTGCTGAAGGTTTGTGATTACTGTATTGCCTCGTCTTTACTTTTTCAAGGCAAGGTGATCCTGAAACAGGCAACTACCCTTTAGTAGTAATTATGGGCTATTATTTTTAATTATTTAAATAAATACAGAATAGGCATGTCTCCCGTCCGCCAGCCTGGCGCCGGGGAAAATGCTTCTTACCTGGCAGTCGCCAGTTAGCATGTTCTTGCTGAAATTTTAAATCCGTCAAAATTCCAATTAAATTGGGGAAGCCCCTACTGCGCTATACATTAATAGCATAGAAAGGGAAATAAAAAAGGGGGGACGTGGAAAGTACAGCCAAGGATTGACTAGGGTCCTGTGACTATACTTTAAGGATCCTGCCGAGTGTATCACCTAAAAGAGGTGCAGGGAAACCCTAGTAAACCCGAATGAGGTAGGTCGGACTATTGGGTACTATTCTCACGCCCTTTCGAATCACGGGAGAGGAGTTTGCTGTGGGGTGAGAGCATTTCTTTCTCTGTGTCTGCACCAGATTTAGGAGGCAGCAGCTTGACTGATCCAACGGGATCAGTGGTCAACTCTCACCATATGCCCAAGGCCTTCGACTCCAGTACATACACCTTCTAAAGAAGTTGAAGGTGCCTCGGCATGTGAGAACCTTGTCAAAAACCAGATTATGAGGCATCCTCTCAATCTGGGAAGAAATACCTCTGATACACAGATCCCACTAGCATCTCCTTATGGCTTCATCTAAATTAAACTGAAGTAAAAAATATTTCTTACTTGAGCTGAGTAAAGAGGTTGAAAATATAAAATGTTAATTTGCCATACATGTGAGAGATGACATCAACCTGTCTTCAAAATGACTTCACACTGATAAATGTCACCTCCTTCATACCCTTGACACTCACAATGGTATTAAATTAAATCTTTCTTGGATATAGTTATGTTTGTTATGGTTGAATGAACACATGTGGGTATGTGCGGTCACAACAGAACCTTACCGTTGGAATGCTCAAAATTTTCTTGCAGCTCTGTCTCACATTATTCGCCCATTTATCTCCTACATAATTAGAAGACCGTGCATTCACCTGTGAATTTCACGCAAAATATAATAATAGTCTTTATACAACAATTTCTTAATTTATATTATTTAGTCTTATTTTGATGATATAAAAGGAGTGCCCAATCAATAGTTTTGTGCTATTATATTCAGTGTTCTTTTGGAGATGATTAAGAATAATGCTATCATTATTATGAATTCCTTTGTATGTGTATTTCATAGTGTTTCTTGGACTAATGTATCCCAACTAGTTGTGAATAGTTGAGAAATTTGTCACAAACAGATTTGATGATAGTATACATGGAATATAATACATGAAATGGGTAGCAATTACAATAAGTTAAAAAACAGTCTGTATGAAGTATTGAGAGAAATATTTGGAAGAAAGACAAATAGTGGAATTGAAACAATACATTTAATGCAGAATTATAACTATTAACTTGGTAGTTTTAATGATACACAGTTGTGACTGAGTACTTCACAAAGTAAATAGTTTTTACATTTTTGATAAATGTTAAACACAAATTGATTGACCTTTTAAGCAATATTATTTGTAAATCATAAAATAATATAAAGCTTGATAAATAAGTTAAGGATGAATATGATGAAATTTAGAAAATTAATCAAACAGAACTCACATTACTCAACATAAAAGGAGTCTGAAAACTAATATACAAAATTTTTTATGATTTATTGAAACATGATATGTTCCACTACAGAATAATCTCAACATTCTGAATAAAGAAAAATATATATTACTCCATATTCATAAATGAAATGTCAGAGTCAATTATACTAATGTTTAGAATTACACCAATAATTTTAATAGTGTTGATTATACTTTATTATTATAAGTTAAAAAGTCTATTGTGTGTTAACTATTAATTCTTTTATTTAACAATGTATTTGTTTTGTTCTTTGTCCAAATTCATTGGACTCATGGTACTCCAGTTCTGACTATGAAAAATTACTTCTATACTTCGGACACTCCACAGAATTTCATTGTAAGATATTATGTAATTTGTATGTTAAAAATGATTAATCTACTTTACATGTAAAATTTTCTTTTTTAATGTTTTAAAATTTGTCTGTGACAAACCGGTCATAAAAATATTGTAATAAAATAAAAAGTAGGAACATATAAGTAAAATAAAGCCCAGCTGCATTGCTTTTAGAAATTTTCACCAAAACAGTTTAATTACATATTGATATTTCAATAAACAAATCATATTATTCAGATTAATACAATTTTTATATTTGCATGAGAAGAAGTTCCAGAAAGGAACAATTCAACGCACCACTTTTGTTTTATTAATATTTTCTCCTTTTTTATTTTGTTAAAAATATAATTCATTATTTAATATACATAAAGATATAATCGTATTTTCAATCTGTATCATGTAAAGGATAAAACTTTGTTATTTCCTTTTAAGTATAAAAAAATAAATAATACTTTTTCTGACTTCCAGACCAATGCATGTTTTGGCGGTCGCCTAACGCATTGTAATGTAGTCAGCCCGCTTCTCTACCATGCCTCATGAGTTGCCAATGATGACAGTCAACTTACTATACAAGTATTATAATGTGTAGATCTATTACAAATATTTAAGAAGATTCAAACTAAGGAATAAAACGTTGTGATTTATTTTGAGTATAAAAAATAAATAACACCTAATTCTTATTTCCAGGGCACTGCATCCATGTGTTCACATTTCTCTACAGTGCCTCCTGAGTTTTCCTTTATAAAACTTACTGTACAAGTATTATGGCATTTTTTTCTCTCTTTTAAGTAGTGACTAAAAGTCTTACCAAATCGGACAACCGTACAAAATATTTACAGTCGGTACTTGAGAAAAAAAAACAAGTTTTCTGAATATAATAAACGTAGACTTTCCCGGTGAATCGATTTAATAAACAATTCTTGATGAAACTTTTTTTTGTACTTGACGATGACGAAAACATCAGTCCAATAGACAAACCGAGAATAATTATTTTTAAAATATTCCGTCGGTCGGTCAGACTTGAATGAGTTATCACTGACGACGTGAAGTGAGGTCAGGTGATGGTCGTAAAGATGGCGCCTGTGTCCGTCGACGTCGTGAGATGTCGCCTGTGGAAGTCGAGGGAGCAGTCGGGAAAGCGGAGACCGCAGTCCTCCGTCGAGTCTGGAGGTGGAGGATCTCTGTACAGGTCCAGACCTCGGCTGTGGGGAGAAAGTCGTCAGTGGTGAGCATCAGCGGGCGTCACGCGTGCGCGTGGCGTCGTCACGTGGCAGCTCACCTGATGACGAAGGCGACGGCTGACCGGAGGACCGGGTGGTGCGTCGCTAGCCTGTCCAAGTCGCAAACGAACTTCTTCCGGCAAGATTCGCTCTCGATGTTCAGCACGTCGAACGTCAGGTTGGCAAAACTGGTCTTCCTGTCAAACAAAAAATAAGTAATTATTCTTGTCGGCTTGAATTTTTATGACTTTGTATAATTCTTTTACACTATTAAGGATTTTGAAAAGCACTGCAATAAAATATCCAGAAAGGAGGCTTATACATAACCTCCACAGCAGTAATGAGACCGAGAAAAGAAAGCCGTGATCGAGAATGTAGTAAGACAAGGATGCAGTCTGTCGCCCGTGCTGTTTATCTTATATATAGAACAGGAGATGAAAAAAGTTAAAAGAGAATATGGAAAAGGAATCATACTGCAAGGAGAAGAAATAAAAACCCTACGCTTTGCCGATGTCATTGTAGTATTAGGGGAGTCAGAATAGGACCTGCAAATCATAGTAAATGGCATGAACGTGATTATGGCCAATGAGTTCTATACGAGGATTAATACAGGGAAAACCAAGGTAATGGAGTGTAGTATGGGAAACAGTGGAATAACAAAGGCTGTTAGATTGGAAAAGGATATTTTGAGGGAAGTTGAGGACAGCACAGGCAAGGAAGGCTTTCGCGAAAAAGAGGAATTCACTTACGAGTAATAAGTGTGAATATTAGGAAATCGTCGCTGAAAATGTTCGTATGGAGCGTGGCGTTATATGGGTGCGAAACGTGGACGATAGGAGTTGGGTGAAAGGAAAATAATAGAAGACTTTCAAATGTGGTGCAATAGGCGAATGAGATAAGTGGATAGAATCGCTAACGAGGAAGTTCTAAACAGAGTAAGGAAAGAACGAACAATATCGAGGTAGTTGACCAAGAGAAAGGATAGATTAATAGGCCACGATTTAAGACATGACGGTCTTGTAAGGATGTAATACGCTGAGCAGATTAGGAAGGATGTGGGATGTGCCATGTATAGGAAGGAGGACATGAGTGGTCGAGGTTGATTACCCTGCGAAGACGTCGGCCACGTCGAGGCCCCTGCCGTGCCTGTGGGGGCGGTAGCGCTTGCGGTGCGGCCTCTCCTCCTCCTCGTAGTGATGGGGCGGCGGCGGCGGGGGCGGCTCGTGGTACACGTGGTGCTGAGGGCAGCCCAGCTTGGCGTGCTGGAAGTAGAAGAACCAGGCGGCCCCCGCCAGCAGCGCCACGGCCACCAGCACAACCTTCACCTTGAGGGCCACCAGAGCACTCACGCCGAAGTAGTGGGATATGACGGCGGGCCACAGGTACTCGTGGTCTGCAAACAATCGTCACTTCCACATGAGGTTGAAAATTTCGTACCATAAAGAACATTTAACGTCTGTGTAAAACATAAATAAATTAACACATAATTGCAATAAGAAAATTTAAACTATAATTTAGAACTTAACAATAGACGTTTCGCCCAACACCTGTGGTCCTTGTCATTAATTAATACAAAACTGTAGGCCTTCCACATTTCATAAAATTATTTCAGGAGCACAAGTGTGTAATTGTATGTTATACGGATCGTTAATTCTTAACTTATATAGTTTATATTTATGTGTCATGCAAGATGACAGCACGCAGTCGACTCGGTAGGCCCAGGCCCTCAAGGGGCTGTACACCCATGGAGAAAGAAAGAAAGAAAAAGTTTATATTTTCTTTTTCTTTACTGAGGCATACAGTCTGCTTTACTATTTATTGGCTAATGTTATGATGGACGTCTGTTTCCACGACTGGACGAGGCGGATGTGACCTTTACCAGTCTTAATCTATGCTTATCATAATTATTATATGCAATTCAACATTAGAGGCGACGCCAACGTTTCGTCTTCACGTTTCAGACTTAGTAGGGTAATATTGTTCAGGATTTTGAATTCTACAATACGCGGTTAAACATTAACTTCGACCAAAAAAAACAACAAATAGATGTCAAAATATATCTAATTTTCCTATAGTGAACTACAACCAAGGATATTTGCACCTCTATCCTTTAGTCAAAATTGTTTTCTTACCACATTCTTCCTAATTTAAAATCGTGAATTTGTGTTAATTTTGGCAATATTTTTTTGCCAGAGGAAGTCTTTCTCCTATAGAAGTAGTAGTTAAGCTTGTTTCATATTATGGTTGAAATGTAAGGAAGGAATGAGATAACTATAGTGACGCTGAACCGCGAGCATTTGTATTTTATTAGTAAATATTATTCTCAGGGTTTCTTCCAATGCTTACAACAGTTTAAACTAAGAAGGTTTAAGGATATACAAGAGAGGAATTCTTGACGAGTCACGCAGAAAAATTGATAAAATGGAATACGTAGGCCAAACAACGTTTCAAACAGTGGACAAGACACCACACCTGTAGCCTTACATATTTGTCCTTGGTACACATGAACTCCCTCCCGAAAGAATTCCTTTTTTAACTTCTGGTTATTCTTAAACTTTCTCAATTTAGGCGTTCGGAACCACGAAAAAAAAATTCTTCTAAGATATAATAAATATGTCATATTTTCCTACCACTGTTCCGTGGAGGCTGGAATCTTGAGGGTGAGGAAGGCGCAGGTGCTGTGGAGGTGGATTTTTTTTAGAGGAGGGTTGGAACCCGCTACGTGTGGGGGAAGAATAACGGGACTTTGGTGTGGTGGATGTTCATCACCCCCCACGCCATTGTTACGCCATGGCAGTGTCTACCTCCGTGGGTCACGTCTCAAAATTATTCCCCTATAGCCCCACAATAACACAAATATGGATAAGATCTTCATAATTTAATTGAAAAACTCGGGAATATCGAAAACTGATATTGATTTGGTGCTGTAGTTGTGGTAACAGTGTTATAACAACCTTAAACCCCACAACAGAAGACTGGGAACGAAATATAAATATGCTTAATTTAACTGTTTTAAAAATAAGTCAATGCGCCTGTTCGAGAAAAGACGACGTTTCGTTCCTCAATTTAGATCATCATTTCGATCGCAAATCCTGTGCGATGAGCACATCGAAATTTTCATCTCATTTAATTAATAATTTTAATATACACCTGATGATGTTCCAAATTGAACGATGGCAACGTCGTCTCACTCCTCAATATACGCTCTACTTCTAACCTAAATAAACTATTGTCCTTTGAAACGTTTGTACCCCTGAAAGAAAATATATCAAGTTAACACTTTGCATTAATTTATATTTTAGAGGAAAAACACGTCACAAATCTTTTCCCTTTTGAAATTTTAGCTATTCAATATTTAAAAAATTATATTTCCACTTGAAGAGCTTCCAAAAAAAAGTTAAGGGCACGTCTTGCTGGTTTTATTGATATGTTCAATGTTTCGTCTCTTGTCTGTTTTATAAAATTTTGTTCCCAACACATTCGGTTAGTAGATCCTTTTATTATAATGAACTGTGGGAGTCTAATTCAGTGATCAGAGAAATTAATTATATTTATAACAATACAAAAGATCGTGTCCAAAAACTGCTTCAAATAATTACGTTGTTTAAATTAAAGTTTAAATAAGGGTAAAAACATACCAAAAGAATTTGTGGAACATAATAAACTGTAATTTAAAATCAACTAAATGTTTCTGACCCGATTTGGACCCTCTTCAGGTTGAAATTACATTGTTTTACCTCATCCCGATCATCTATCTACTAAATTGAAAAGGCACATCTCTACAGTTTTCAAATCTGTTAATTATTTATATAGTTTGTTAATAAACGTGAAGATGTTCTGAACACTTTTCCATGATTTTGTTCTAATAATTGTTTTTACTGTTATATTGGTCAGACTAAACGAACTCTGTCAACTATAATTAAGGTGCATAAAGCTAGGTTAAATATCACGTTTTACAACAAAAAAATTGTCTGAAAGTAAATCACTTGTTTGTGATAATACTGTTATTTTCAGACAAGGAAATAAATTTTAAGAATCACTGTACGATAGTTTGTTAGTATTCTTTGTTTTTGTACCGTCAACGTCTATTTGTTAATTTCTAAACTCCAGTTAAATTTTTTTGCATGTAATTGGTTGTTATACGGGTCGTTAATTCCTATTTTATTTATGTTTTATACGGGCGTTAAATGTTATTATACTTCAATCTTAAGTTTAACAGAATTTCATAGATATATTTTTGATTTTTATATGTTTGTTCACCTGCGATTGTACTCAACGAGTACATAATTGTAGTGGAAAGTGTATTTTAATTATGTATTAAGTTTTAAAAACGTTCAGGTATGTTAACTAAATGATATTCAGTAACCTTATTGTATAAGAGCATGTTAAGACTGATTATTCAATAAATAGTTGCAGATGAGGATGACGAAAGTCGAAAGCTACTTCAGATAAACGCATTGATGGATTTATTGAAGTTTATTATCAGAACACAGTCCTTGAATATGTAATTTAATACCTGATCTGATTTTTAGGTTTCATGAGAGTGGCGTTTCTTATTAATGTCTAGCAGTTTCTAGCTAAATATTAGTTGACTCACGTCCTCCATGGTGATGGTTATGCTGTCCTACAGAGTTGTGCTTCTTTGCGTCAGCTAGTTGCGTCGTTGCCAACAGCAGCAGCAGCAGCAGCATCCGCAGGGCTACCATCATCACGAGCAACTAGTTCAAACAAAAGTATTTCTTAAAAGAAATTAATTTTACACGAAATTTTTTTAAAATAACTTTTTTTTGGCGTTCTAAGCATTCGACGGCTTATTGTTTATGTAAAATATAATTTATAGTTATTTACAGTTGCGGCTCTTGTGCTACAACTCAGAACCCCACAGTATTGCGTTTCACCCCCAACACTCCACAAACTGCCTGCCTTCAGTCATGTGGGCCACTGAGCACACACACACACACGATATTGCTATCATACGTTTATAAAAAATTTCATTGCTGGAAACTTTGCAGACGGAATGCGCCGCTTACACTTGATGTGTAGAACACTCTATTGGTAGCACTATCGCTGTTTTAAAAATATTAATTATCCTGGGGCGCCACTGGGTGTGTGACGTCATCTCATGGAAAGAGTAACGTTACCTGGAGCTTGCGAGGATGTGAGCCGATTCCCTCACGTTGGCTTCTCTTATAAGCACCGAGGCGCTAACTACTACTTGCTTACAGCCAACCACGACTCGCAGCCAACAGACTCGTTTTCTACATTACTCTCAAGACGACTTTATTAGCACCACTGACGTCACGATGTATACGTGGGGTTTATAACTCCACCAGTTCCCAATCACTCGTTTACTTAGTATTCGTACCAGTTTTTAATCAAGAATCACTCGTCGTTGTCCGTTTCTCGTTTGGATTTAAGCAGAAGCCTGAAAGAAGTGTTGGCACGCCTGTAGAGAACCATGGAAAATTCACGAGCCCAGCAACAGTTTCCTGTATCTTGAGCAGACAGAATCCATTAGCTGCTCTAAGTGGTGGCGAATTCCGTGAGAAAAGAACATGGAAATTGTTTCACTAGAAAATGACTGTCGGATGTCTGCCTCGGGAATTGACTCTGTTTGGTTTATAATAAATTATTTTTTCTGATAAAATTTAAGACAGGAAGACAGAAGTACAGCTTAATATAGTGGTGGAAAAATATATGTACCTGTTAATAGGATTGATTTGTGAATTTCCGGATTTTACTACTTCCGGAAACAGTCAAAGATGAATTATGTAAAAAGTGGAGAAAGATCATTCGATTTTCCCCTTACACGTTTACTATATGACAGGAATTTTACACTGTATGTATGTAGATTTTTCTACACTGGTATTTGTATGGTGTTTGCGACGTGTGGCGAGGAAATCGGAGTATTTTTCAACGCCAACCTATTATGAACGCCTTTTCCAACAGCATTCATATCTGGGGCTGTGAATAACAGTAGCCTTGAGACTGTTAAACGTTCATCTGCAATTGATGATTTGTGAACATTTTCAGTTAAGAATGAGTCGGCACCGTATTTGAATTCTCCTTCCGACACAAAAAAATGTTCTTGAGTGCAATCGACGAAAAAAAAACAACGTTTATAACTTATTAAAAAAGCTGTTGGCGTTGTAGAAATTCCTAACACAAAGGTCATGTTGTTGATGCTCGGGACGTCATCGACATGTCGAGAATAATCGTGATTCTTTTAAAGACCAAAAACAGCCTCAGCAGATACCGATTAAATTCAGTTCTGTCTCTCGAAAGCATCACCCAACAAAAGTTTATTTTATTTTATTCTTTTTTGCGATCTGCCCTAAATAAATTTCTCGTCAAGTGAGAAACACGGAGACTTGTGAGTGTTCTTCTCCCCCTTTCCTTTCCCTGTGTTAGAGTTGGAGGTGGTCAAGGGTTGTTGTAATGCGGATGTCGTTAGCCGCTCTTACCTGCGCGCAAGAAAGCGTTGACCTACTAAAATATCGGGGGAATTTTATTTTTTTGTAGTAGTTGTGAGGGTTCTGTTAACTAATTCACCCCCTCGACAGTCACAACAGGCTGAAGAAGCTGGTCCCGTTACAGCAGTCAGGTACGAGGGAGGGCCGCAACACCAGAAAAACTCCAGCACACCTCCAACTGGAGGCGGGGGGATACTTTATAGTACGGCCTCGAATTTGTTACAAATTAAAATAATAAATGTTTATATAAGTTTATATATGTTTATAAGGCAGATAAAATGCAAATTGAAACCCATTCTATTTAATCGATAAATACTACAGTCACACGGGTGGGATTTAGCTATAAAATAATTATACAAATATCCCTATTTTAAAAATGTTTAGAGCTTGTAGTTTTTGTAAATATGACATAAGTTTAGAAATGGTATTGTTCGACGTTTTAGGTATAATAGTAGCATGTAGGCAAACTGACGTTTCCAAGAATATTGTAATACTCGTGTATCAAACAGTTGATATTCTATTGTGTCCTGGGACACGCTGAAAATGTCTGAATCGTCATTAATTTGACCACAGAATTCGGTTTTATGGCATTTTCTCAATAAAATTAGTGGTAATGACATGATTGATGAGATATCTGAAAAGAACTCATTTACACGGAATAGTTTCAAATGGGCTAAAAATGCAATTTCCATTTAAAACAGAAAGAACTTGCAAGTTGGAAGCACGCATGGAAAGTCCTACCTCTTGTGTACTGAACTTTTTTTTCGTTACCTGACCTCATACCTTGTGGAGTCGAGATTTCATTGCACAAAGATCGCCATTCTTTTCATCAGTTTGAGTTTGGCCAACAGCGCCCAACAATCGAACCCGCGAGGCTAACCACTAGATATTAGCACAGCACAATGTTTGTAATGTCCCTACGCCATATCCCCCCAAGCCCCACCCCCTCACACCTGATTGGACACGAATGAAGGAAAATCTTCAACCAATTGATTTGAATGATAAAGTCTTTAAAAATAATTTTTTTTAAAAAAAAACGTAGCTTGAATGAAGGGGAAAATCTATACAAATAATTGACTGACAAAATGTATAAATGAATTGAGGAACTGTTCACGGAAAATGACGCAAATTACATTTGTGTAGTAATTGGGCGTGGCTTATTGGGAGCGGGGTTGTCACGTCTCTCCAGGGTCGTCTCCAATTTATTTATATATTTATTTCTGCGTACAAATTTGACTCTTATCTTTTAAGTGCGTTGTCATTAAAATGGTGTAACGTACATGTTCATCACTTTGTAAAACCAAAATTCACTTGGTAAGACTGGTTGAGAAGAACAACGGTATCTACACACTAGCCATGGATAAAAATAATATAAAATACGTATTACTAGAACATCCATACGGCATAATTATGGTAAATCTAAAAAGTTTATAACAGTTACAAAACCAATAACAATTCATCCTGGATTCGATTTATTCTGTGGATACTTCCATAAAATCGATATCATCTTTCGATCGTAATGATTTGTCCCTAACAATCATCAGTTGCCTAGGGAAATACCGGGAATATATAGTCACAACTTTAATAAATACTATTACAAGCCAATTTTTTCTTCCGTTTCTACCACTCGTAAGTATATATATTTCCCGTTAGTGTATTGGCTCAACAGTCCGGCGGTTACCTTTTTTTTAGGCCTTAATTGCTTAGCAGGAGCGAACAAAAAAAAACCGTGAGGTTGGTGTTGCCTCCCCATTGGTCACGCGTTGGGGGAGAGACCAGCATATAAGGGCTGAAGGGATGCCACCCCCTTCACTTGTGCTGCCTGCGGTCTAAGGTAAGTCACTCTAGTTTCCCTCACACTCGTCTCCTTTTTCATTTTTTATATTTTTATTTTATTCATATAAAAATCTTTTATCGTGATTCAGTACATACAACATTACTATAAAGAAATTAAAATATAGTAACCTACTTTAGTAGATGTGTTTTAGTCTTCGTGAAGCTTCAGAAACGAGAAATCGGCCACCGAACAGTTTCCCCCGGGTTGGTCATCTGTTTTTCTCTGCAAGTTTCCTCTAGTTTAAGTGTTGATTAAGTTGTGTCCAATAGGTACACCTGTACTTCAATCAACTTCCTATTTTAAAAATCTAATAATTTCTTCTACCCTTTAAATAGTCTGTTTGCCGGTTCGTCCTTCTTTCAGGCTCCTGTACAGCTCCTCGTGTTTGTATTCCTAAAATAAAATCGTTCTCGGAACGTGTCCGAATCCAGATCCCTCGCAGCTTCCACCGGAATTTACCTCTGCTGTCCCTTAGCGCTATTTCATCATCTGCAGCACGTGTAGTAGTAACATATTCTTTTCGAAAGCTCGCCTGTAATTTCGACATGGGTGCATTTATTACAATTGCAGGCTTAAGGTTATCTGGCGTCAGTAGTGAATTTCAGTTAAAATAAGATTAATTTAAACCAGAATAAAATAGCAGAACGTTTCGTCCTTTTTTGTAATATCTTCATGAATTTAAAGAGAATCAATTTTTAAGTGTGCTTGATCTACACACATCATAGCCAAAATCGTGTGATACTTAAAAAAATTATTTTTACATACATACATACATATATATTGCGCATGAAGAGGTTCCAAAGGAAGGGACGGCACGTTGAGCGAAGCTTATGTGTGTAAATATATATATATTATTTAATTTATTTTAGCCGCGTCCGAAGGAAATTATATTAACACATAACAGAACATACAGTATTGATAAGTTTTAAAAACTCGGTTCTTTTAGTTACTTCTTCTGAAGTCTTTAGGTCCATACGATCCGATAATATCCTTCCTCTGCTTGTAATACTTCTTCTTTTTTTCTTAAATTATCTCAATTAAAATTTAATTCCGACTAAATTGGCTGCGTTATTCATGTACTACATCTTTTGTCTGTTCTGTGAGGTTCTTTAACGTAAAATCTCTACCTAACTTTTTTACTCTTGAGGATATCGTTTAAAATAGACAGAAAATAGGGTTCCCCCCTCCCCCTAAAATTCTGACTTTAGGTTGTATACAAAGCGTGTCAGTGCATCCGTGTCCTCGAGGACTCAGCCCAGTTTACCCAAAAAGCGCTAATGGACGCTGACCAGGTAACCTCCTTGCAGAGGATCCTGTCTGTCCTGCTTGGCTGGCCGATCCTCGGTGTTCACTTCTACCACTAAAAGACGGGCCTCAACCTGTAGTGGAGCAGCCGCCATTCTTTACTTCAGCTAGTTGGAAGCGTCGACTTTCACAGGCCAAATTTTCTACTTTAAACTCCGAGATTTTTCTTTACGTTTTTAAATTACATAAAATGGCCATTTCTGTATACGTCTACAACGACGTTTCCTCAACCAAATCTTGTTTCAAAGTATGCTAACTTCGAAACTGGAAATTTGATTAATTGAGGAATTACAATTTTTTTCCCTGCTGTTGAAACCTGTCAAAAATTGTTTGTTGCCTTTTTACCTGTTAATGTTGACGAAACGTCTTTTCCACTAAAATAGTCATTTAATAGATTTACCTATATGATTTTTTTAAAAAGTCAAGTATAATATTATTTAAGTTTTATAGTCTGTCCAACTCACATTTTCGTTGAAACTGTCCAATGACTAGTGGCGGCTCCGGAGTATTTAAAGTTGTGTGCTACGTCACCCCTAGACAAATTTTAGGAGGATAAAGATATTAGCAATACTACAACAACTACACGGAAATTAATACTCCAGGACCCGTAACATGCTACATTTGTAATTTAGTCTACATAGCGTGTAACAGAAACGAAATTTTAAAAATATGAAACCATGTTTGGGCGAAGTCCTAACACGACAGTATTTTTTTCTTATTACATATTTTAAATAAAGTAAGTTAATTTTAGGAAAAAGTCACATAATATGGGAATATCGTATGCAGGATCGTACGGTAATTTTCTCAGATTTATGAAAGTCTTAGAAATGTCGCCTGTTAAAACGCTTTTTAATTTACTTTATATGCTTGTTGTGGTTTATTCGGTTTAATTAAACAGTAATTCGTCAAAAACATTTAAAACTGTATAGTGATGATGACGGCGCTCATATTTGTTCATGCTGGATCTTATACGTGCAGGGGAATAAAACGGTAATACTGCGCATGCGCAGGCGAGATTCTCGTTGTATACAGAATGCAGCCAAGATGTAGACGGGAGGGAGCGCGCTGTACAGTTTAAAGTCTTTGAAATCGAAGCAGAAATTCACACTCTTAAAATACTATCATTGTAGAGTAAATTAATTCATGTGCTGTAGCACATATGCAGCAGTCGCCACTGCGTCTGACACCGTGATGTACTATTTACTATATATACGCAGGGGGAAAATAATTACCGTATTTTCAATCACGTCAGACCTTTTAGTGTTGGATAAAGATAGGCTATTGACAGTCAAAAATTTGAAATGGCTGAATTCAAACGCTATCAAAACACAAATTCCCCACTTTCCAACGGTCCAAGGGAGGTTAAATAAATTATCAGTTTATTACACAGCGTGTCAGAGTTTTCCCTGTGCTTTACCAATGGCCAAGGCAGGTTCAATTCAGAATAGGTCCATTACACTGATGGCATGTACCTTGCAGAGAGAATGGCCAACTTTGCCCTGTGCTGCTTGCTGCTGCTGTCGGCGACGGCGTCGTCGTCGCTGGCCCAGGACAACACCGTGGAGGAAGTGGAGGTGGTGGACCGCAACACGCTGCCTCTCAAGATCCCCAGTAAGTAGACGCAGACTGTGAGATAGTCCCCAGGCCAGAACTGGACGGAAAGGTAATGGTTGTCAGTTGGAGGGAGGACTGTTGCAGCCGAGTTGCCCGCCAACGTGATGCAGATGGTGGCGACGGCGGGGGCGGTCATCCTGGGCGTGATCGCCGTGGCTCTGGTGCTGGCGCTCGTGCTGCCTCTCTTCGGAGTCAAGTTGTGCTACCTTCTGGGCACCTGCGACCACATCACCTTCATCAGCCCCGCCGGCGGCGTCGGCCAAGGCTACGACGCCTACAGCAACACGGCCACCTTCAACAACCCCAACCCGGCCTACGCGTCCTCCTCTTCTTACCAGAGAAGGTCAGTACCAATTTTGAGGCTGGAATTTGGTTTCTCGGTCATCCAAAAAAAGAAAGATGATGCATTTCACTACAGACTAAATAAGTGTACCATTTTTTAAGAAGGTAGGGTAGAAATTTTTGAACAGAGAAGAAACAAGGGAGCAGCTTTGATATATAAATCTTCAACGCAAGTAATAATGGAATAAAATATGTAGCAGCAGAATATGAAAAAGTGAACACCAAATAAGTTGTGTGCAAATATTAACTTTTGCGTCAAACCAACCGTTTTACTGACGTTCCTTTTCATGGAGCCAATTAACAAAACTCTATCAACCCAATATATTTTCCATTCATTCTCAGTTGCATGTTCAAACTGTTGCTGAAATAATAAATCTGTAATATTAAGAAATTATTGTGTAGTGATGAAATATGGCGAAACATAAATTTCTATCTGTCCTCCATAATCAATTTATTTAAAAGATGAGGATGTAAAAAAATCTCAGCCAGCCTGGGAACCAAAGCCAGGAGCTTTGTTTGAAAGAATTTCTTGTGTTTTAGAATTAATTTACATTACTAACCTAGTACCTGTCAGAATATCAGATGAGCACCAACACTGATCTGCCGACACAAGAAAAGTTATTACAGCCAGACTTTTACCTTTTGCAGGTCACTGGAGTATGTGGGACCTATCCTGAAAGCTTTGAGCTCTGCGTATGACAAATATGCAACACCTTACCTGGCAAAGAAGGACTGAGATGCTTTACGAAGACCACACACACGCATACTTTTTAACAAATACTTTTATAAAAAATTAAAGTAAAGGGCACCCAAGTTCCTATTGTAAGATTCTTGCTTCTCATACAATATGACTGTAATTTTCACTGTAAGCTGTAAGTGGCTTCATATTACATGTATATCATATTGATAGGTTATTTGTTTAGAGAACGCAGGTATTTTGTTGTATTATTTATTAATGTCTCATATAATTAAAATAATTTGCAGTGTATTGATCTTAAATCATTTGCGACAGTCTTGCCGTAAGCAATTCCGTTGCCACCTAATTTACAAATTTTTAATGTCACTGCACCTCAAGTGTCGATGATATCGAAAATTGAAAACGGAAACCTTTTCCACAAACGTTGGTGCTGACTGTGCATCATTATTCTGATAATAGTTCAATGAAGAATCACTACTTACCCACTAACTCACTGTGCAGCTTTATTGGTTTTAAATTACTTATAAATAATATTGAGTCACTCGTCTTCCCACTATTACAGGTTCATCGCATCATTAATTACACATTAAAAGTTATATATTTCAAGGTTTCTGACTGAAACATATGTCAACAGACTTTTTCTAATGGTTACATTTCTGTGGCATCAAGATCATAGGGTGAAGTGTAAACTCGTGTCAAGTCTGCTAGGTGCACCTTAATACATAAAAGAAATTGAAAGCATAAGAATAGACTTTAAAGAAAGTCTCCCAAAATGTTTTCAGCGAAACAGTGGAAGAGTACATCATTTACACGGCGTGTACTACAGACATGCAGCTTGAAGGTACAACAAGGCAAGTTCTATTCGCTCAAGAGAATTCATAACAAAATTCATTTTATTGAACTTTCAAATCTTTACAATTTCGTACGCTGAAATGAATTAATGTTAGGGGTAATCCGCGACACCAGATCTGGCCGTACAAATCCTGGAAGTTGTGTTTAATCACTTCACTAGAAATTGGCAACACTGTCCTTTAAAACATCCTTCTGCATTAGAGCAATATTTGAAATTAAGTGTAAATATTGAAGATAATGTTGTACAACTACAAAGTTTAAATTTTATGTCCGTTATAAATTAAGAAAACAATTCAGAGACTCTCGTTCCTTAAATTTAATTAACAACAATGTTTCGGCACATGTTTATGCCTTCTTCCTGTTTAGTAAGGAAACCCGAGTCTCTGAAAGGTCATAATTATTATTTTTTATTAACCCAATCAGCTCTCATTTAAATACCACATGTGTAAACACATTGTGCTCTAAACTGAATACAAATATATTTTCACACTTGAATGTTTATAAAAAGTAAACTAACGGAGGAAAGTCACTCTCCCAATGTCACAAGAATGGGTTACTTACCCAACTTTCTTCAATATATTTTACAGAATAAGTCATTTCTTAGGTTTTCCAAAGTGTAATAATTTATACAACAGTTATCGGGTGCTTAATCATTACAATTACTATGAAAACAACAAAGTGAAATGCAACAAAGACTACAATAAAACACTTAACAATTACTGTGCAAGAATTTAATTGATGGGACATAAATAATGCTGATGTTGTTGACAGTCTGAGCAATTTACAAATCATGAAGTTTTCATTAATAATTTCCAACCAATTAAGTAATTTGTTGAGAATTTCTACTGGAAAACCAATTTATCAACAGCACATGTTTATACATGAATATTTAATTATAATCTATGTCTAGACTATATTTCATATCACTAAAAAGTAAAATGTTTTCCTTGCAAAACAACACGTCCACCTTCATATGTAAAGGCTATAGTGACGAGTCAAAATTATTTAAGATCTTTGTTAACTCTGAGAGCACATATAATAGAAATTGAGCGAAATTATAGATATGTACTTAAACATTAAACATGAATCTCTTAATCATTTAGAGGTGAAGACGTTTGAAATTCATTCCACCCAGATACAAGACACACATCAAGATCCCTTGAAGATAGATTCTTACAATAAGCTGTAGGAAAGATTGCAACAGCAATACAATTATTAACAGGTAAAAAATAAATACTTTTACAACTTTAAATGAAATACATGTACAGTTAGCAGTGTGATATGGACAGGAACGAGTGATTCGTGGGACGGTCTGAGATTATTGGGAATTGACTCATTTGCAGTGGTTAGCAATACATTGTGGAAGAAGCCATTTTGTTTGGCTAATGTAGAGTTGGCAGCTCAATGCTGAATGATGAGGATGCAAAGGTTAATTATGATTATACTTTCAGTCTACATTATCATTAATAGCAATTGTCTGTGTTGGTGCTCACAGCTCCTACCAACCACCGCTAAATTCAAGCACTGTAGCCTCAATTTCCAAGATAAATTGGAACAGAAGATATTATGCCATCATTTATAACAACATGAAAATAATAAATTGAGATCAACATGTGGTTCGACTATAAATCATTAAAATAAGTTCACGGTTGCTCCTACATTAAAATTCAGCTTAAATGACTATGCATGGGCAGATTACAAGCTTTTTACAGCAACAACAATGAAATTAAAACTTTTAAGGACAATGGGGAATGACTTATTCACTTCGAGAATGCCGCAATCAGTTTGACATTATTTTACCACTCTATACTTCTTCACCTTACAGTTTACTAAAGTGAAATAAATTATTCAGATCAATAGTAATCGGTCATATATTTATTCTTTTGGTTTACTGATCATAAAGTAGATGTGTTGACATGAGAAATCTTTCAAAAAAGCTATAACCGCCAACATTGCCCCTGATGAGATTCTTTCTGCACGTACAAAAGTTAAAACAACTAAAAAGGCACAAAAAATTACTTAAAAACAAGTGTAGGAACATTTGTTGTAATTCAGTCTTAAAAGAGGCCAACAGAAAAAGTTGTGATAAAAATAGGACAAGGGATACGGGAAACACTGTTCTACATTCATAACGGTACACAACTAATAAATACTGTCAATAATACCCATATTGTAATATAGTAAAAAATTGTAAATAAATAACAGATTGCAGCACACTTGGTTTAGTTCATATTTTCATCCAAATACACAATTTATTATTTTTTCGTCATTTTTGGAAAAGTAGCTTTTTCTAGTTCATAATAATGTTGAATTCTTTGATACTTTCTATTTTATCAAGTAAAAATAATGACATGTACAGCAATATTAAAAGTAATAACGTGTCTCGACATCCGTGATAGTTACTTAAAACACAGATCACTATATTAACTACAAATTTTTCTTGTAATAATTTAGACTGTAACAGATATTTCCAGTGCATCCAAACATTAGTTCATATTTATTAAAAAATATTAACCAAGCCAAAAATTTACTTGTCATGAAAAAACAGATTATGTAGGGAAACTAAATATATTATCTAGATCATAACTCTAAAGCATTTTCAGTCAAACTATTTGATTCTTTACACCTTCACTTTCGTATGTTTGTGGGTTCTCATATGTTTAGTCAAGTTTGATGAATTACTGTACGATTTCTCACACTTGCCACACTTGTATGATCTGTCGCCAGTATGTAGTCTCATGTGACGAGTAAGGTGGGACGAATCGCTGAACGACTTTTCACACTCGCAGCACTTGTACGGTTTCTCGCCTGTATGTGTCCTCTGATGAATTTTCAACTTGGAGGCAACACTAAAAGATTTATCACATGCTTCACACTGGTACGGTTTTTCACCTGTATGAGTTCTCATGTGTACCGTCAAGGTTGAGGAATCGCTGAAGGATTTACTGCACCCTCCACACTTGAAAGGTTTCTCCCCTGTGTGACTCCTCACATGAATCTTCAACTGACTAGTCTTTTTGAATGCCTTATCACACCATCCACATCTCATGAACTTCAGCTCGGGATGTTCTTTCTGATGTTTTGTCAGTAAAGATAATTCACTAAATGAACTTTCACATGCACCACATTTGAAAGGGTCAACTCCCATATGAGTTCGCATGTGATAAGTAAGACCAAGTGGCTTAACAAATGATTTGTCACATTCACAACATTTGTATGGCTTATCTTCTACGTGACACTTCATATGATACACCAAGCTATCGGAAAACCTAAAACACTTATCGCATTCGCCACACTTGAACGGTTTTTCAGCGGTATGAGTCTTCATGTGGTATGACAAACTGTCCGAGTAACGGAAAGATTTACCACATTCTTCACATTTATATGGCTTCTCTCCTGTATGAATTCTCATGTGAAGTGTTAAATTAAAAGACTGTCTGAATGACTTGTCACATTCAGCACACTTGTAGGGTTTCTCTCCCGTATGAGTCCGCATGTGATATGTCAAACTTTCAGAGTAGCTGAAGGATTTGTCACATGCACCACATATGTACGGCCTCTCTCCTGTATGAGCCCTCATGTGCTTTGTCAACTTTGATAATGTGCTAAATGAGTTCTCACACACGCCACACCTGTAGGGTTTTTTACCAGTGTGAGTCTTCATATGTTCAGTCAATTTCCTACAGTCACTGAAGCTCCTTTCACAACCTGCACACTTATACGGTACCACCTCTGGGTGAGTTTTCATGTGCATGGCTAAATAGCAAGATTGACTAAATAAACGATCGCAGCCGCCGCATTTGTAAGGTAACTCTCCTGTGTGAGTTTTCATATGATCTGATAATTCTGATGCACACCCAAAGGAATTTTGGCAAACACCACATTTATATGGAGTTCCTCCCTGTGGTATTTCTACTTTTCTTGGCCTGCCCGAGAGTTCGCTGTGAGTTTCAACGTGATCAGCTAGCTCTGTAGATGTTTTGAAGCAGTTAGAACACAAATTACACTTATACCTAAGTTCTGTTGCATGGCCATTATCACCTGTTTTCATCCTTGATATAAAATGTTCCATGTGAGTTTTCACATGTTCTGATAATTCATTTGTGTCTTTACAACATTTATTGCAAATTTTGCACTCTGTTGCTTCTGCTTGCACTTTGTTATATGCTGGGTCCTGCAACTCCTTAGTTATCCTGGGATCAGAGTTGTCTCCGAATTCGTCTCCTTCGGAATGTTCATCGGATTGTGCGTGTGCGTGAGCTAAACCACTGAACGAGCTTCTACAACTCACAGAATTACTCTGAACATTTAAAGAATGTCTTTGCCCCTGTTCAATTCCTTCCCATGAAAACTTCTGAGCTTTATATTGATGAGGTACTTCTTTGCACATTTTCTTTTCACCTGTCTCAATAGATAAGTCTTCAAGTTCTCCTTTCTGATGTTCAATATTTTCACAAGATTTAACAAAGGATTGAATACCCACTTCAGGCCCAGAATTTCTTGTAGAATTATCTGAGCACGTATTTTCTTCTGTAACAACTGCATTGGCAATAGTTTTTTTACTGTAAATTTCAAAATTAGGATCTTTCCCTTGAACATCCATACTCAATTCTTATGATTGTTAATCTTAAGTGTAACATGATTTTTTACATAGTCTGATGCCATCAATTTTTTTATTATAAAACTTCAAACAGATTGAATTTACACAAACATTACAGCTGTCATGTGAGAGGTTTACGTCAACTCTTGTACACAAGTAATAAACTTAAGTAAAGAAACCTGAATGGAGAATTAACAGTGTTATAGCTTGATGAAACTTTAATTGTTTCAATCAGCTGATGGATGGCAGTGGAAAGAGGAATATTCCTTGAAGTAATATCCAGAGTTTGAATGGTAAATTTTAATTATAATGTCAAGTTATTCCAATAAAGATAAAAGTACTACTTCTTACAGATCAGAAATTTGTACAGCAATTAAAGTCAATAAATACTTTTATTTCTTCAAAACTGTGTCTCTGTTGAGAACCTGCAAAATTAATAAATTTAAGTTAATTTTCAAAATTATGTTTGTCTACAAATGAGATTATAATTATGTTGAAAAACAATCACTTTCATAAAGTAAAAAATCAAAAGTGTGGCAGTTTTAAAGTAACTTATAGTAAAGCTTCCACATTCAACCTTTTTTATAATTATATATGTTACGTATATTTAACAGCTAATCATTTTGAAGGTATAAAATCCTGATACCTAACATATTGATAAGCTACATATCAATTCACATGTCAAGTCTGCAGTTCTTCATATGAGAAAGTATTCTACACAATAATGATTAAATATGAAACTATGACAATTTTAATTTTGTTTACATTGCGATTAATCATTGTATTATACAAAGCACTTCTTTACAATAAAAAGTTTGTAATAATAATACATGATTTATTTTCAAAACATGTCATTATAAGTTATACCTCCTGGGCAAAATATCAAAATTAAATATAAATCAATTTATTAAAAACAGGAAATCCTTATTTTTCACTAAATATTTTGTGTAAGTATAAAAGTTGACATATTAGGATAAGAAACAACTTGTTGATACAACACCAAAGATTATTTGAGAATTTCTTTACTTTTTAAATACCAAATAACTGAAGGAATACTGGTCATGTCTGCACCAAATCACATTATATGGTATATGTTTACATTATGAGATAAAAACTCAAATGAAGCCCCACATTCCACAATTTTAGAATTACTATTAACTACTCATATAAATATAGTATTTTTACATGAAAATAATCACGAAGTGTAT
This sequence comes from Eucriotettix oculatus, assembly GCA_034510155.1. NCBI lineage: Eukaryota > Metazoa > Arthropoda > Insecta > Orthoptera > Tetrigidae > Eucriotettix > Eucriotettix oculatus. The sequence continues at coordinate 58,606,401 of CM067382.1, read as the reverse complement.
GTTGTTACCACAGTTAAAAAATAAAAGAAACACCCCTTTTCAATTGTACTACATATTTATCCATCAAAGCCACGGCTTAAAATTGCGGTAAAAATATATTCCTGTGAAGCTTATTAACGATAAGGCAAATACATAAAATGACAGTGTATTTAATTTGGTGATTTATTTTTTAACGGCGTCGTTCAATATCTAAAATCAATTCAAATTAACTTTGGTGGTGCACTGTAATACAACTTACTGGCCTAACATATTTTCTCAGTTGTTCACTGAGTATTTTTCGTAGATTATAATTCCTACTTTAATTCGTGTAATTTTGGCTGCAGGCATCAGTTGACATCAAATCCAATAAACAAAACATTACAGCTGACAGGTTTGGAATATCTTTGCCGTGACAATATAACCAACCGCTAAAATGAAAAAGTAGCTAAATGTAGGTTTACACGGGCAGTGATGGTCCTCCAAGATCGGTTTGCTGTGCACTATTTACATCGTGTGCAGACAATTACCCACTTCAATGTCATGTTTCATAAGCAGAAAAGACAGGGTCAGTGATATAGTCATAGTGGAAACACATTTGATCAAAGGCTTTTGAAAGAATGTTTTATCTCTTTGATTACAATCAGCAAACTTTGGGATTGGATAGGTGGAGGGGATGTGTTTCTTGTGCCTATTTAAATGGTAACTTCGAGATTGACGGACCCATTTAGTTATGCAGACTTACGTGAATAAGTTACGTTTCAATGCTCCTGAAAGTAAGGCGTAAACTACACACATTTTCGTCTACATCAAGCACCATGCGATTTGCCCTTTTCAACCAAAGAATCATGAAGACGTGACTTGAGTTCTTTAACGCAAGGCTTTTTATATTTCTTGTGGGAAAACCGTAACGTACAAACAAGCACTCGGTATCAACATAATCTGCCCGTGTAAAACTACATTAAAAGATGTTTAATACATCTGACAGACATTAATAAAATTTATTCAAAACAATGTGTCTATTTTACGTATATTGGAATTTATATTTAGGCTTGTATTTCAAATTTTGTAAATACGTTTTCAGATAGTTATGAATTCTGTTTTGTACGTATTACATTATTTTATTTGCGTGTTCTGTGTGCTTCTCCTCTTAGTTCTTCATATTTATGCACCTTGGTTGTTTTTTTATCTTATATCAATCACTTGCATTAATCAAAACATGATCAATTTGATTGAATACCCCATTGGATGTTCAAAATGTGTACTTTCAATTACCATATTAATCCTCATGGAAAACTGACGTAGTAGTTTTGCATTCTCATTATTATCCACCACAAACCTGTTGCTGATAGGCCTTTCTTCCCACCTCGGCATTAAAATCTCCCATTATGATCAGCATATTATACTTTTTGACTGTTCTACAACTTTCTTGTAGGTTGTTAAAAAACTGTTCTTTCTTCTGTTGGTGCATGCACCCTGAATAATTGTCATATTTCTAAATCTTCCTGCCATCTGTATCCTACATATGCATTAAATGCCTCATATTCCATCAAGCATTTCCGAAATTTCCTTTATCCTTGTGTCCAGTCCACTATAAAGTAACGTACACTCTTTCACTTTTCTCCCTTGTTCCTGGCACCTAATTTCCTGCAGTTCAGCTACATCAAACTTATATTTTAATATTTCATTTAATTTCCCAGGATGTAACAAAGTACACACATTCCATGTTGCAAGATGTTGATCAGTGTTGTTCGCCGAGGTTAAGTTCGGTGATATCCATCTATTGTCCGAGGCTGTTGACTAGGTTTGATAACATTTTTATGGGGTGGGGTTGTTAGCCCTATGCCCAACCTGGAGGGCACCAGCAGACTGCTTGGGTGGCCCTCGCAGGAGCTGAAGCTCTCAGGGTCACGATGAGGCAGGAATTCCACATATGCCTAGTGTTCTCCAGTAAGGACTGGTTTTCGTTCAAATGGAATAAAACAAGTTGTGTGTGTGAGGTATCAACAAAATTCCTTTTAATTTGAAAGGGCAGATCTGGGCCTTTCAAATAAAAGTATTTCATTAATATCTCGCACGCAAATGGTTTTATTCAGTTTCAATATAGACTCATCCTTATTGAAAACCTTTCTATATTATTACAATCTGCCCAATTGATCAGCACTTTGACTTCACCTATAGTTTTTGATACTATCTAAAAGTTTCATTATTTCATAATCAGTTCGTCTTCTTGCAACTTTTACAGAATCTATTATCCATAAAAAGTTTAACAAATTCACTCACAACTTTGATATAGGCAATTCCTACCCTTATAACTATATTATTAATTGGAATAATATTCAAATCTCCTTTATCCTTAATTTTATTAAAATGTCTGTATAGAACACTTATTGTATCGTGCCATGTGAGTACCGATTCTCATTTAATAATTTAACTTACCTGTTGTATTAGATTTTTTGACATTGTTATTTATTTGTATTAGATTTGTTAACAGCAGTTTTTGACAAGGGGATCTATTCACAGTCAAAGAATTAGTTCTATAAAATAGAAATTTGTAGTAGGCTAAATTCTGTGGCTAGAAGTGTAAGCAACCCTGTGAAAGTGGGCAAATAATTTTGTTTTTGAAACAAATATGTATTTTTATGTTTGAATGCACACATTTTCATGCATTATGAGTCCTTTTCCTGTTCATCCAATTATTTAAGATTTTCATGTGAGACCTCCTAAAATAGTTCACAAATGTATCTCTTAATCATCTTATTTTGAGTCTGAAGAAGTTGACGCGAGTGATGAGGCTTTGATACAATATTAACCTGTTATTAATTCTTTAGTTTAAATATTAATGAGTGTTTGTCTTGACTGCATTCTTCTCCACGTGAGGTTTCATCCCTTCCCTGTTAGTTTATTAAATATTAATACCTGAAAATTTGTGTGTTTTCCTTTGTTGACACAGCTAAGGTAGTGTGAAATTTGCTGCAAGGAATTGAAAGTTGATTAATTCTTCCCTTCCAAATTTTTGTGCTGGAACTTGCTGTAGTTGCATTTAAAGTGAAATTTCCTTTACCTTTGATTGTTGGTGATGTTTCAGTGATGTGTATGCCAGAACATCCATTATTTCTAATCTGTTGTACAAAAGCAGAATGACAAATTATATGTGAAATTTAATTATTTTTGCTGTATTTAGTTTTCACCTGTATTCCCTGCAGAGATGTCAATTAGTAATGCATGTTCATGAAAACAATTGTGCAAGGTTATTATAAAGTGATTAATGTGTGTTGTTTCCCTTTCAGTTTAGACGGCCTCTGAAGGGAAGAAGACCTGATGTCCCTGTGAGTAATTGTCAGTGGAAAACTGTAAAGAGATTAATTTTCTAAGATTTCTGTTTCAATATTCTTTTGAAGTATCAACAGCTTGTAAATCAAATTTAATAAAAAAATTTAATACTATAGATTATATTGTATGGAGTTTTTTTCAAATTCTTGACAATATTTCATAGCAGGTTTCTTGTTCACTTGATGCTATATGGCATATAGATTAAATATATTAAATAAATATTTAATTATAAATAGATTCCAAATTGTAATATATAATAAATATTTATATATATTGTAATATACTTTTTTGTATATAAAACATTTATTAATTTAAATTACAAATATGATCAATTTTAATAATTTTGTTTATTAATTTAAGTGAAGACACGGGCTTAATCCCAGGGGATTTTGGGTCTCTCAAGAGATGGAGTATGCATTAGCTGAAAATAGAAAGAAAATAATTGAATGTTAATTTATCCAGAGCAATGAGCAAGTTTCACAATTTTTAGATCGCTTACCCACAATTACTGGCCCAACAAACATCCACCTCTCGAATGTTTGTGCGTCTCTGGATATCTGCTCTCTGCCTTCTGCGCTCTGCTCCACTCGCCTCCCTTCTGCGGTCTGATGCACTCGCCTCCCTTCTGGGGTCGAGCCACGTCCGTCCACTCGTCTGCCTTCTCGGGTCTTGGTCTGCCCCACTCTGATCTCGAGCCACCCATCGGCTTCCCTTATAAAGCTTCTGGCGGGAATTCCCCTATTTCTCAACATTTCGGGGTTCCCCACCCTCGTTTCTCCCGCGGGGGTTCACCATCGTACAGGCAAGACGGGCCTTCCCCCCCGGGGAAACACCATCTTTCGGCCGACTAGGCATTGTTGTTGGCCGAACTGCGCCTCATAACGCCCCAACGTTACAAAATCCCCCTTTTTATCACATTGCCCCCGATCAATTTTAATAAAATTTTACGAAAATTTTTGAGAAATTTATCTCCATATTTTATCTTTAACCCCCTTGCTCATTCTTTACAATCATTTTTGTGCTCGGAGAAATTACAAATTAATCAAATTGATTGAGCACCCTTTTCAACTTAATTTTAAAATAATCTTTCCTATTGATTTATACTTAAAATTGAATAGAATTACAAGTTAACACGTGGCTTACATAAACTTACACATGTTTGTCTGGTGCCCCCCCATTGATAAAATAAAATCCTGTTATGAATTATAAATTATTTAAATTTACTCGCTCACAGGAACGAAACTTTCAGCTTGCCAGGATGGAGAAACTTGGCATCACAGTTCAAAAAATCACATGCCATCATATATGTTTACTACAACCTTATATAGCTGAACTGTCTCTAACATCATCCCTCAAGCAAAAACAATCCTCAATGTGGCTTCATCTTTTCCTTCCTGTGACATTTATCAAACCCCAAATGTAAAATGTTCAGAAGCTAAAATTTTATTCTTAATTAATACTGCTACTTATCCAACAATAAAAAACTAAAATAGCTTTATAGCCCCCATACCATATATTTAATTACCCAGCAATACAATTAATCAAAATAACAAACAATACCAAGTGTCCATGACCTCACAAAGGTTCTTATTTATTCAACTGAAAATGGATATAGTTATGAAGAAATAGAACACTGAAAATATAAATAAGTGTCCTATTAGCTCGGAGTTCCCATGGTTGCAAATCATGAAATTATCACAGACCGATAAGATTGGATCTCATCCATACTGCACTATTCCCTTCGTTTGAAATAGGGCACTAAATTATACAAATTAAACGTTCTAATAGGTCCTCCCTTTTCATCTTCCTTCGTTGCTTCTATTAATTTCCTCTTAATGTCCCTTTCTCTAGTTCCTAAATTTGCAATTATCGCTACATTGTCTTTTTCCTCACTTTCCTCAAACAGATCTTTATTCCTACTTAAATAATCCGCTGGTGCATTTTCAGTCCCCTTTACATGTTTAATGATCAGGTTGTAACCCTCTAAAGCTAATGCCCATCTCCTAATTCGTGCATTACTATGTTTACATTCACGCATATAGGTTAAAGCCTGGTGGTCTGAATACAGATACACTGTCTGTCCTAGGATATATTGTCTAAACTTTTCAACTGCATATACTACTGAAAGGAGTTCTATCTCTGTAGTAAAATAATTTTTTTCATACTCTTTTAGACCCCTGCTTGCCAAGCTTATAATCCCTTCTCTTCCTTGATCATCAACTTGTCCCAAAATTGCTCCAATCCCATATCCACATGCATCACACCTAATGATAAATGGTTTAGTGAAATCTGGATGTTCCAACACTACATATTTTTTAAAAGCTAATTTGACTTCTTCTAAAGCCTTGTCCTGCTGTTGCCCCCATCTAAACTTATTCCCCTTTTTTAACAGATCATAAATAGGTCCTAAAATAATTGCAATTTTTGGTATAAATTTTCTGTAGAAGTTCAAATATCCTAATAATCCCCTTGTTTCCCGTGGATTTCTAGCCCTTTTTATGTTCTGAATTCTATCCAATTTGTCAGGACATGGGTATATCCCCTTTGCAGTAATTATATGCCCCAGGAACTCTATTTTTTGCTTGCACAGCAAAACCTTTTCAGGGTTGATCGTTATGCCCTTTTCTTTTAGTATGTTAAGGACCATCCCTAGGTGCTCCACATGTTCTTCCAACGTGTGGCTGGCTATCACCAGGTCATCTACATAAGATGTCACGAACTCTCTCATTTCAGGCGTAAATACCTTATCCAGGCTCTGTATAAATGCTTGGCAACTAATCTTTAACCCAAATGGCATCCTTACAAACTGATATTGCTTCCCATCAACTAGGAATGCCGTAATCTGTCTGGATTCGTGATCTAATCGCACTTGATAAAAACCCTTACTCAAATCTACACTGCTTAACCATTTTCTTCCCCTAAACCTTCTCAACGCCTCATCAACAGTTATGGGTTTTTCACATATATTCCTAATGACCTTATTCACTCGTCTTGCATCTAAACAAAGCCTCACTGTCCCATCCTTCTTTTTAACCACACACAGTGGATTTACGTAAGGACTCTCACACCTTTCAATAATCCCTCCTGATATCAATCTATCAATTGCCTCCTGCACTTGTCCTTTCAAGGCATAGGGTATGGGATAGCTATGTCCCTGGAAGTAATCATGTTTTTCAACTTCAATATGATAATCTACCTCATTAAGCAAACCTGGTTCCTTATTAAAAATAACCTCATTCTTTTCAACAACATTTTCTAATTCCCTTCTCATTCCCTCACTAATTCCTTGTATTGCATGTATCCTATCATACAGCTCTTTCATCTTCCCTATCCTTTCCCTCTGCTCTTGATCCACACTCGAAGTTTCACCCATATAAGCTATATAACCCTTTTGTTCTAAATCATTAATCTCTAATAATTTCCACTTTACTTTCACTTCCTCTCCCGTAGAGTTTATTGCTATCCCTTCTAAGCTTCCATTTTCAAAATTAACCTTCGCTTTTACTTTTCTTAGAAAATCTACCCCCAAAATTAGTTCTGTAAACAAACTTTTTAATACCATACAATTAACCTTTAAAGTCTCCCTCCCATATTTAATTTCCAACATGACCTGCTTTACAACCTTTTCGCCTCTTCTTCCCAGAGCCCCATACAATTTCAAATTACTTACTGGTAATGACTCATTAATGCACCCATTTTCTTGTAATAGTTCATACGTGCTATACTTCATTACTGAGTACATGGCTCCTGTATCCACCCACGTTTCGATATCTACTTCCCCCACCCTCAGCATAATCTTTGCTTGTGAATTTCCCTTATCCCTGATTCTACTTTCTTCTTTTTCCTCCTCAAACAGATCACTCTCGCAGGCCAAAATGTCCTCAATAATCAACGCCCCAATAATATTCCTCCCATGCCTTGTTACATGTACCGGAGCATTACATGCAACCTTTATTAGTTTAAATTATTAGACGTCCCTGCTATCTCTTGTTTCGGGATTTCACCTTTTTTATCTCCATTCCCTGCATACCTATTGTTTATCATTCTCCCATTATTTTCCCTTAACCTTCCTTGATCATATCTATCATCACGTCCCCTTCCCCTGCCTTGTTCTGACCTTCTCCAGTTATTTCCAATTGTATCTACTCCTCCTTCCCTCCTATCTTCAAACATGGGTCTCCTATCCATCATTCTCCCTCCCATATTCGCCATAGTATCTCCTTCATTGCCTCTTATTCCCATACTTCTACGCATTTCTCCATTCACTTCATCACACCCCTCTAAAAACTCCATTGCTTTCTGTATTGTTTCAATCCCTACTCCTAAGAAAATCTTTGTAATCTCCGTCCCAAAGTGATTGCCCATTACCCTTACCAAGACTTGCTCTGATAACGGTGTATCTAAGTACCCATTCCTTGTCACATACTCAGAGAAATACTGTGCCATTCTTATTCCCATTCCTGGTCTATATCTATCTTCATAAATGCTTCTCATTACCCTCGCCTGTCGCATCTCATTCCAATACTTCCTTAAAAAGATACTTTTCGCTTCTTCGTACGAGTCTCTAATGGTCATACTACTCTCTATCCACTGTACAGTTCCCCTATCTACCGCCTGTAGTAAAACCATTAATTTTAGTTGATTTGGTACCCCTTTTATCCTAAAATATTGTTCCAAATCGATGATGAATCTTTTTGGATTAATGTTACTATGCTCTTTAAAGCATGGTAACGGAATTTCGACACTACATATCTGATTACTAGACCCTCTACTGCACATACTAATTTTTTCACTGTTTTCTTTGACGTCTTCTATCTTTTCTTGTAGAAATTTAAACTTTTCTTCGGCGTTACCCTCTGTTTCCCTAATTCTTTCTTCCATTTTTTTATTTATTGAACCCTCTACTTCCTTGATATGATTTTCCATCCCCTTTTGTACCTCTTTTACCTTTGTATCTATCCTTTTCACAATCACCCCTTTCTCAGCCTCAATCTTCTTTTCTAACTTATTTTTCTCCAAATCAATTCTATTCAATAGTTCCCCTTTTTGTTTCCCCATACTATCTTTCGTGGTTTTCCTTATCTCTTCCACATCTCTATCATGTTCCTTTTCCAGTTTATTTAGTTTATCATTTATCTTATTCGTTTCCTTCTTTATTACCTCGATTTTTTTATTTACTTCCCCTTTAAATTGTACACTAAATTGTTTCCAATTATTCTCCATCTTCTCAGCCATTTTCTCTACATTTTCCTTACACTCTATTCTCATTTCTGCCATACTCTTATCAATTTTTTCTCCCAACCTATTATTTTCTAATTTTATTTCAGCCATGTTCTTATTATTTTCTAATTTCATCTCATCCATTTTATTATCAAATTTTTCTCCCAACTTATTATTTTCTAATTTCATCTCATCCAATTTATTATTATTTTCTAATTTCATCTCATCCAATTTATTACCCAAATTTCTTATTAGCATCCCAATATCTACGCTAGTACTGTCTCTTCTTTGCTTATCACTCTTTTCCCCTATGGCATTCGTAATATCACTATTGCTGACGTCTACATTTTCTGTCCCTGATGCTTGCCCTTTATCACTTTCATCAAACATTTCGTTTAAACCGATCACTTCCTCGGATTCAAAATTCTCAACCTGCGCACACTGAAATTCTAGTTCCTGTGAATTTTCCATATTAATCACACGTTTTTTACTTCTAAGAAGCATATATCAAACAAAAGAAAACCCCAAAATATTAATTAAAAAAAACATGTATTAATTTTTGTAAGCAAAAGATTGCGTACTTGTGGAAATTGCACAGTAAAATTGCAAAACCCAGAATTTAAATTTTAACCGAGAGGAACACGAAAGAAAGCAAAACAAAAAAAAACTATAACTCTAAATTCTGGAAAGATTACCTTTTACAAAAATAGCTTCTGCAGTACTTCACCCTTGAGAGAGATCGTAAGCTCACACGGTTGGGCGCCAAAATGTAATATACTTTTTTGTATATAAAACATTTATTAATTTAAATTACAAATATGATCAATTTTAATAATTTTGTTTATTAATTTACGTGAAGACACGGGCTTAATCCCAGGGGATTTTGGGTCTCTCAAGAGATGGAGTATGCATCAGCTGAAAATAGAAAGAAAATAATTGAATGTTAATTTTATTCAGAGCAATGAGCAAGTTTCACAGATTTTAGATCGCTTACCCACAATTACTGGCCCAACAAACGGTGTCGTCATAAGACGACGTGACTGGTAACGTTACAAAATCCCCCTTTTTATCACAATATATATAATTATTTTATTGTTATAATATATAAATAATAATATATAAATATATTTATGTATACATATAATAAATACATATATAATATAAATACTTATATTAATAAATCAAGAATTATTATTAATACAAAGAAATATTAATAAATAACTATAATAAAAAACTACAATTTAATATGAAAAAAATTATAACGTCAAATTAATAAAAACAAATATTAACTTATCAGGAACCTTTTATAACAATAATTTATTTCAACCTAATAATTAAAAATTATTTAATTTCAAAAAAAATTACTTATATACTTATACATTCAAAATAAATTTATTAAAACAATTAATTTTGCATATATATAAATAAATTATTCAATACAACAAGTATACAAATAACTAAATTATAGCTTAACTTATAGCCCTAAAGTTAAGGTTTAATTTAAGATTATAAAGTATACAAATAATTAAATTATAGCTTAACTATAACGCTAAAGTTAAGGTTTAATTTAAGATTATAAGTATACAAATAACTAAATTATAGTTTAACAATTATTTAAGAATTTATAATAATAGACTTCAATTTTTACTTGTAAAAAAAATTGAAGTCATTAAATTGTTCCTGTTTAAATAAACATATTATTACAATAAATTAAAAACTATAATTAGTATATACTACAACATCTATCACATCAAGATAGTCCTTTAATTTCAGGCTTAACACTAACACTTATATTCAACAGAATTAAACTGTCCCCTTAAATATCAAAAATTTAGGTGCATCTTACACTAAAATATAAAAGATAAGCTAATAAAGCTAATGGGTTCATACCCCATATATGAAAGTAAAATCCTTCTCTTTTAAATTAATAAAGCACCCATAAAAATATTATTTATTACAATAATAATTTTAAGCACTTTAATTTCTACATCATCTAACAATTGATTAGGAGCGTGAATAGGATTAGAAATTAACCTCTTAAGTTTTATCCCACTCATTACATATAATAAAAACTTCAACTCAAATTCAAGAGGAATTAAATATTTTATCGTCCAATCAATTGCCTCAATCGTATTATTATCTTCAGTCAATAGACTTATAATTAATGATTCATTTAATAATCAATTCATAATCATATTAATAGCAATCAGAATTTTAATAAAAATAGGGGCTGCTCCATTACATTTCTGATTTCCAGAAATTATAGAAAATTTAGAATGAAATAACTGTATTATATTAATAACCTGACAAAAAATTGCCCCAATAATTATTTTATCTTATACACATGTAAACCAAAACTTAAATAATCTATTTATCCTAATATCAGCTTTTACCGGAGCAATTATAGGTTTAAATCAAATTTCCTTACGTCTAATTATAGCTTATTCATCAATTAATCATATAGCATGAATAATCATGGCATTAAGTTCAAACTCTATTATTTGAACAATTTATTTCTCTATTTATTCTTTAATTACCACCCTGATATCTTTATCTTTTATATTAAATAAAATTTTTATAATTAATGAAATTTACTTAAATATAAACTATAATAAAATAAATAAATTTAATCTAGCACTATCTTTCTTAAGAATGGGGGGAATACCCCCTCTAATAGGATTTTTACCAAAATGATTATTAATTGAAAATTTAATCAACAAAAATCAATATTTCATAACATTTATACTAATTTTATCATCAACAATCACCCTATATTTTTATATAAAAATATTTTTATCCGCGGGGCTTATTATATCACAAGAAAATAAATGATATTTAAATAATTTTTCCATAAAAATTACAGAAAAATTGTTATTTTATATAAATAGCATTTCAATTCTAGGATTAACTATATCTACAATTATTATATTTTAAGTACTTAAGTTAAATAAACTAATAACCTTCAAAGTTAGAAATAAATTATATTTAGGACTTAGTGAATAATCACACCCCTAGATTTGCAATCTAAAATCATATATGAATATAAATCCTGAATAGAGGGTATAACCCATAAATTGATTTACAATCAATCACTTAAATTCGGTCATCTAATCACAAAATGAATATTCTCTACTAATCATAAAGATATTGGAAATTTATACTTCATTTTCGGAGCATGGGCAGGTTTAATAGGAACATCACTAAGATTAATTATTCGAATAGAACTAAGTTCACCAGGTAATTTAATTAATGATAATCAAATATACAATGTAATTGTCACAGCTCATGCTTTCATTATAATTATAGAATTTGGGAAAAGTAATCAAGTGAATAAGAACCCTGCTATGAAAGTGTTTTATACATTTTAAATTTGTGTACCATAGCAAAGTAGCCAATTTACTTGCTCTGTTGTACTAACTTATTCTATGAAAGTTTTGTGTTAATACTTTTTCTTTGTTGTTGCAGGAGAGATTCCCACCAAGACTGCTGTGGAGCTCCTTATAGAAGCCTGCTGCAGAGTTTTCTGGACATATTTTTGTTAAGTTAGCTTGAAGTGTTACAATTGTATCTTTGCCTTGTACTATTCTTGCTGTATGGGTTATAAATACTAAATTTGTTAACAATGACTTCAAAGGTTAATTAAATGTCTAAATCCTTACTGTTTGATTTATTATTAACCTAATGATGTACTCTGTTGTTTAGATGGGAATAAAGATTACATTTTATATAATTGCAACTTATTTATTGTTCTCAATAATTTACAAATTTTAAATCCTTTCCTTCATTTAAAAAAAAAATTCGAGCTTCAGCTGTTGAGTAGCAGCAGCAACAGCAGCCAGACAGCGGCGCTCAGGGGGCTGCAAAAATCGCCCTAAGTCCAACACGATAAAAAAGCTTTTCTGTCCAGCGTCGACACTTTTCAGATTCCACAGCTTCCCGGTCCAGCGTTTTGAGGAGCAAGTAGGCCAAGGGTTTTGAAGCCCCCAGTCTACAGGCTCCTCAAAGGTAGGTCTGCAAAAAAAGAACAAGTTACACAAACCTCAAAGAAAGTTTAAATAAAAATGAACAATATGAAAAGGTGGACACTAGTTCAAAACTGTTAAAAGCTGGAGAGGGAGGGAGGGCAGAAACCTTGATTGTATTTTATATTGAATAATTTGGAGACTTGCAGATGATACCACAAGCTAAACTGGTCTAGAAAGATTGACATAAGACAAAATGTATTTTAAGAAATGAGTGGATTTCACTAAACTGGGTTGGTTGAAAGAAGACATATTTAAAAGAACACCTACAATTGTACTAGAGTTATTCCAGGAGAGAGAAAGATGAGAAACTTTACACCTATTTGGAAGGGGAAACTAAAAGTATAGTAAATCGGGTGAAATCTTCACGGTTTATTTTTGGACTCTCGAAACCACAGGTTGCAGCTCATTTCTGAAACTTCAGTGTAATCATTACGACTACTATGCTGCAAATGAAAGGATATTGATTCTCTGCTTGCCAGAAACATGGAAACAAGGTGAAGCTTTATAGTGCTGAAAGCTGGAGAGACTCAGAACAGCCACAATTTTACAACATTGACATGGCTACTATGGTTGTTCCAAGTGTTGTGTTATTAAAAATGCCATGAAAGAGGAAGCTGGCTCAAATGTTTAGAAAATTGTGATTCTACAATATCTGACACACTTTACACAGGGCCAAAAACTGATTCATAACATATCAAGAGATGTGAACTAATTTATTCAACTGAATGAGGAACTGCTTGTTCGAGATACAAGTCACCTGGTGGTCAATTTTAGAATCTCCGAGGAGGAAATCCATTAACATTAAGATGGAAAGATTTTTAAGAACGAACTAAGGAGCACATCCAAAATTGTTGCTGATTAGACAAGAGCCAATTTTTAAAGTGGTGCAGAAATATTATTAACAGAGGGTTTTTGGAAAAGGGAAAGAATAGTTGCAAAAAAGCTAAGATTTCCTTTACTTATATCATAATAGATGCTTGCCGTCAAGTTTTTTGACCTGATAGAAGTGAGGAATGAATGCAAATTACAGTAAGTAATAAGAACTGGACCTAAGCAGTGAAGAAAGAAAGTTTCAGAAATGAGAGAGAGAAAACAGTAACTATGTTTTTCTTAAGAGACATTAAGAAAGTGATTTGATAATACTAAAAAAATTTGTCAAACAGAATATGGAAAGAATAAAAAGCGACAAGGGGACAATTACATAAGAGTGTTTGGAGTGACAATTTTCTGAAAATTTCATTTAATCTAAAGAATGCTTTTCTGGAAAGTAAAATTGGTAAAAAGGCAAGAACCCAAAGCACCAAGAAGTGGTGACGATATTGTAGAGCTCCAGAGAAGATGTAGATACGACTTCACGTCTCGAAAGACTGTAAATGGAATGGGATGAGAATTAAACCCATTTAAATATCTAGGATCAAAGAAGAATTCTCCATGGTAAAAAGACTGACTTCAACAAATTAAGTTAGAAAAGGAAGACCCAGCAGATGAAGGAGAGGAAGAACTTCACATACTTAGGGGTGAAGTGAAAAGAGTCGAAAATTCCCTGCCTCAAGGACCTCAAGTTGTCCACTTAAGGTTCCATCTTGAAACATGAAACTTGTCGATATCCTCAAATGTTCCATAACACCAGCAGAGTCCTGGTGACGTCAGGGGCCTCCATATTGAGTAATGTTGACTACCACCACATGCAGGTTCAGGGCACTGCTTGGGGCCAAGTCTGGTGGCTGAGGTCGTTAAGGCGTGATCCTCGGACACGGCGGCGACAGAGGGACACGCCTTCAGATCCCACCGAGGTTTCCGTTTTTTAGTTGAGTAAAGGATCCGCAGAGGGCCTGACAGCTCCAGCGACGCCATTCACCTGCCTAACTCAGAAAATAAGGTGAAGAATTCATATTTTAATTCATCAAAAGTCCACATTCGCATCCCTCTTGAGCGATTCTAATAGAACTAAGGGGCAAGTAGCACGGTGGTTGAGTGGTCAAGGTGACTGACTGGAGAACTCAACGTCCCGGGGTTCAAGTCCTGGTCACAGGCACAGCATTTTTAATAAATTGGTAAATCCTGCTGTGTAGATTATGGGGGAAACTAGAAGTCGCAACTTGATATCCACAAGAACAAGACGAGAGAAGGCAAGTGTAATATTTAAAAATTTACGAAGTTCCCCGGCTATTCACATATGACCGACATTGAAGACGTTGTACCGTGTGACATCCTCGTGGCTGAAGCAGTTAAGGCACCACGACGTGAGAGCTGCGGTCACTGGTTCGATACCCAGCCAGGACATCATTTTTAACACGGGTAAAACTACCCTGAGGAACAGGCAGGTGTAAGTCCAACGCCATCTGTTCCACAGTGGTGGAAGTTAACTTTAATACACACCGTGTGTAAAAATGATCGTTCTTCAGAGACATTAAATGTTGCTCCAATACCACGAGCTGGTGGCTGAGGTCGTTAAGGCGCGAGCCTGCGGTGCTGCGGGTCTCAGTCACTTGGTTCGTATCCCGGCGAGGTTAACATTTTTAACAACACTGAGCTTAATTTAATTCATAAAGTGTGCGTGAAAACTGTTCTTAAGTTAGATTAAATGGTGTTCCTATCGCCACGGGCTGGTGGCTGAGTAACTCGCAAGGCGAAGCACAACGCCATCTGTCACGTAAGTCACGAAGTTTATTTAATTCATCCAGCGTGCAAAATGAAGGCACTTGATGTAGACTAGAGGTTGTTCTCTCAACAGTAACTGGTGGCTGAGGTCGTTGAGGCGTGTGTCTCCTGTGGTCTGGAATCAAAGCCACGGGTTCGGATCCCGACTGTAGCTACATTTTGAGGAATATCATCAGGTGGAGTCTCTCCAGTCACCACTCCACGGATGAGAGAGGAAAGAAATCACGCTTTCGTTTTTCGCCCAAGTCCGAATTCATTGCGTTCTTCAGGTCATCTAATGGAACTTACAGACAAGCAGCACCGTGGCCGAGTGGTCAGGGGCAGGGTCTGGTGAACTCAAGGCTCTGGGTTCAAACCTCACCTTTATCCCGAATTTTTACATTTGCGGTAAAACCGTGAATCTGCAGCTTATAAGGGATATTAAAAGGCGATTCTGGGAGTCCGTCCGTGGCTCAATGGCTAGAGCGCAGGCATGTCGGGGAGAGCATGTCTGCAAGTCTCTGGCAACGAGTCCGGGCGGTTCCTACCCAGCCCTTATGCCATCCCTATACTCCTTTCCACCCCTCTCTTCGCCTCCCCTCTCCCCGTTCGGGGGGGGTTGGGGGGGGTGAAAGGGAGAGGGGTGGCTTGGGCTGGGTCGGAATAATAGACTATTTTAGGTCGGTCGCTCTGGTCACGTGATGCCTACGTCATCCAAGCCGCCAACTTCGAAAATTCCACCAGGAGCATCAAGAACAGGCGTCCAAATTCAAAGTCCAGCCAGAACCACCAAGAGACCATAGCGAAATAGGAGAACAAGACCGACAGACACGTGATGCCTACGTCACAACAGCCGCCAAATTCAAAGTCCAGCCGGAACCACCAAGAGACCATAGCGAAATAGGAGAACAAGACCGACAGACACGTGATGCCTACGTCACAACAGCCGCCAAATTCAAATTCTACCTCGGACCACCAACAGACCATAGCGAAATAGGAGAACCAACACCGACAGACACGTGATGCCTACGTCACAACAGCCGCCAAATTCAAATTCCACCCGGACCACCAAGACACCTAAGGAAAAAACAGAAGAAACCAGACAGACACCTGACACCAATCCACCTCGGACAATCGAAGACACCAGATGTACAAGAGGCAAACACGTGACATCTACGTCATCCAACCGCCAAATTCAAACCCTACCTGGCCTATCAAGAAACTAGAGGAAAAAATCGCAGAAATTTTACAGAGCGAAGACGTCGCGATGACGTCATGATGACGTCACGATGACGCAGAGGTCACGTGACAATGCGTGCGTGCGTATATAATATATAAAACATCCTACCACCGACCCCCCTTCCCAGGTGTCTTAAACCCACCACCGACCCCCCTTCCCAGGTGTCTTAAAAAGCAAAACGGTTGCTGCGCGGCCCTCTGCCACGCTCCTCCTCTCTCTCTCTCTCTCTGTCTGTCCTCCTCCTCTTCTTCCTCTTTCTCCACTCGCCTCTGTCTCTTCCACTTACCTTCAATCCTCGACGTGGTGATTGGCTGGACTCCACCTGGTGATATTTTTCAAAACTTAGCTCCTGGCAGGACCCGAACCCGTAGCTGAGAGTCGTTACACCACAGGCTCACGCCTTAACGACCTCAGCCACCAGCTCGTGGCGATAGGAACACCATTTAATCTAACTTAAGAACAGTTTTCACGCACACTTTATGAATTAAATTAAGCTCAGTGTTGTTAAAAATGTTAACCTCGCCGGGATACGAACCAAGTGACTGAGACCCGCACCACCGCAGGCTCGCGCCTTAACGACCTCAGCCACCAGCTCGTGGTATTGGAGCAACATTTAATGTCTCTGAAGAACGATCATTTTGACACACGGTGTGAATTAAAGTTAACTTCCGCCACTGTCGAACAGATGGCGTTGGACTTACACCTGCCTGTTCCTCAGGGTAGTTTTACCCGTGTTAAAAATGATGTCCTGGCTGGGTATCGAACCAGTGACCGCAGCTCTCACGTCGTGGTGCCTTAACTGCTTCAGCCACGAGGATGTCACATGGTACAACGTCTTCAATGTCGGTCATATGTGAATAGCCGGGGAACTTCGTAAATTTTTAAATATTACACTTGCCTTCTCTCGTCTTGTTCTTGTGGATATCAAGTTGCGACTTCTAGTTTCCCCCATAATCTACACAGCAGGATTTACCAATTTATTAAAAATGCTGTGCCTGTGACCAGGACTTGAACCCGGGACGTTGAGTTCTCCAGTCAGTCACCTTGACCACTCAACCACCGTGCTACTTGCTCATTGGTTCTATTAGAATCGCTCAAGAGGGATGCGAATGTGGACTTTTGATGAATTAAAATATGAATTCTTCACCTTCTTTTCTGAGTTAGGCAGGTGAATGGCGTCGCTGGAGCTGTCAGGCCCTCTGCGGATCCTTTACTCAACTAAAAAACGGAAAGGGTCGGTGGGATCTGAAGGCGTGTCCCCCTGTCGCCCCCGTGTCCGAGGATCACGCCTTAACGACCTCAGCCACCAGACTTGGCCCCAAGCCGTGGTGGTAGTCAACATTACTCAATATGGAGGACGCTGAAGTCAGCTGTGGCCAAAGTCACCAGGACCCTGATCCATCGGGTGTTAATGGAACATGTTATGATATCGACAAGCTCCATGTTTCAAAATGGAGTCAAAAATCCCCTGCCTCAAGGACCTCACGTTGTCCACTCAACACTAAATTTATATGAAGAATCACTGTAATGGAGACTTTAAACGTAAAAACCCTTGACCCCGAGGCTCTGTGGTATCTGAGCTGGCACCTAGATGGCAGGACATTGCCCATTAAAGATGGAACTCGTCATGTTTCAAACCAAGACTAGGTTACTTTAAATTTAAAAGAATTGACCCAATGATCTGGCGGGAACCTGACACAAGAGGTTTGCATAAGGCCTCGACTTTACCACTTGAGCCTTCAGATAAAGCAAGTCCAAGTGGTCTGCCTCTTGGTTCTGTGTTCTCAGGGTCTCTGCTTCCATTCCCTTTCTCTCTACACAATCTACTCTCTTTCTTCCCTGGAAAGTACATCCTTCAAGTTACTCTGGTCCGTCCACAGTAACTCCCTCCTCTAAATCTCTCTCTTATTCATGGCTTTTAAATTATTTTAAACTACTGTAATATTTCGTTACGGTTGAATTCCTCGTCAGAGCGCTTTATTTCTTCTTTTGTAACGGACCAGAAATTTGTTGTATAAATGCATTTCTTATTCTTCTTTCTCTCAATTCCTATCCTCATGAATTTAAAATTTATGTAAATCAAGATTCTTACCATTCTTTTACTTATTTTGTTAACGCTTTGCGTATTTTCGTATTAATCATCTTGTATTTTGATATTCTTAAATACTCTACATCGTGTTTTTCTCGCAACTCACATTTCCACTTGTTAAATCTTTGTCATTAGCGTAATTTACCTCTGTATCCAGCCCTTACCGTTCTTATTCTTGTCCCTCGCTTCCTTAAATGACAGATCTTCTGCCGACATTTTTTCATAAAAGATATAATTAATTTCATGATTTTGTGTTTAACACATTTGTCTTTTTTGCTTTCGACTGAAAACAGGTCCTTACCTCTTGGAGTCGGAATTTGGTTTTCCTCTTACAATTACAGGCGAAGGAAATGGAAATAAATAGGAATACTAAATTATTTTACAAATATTTAATAAGAAATTTACTCATGATTTACATTCTACACCATTAAAAAAAACTTGTAAAGTTAAAAAACATACCATTTTTGTTGATTCTTCTCCCATATTTGAACGTGGTTATATATATGTATTCCTCGGCTCGATTCTTTTCTGAACACCTCTTAATTACTTCCTACAACTTTCCAGTTCGTTAAACACTTTCTACTCTTCGTACTTTGGCTTTGCATATTTCATTATTATTCACGTCCTCTAACAGCACAAAGTCTTTTTCGTTTAGTACCTACTTAAGATTAAATCAGTAGCTCTAATCTTTCTACCGTCAATTCAGTGTATTTATCATGAATATGTCTACGAAAATCACCTTAAATTGCACCACTATTCTTTCGTGGATTTATAGTCTTTAGCATTTCAGTAGGCAAATCATCCTTAAGACTTAAATAGGATTACGGTGTTATATATACATTTCAATCGTTACCAGTCACGTCTCTTATCACGACACCATTTTTCTTTGCTCACTATTATTTACCAACTGCATATATATAATAAACCCTTATATATTTACCTGCCACAAGTCTTTACCTTTTCAACTCTGGTTAATTTTTGAGGGTTTGACCAACAGTTATGCTGCACTGTCGAGATAATAAAGGAATATAATAACACAATACGCTAAAAAAAATTATATACACCTTTTGAAATGTTTACATTCATTCACAAAGTAATTTTCAAATAGCTGTTTGTTTTTTTTATAAAAATATGGCGACAGATGAGGAATTCCTCCAATCAGAATCTGTCGTTGTAGAGGGATCCTGGGCTGGACGATCCAAGTTGAAGGATTACCAACTCGGAGGAAAAAAACAGAACACATTAAAAAAATTAAAAGGTGTGACAAATGTGAAACGTCTGTTTAATTTTACAAAACGTATTTTCTCTCTTTGTTTGCTTTATGTAGTCTTTTTTTACATTTCTTGCGTCTTTTTCCTGTTCGTTGCCCTGTATGAAGCACGTATATTTATGTTTAAAATTCCTGTGTTCGTGTGTTGATAATTCGTCTCGTCCTTAAACGGCTCTATTGATTTCGCGTGCATTATTACTGTCATGTTAGTCGTTCATGGGCATATGTATATTTTACAGACTCATCAGGATTATGAAATTGACGGGAAATTAAACATCGAGGAAGAAAAGTTATCCATAGCGTCTGCAGAAGGGAAATCGACAGCCATTAAAGATGAAGTGGGACAAGAAGGAAGGATTCAGGAAATTACTAAGACGTGGATGCAGTCTTTCTGTTATATAAATATATATAACCGGTGATGAAGAATTTTAAGCAGGAAATCAAACTGTAAAGACAAGAAATAAAAAGTTCAAGGTTTGCCGATTACGTTGTCGTTTCAGGAGAGTCATAAAAAGACTTGGACACCAGTATAAATTGCAGGAATGTGATAGTGGAGGAAGAGTACAACGTGAGGCTGTAAAGGCACCAGGACGTGCAGGGGTAAAGGTTTGGAACCCAGAGAGTTCCAATTTATTTTAACTGAAGTAAATTACCCTGAGGAGAAACACAACGCCATCTGTCTCGTAGGTCACGAAGTTAATTTAATTCATCGAGGGTGCAAAATGAAGGCACTTGATGTAGACTAGAGGATGTTCACTCAACAGTAACCGGTGGCTGAGATCGTTGAGGCGTGAGTCTCCTGTGGTCTGGAATTAAAGCCACGGGTTCGGGTCCGAACTGTAACTACATTTTGAGGAATATCATCAGGTGGAGTAAATCCAGTCACCACTTCACGGATGAAGTTTTTCGCCCAAGTCCCATGGCCTTCATTGTCGGTCATATGTGAATAGCCGGGGAACTTCGTATAACTTTCTCGTAAATGATATTTCCTACTTTAATTCATCTAATTTTGGCTGAAGACATTAAAAAATTATTAGGACCATTATTTAGTTATTATGAACATTTGTTCCTACATTTCAGATTTATAACAAGTTTTCAAGACCAAATTTTGTTATTAACTTTCAACACAAGACTGATAAGGCACCTACCGGCAAGCCTCGGATACGGAGGAGTCCTCATCCTGCCACTGTTGGACTAGTGTCCTAGGTTAGTAGTACACTAACTCATAGAATTGTAATAATTATATTTAAATTTTCTGACTTATTGGCCGTTTTAGTTGTATTATTTTAAACCCATTCATCTCCAATCTATATAAATTTTGTAAATACTTTATGTAATTATCCCCCTCTTTAAGTACTCCACACTTCACTGTGCAAATAAATCAGTACCATATTCCTTACTTATATAGCAGCTCAATTCAGATGATGTTTTTTTTTAAAAAAAATAGACCTGTTATTGCTCTTCCAGTTTTAATATTTATCATTTACACAAATTTAAGATTCATTTATGGTATTATTGGACAACACAGGAAATAAAATTCAGAATTACAATTTCATGTTTCTAAGACTTTGAAAATTGAATGAATGATATTTATAGACTGCAACACTCTCCTTCGCCTCACACAAACGTTTGATTTCACCGAAATATTGTAAAGGGAATGTAAAAATAATTCTGTGTTGGGAAAAAGGAAAGGTAACATCAAGGAAAAATAGGCCACAAAAATATAATGTCATAAATATACAACAGCTTTTTAATTATTAATCATTACCTTACTACCATGTACTGATTTATCTTAAATAACAGTACTAGTAACATTTCATTATACTCGAGAATCTCATCGTGGTAATATTCACAATTGTCTAGAATCATCAGTTTTATTGTCAGGATGAAAATCAAAATCCAAACAATATTTACAGACTATATAAAATGTGAAATCTGTCCCAATACCTGAGTTTAACTAAACAATAAATACACACAAAATGTTTCAATTTTAAATACTACAATACTGTAGAGATTACAGCAACTTCGAAACTAACTAATTAAAACACATTTGTATTTAATATCAAAAGGATGTTCTGTACAAATAGTAGGTAATAGTAATAATCATCACTAATTCTACAAGACTTGGCTCAATCAAGCACCTTGAATATAATTTAATACATTATACTATGTGTTATGCTTAACAAATTCATTATCGAAAAAAAATTTTTTTTTACAAATTTTATAATTATTTTAACAATTTCTATGTTGTTAATAGTTATTAAATACAGTATAGGCGGCAGTGATTCTTCATAGTTTTTCATATTCTTGAAACTATATATAAATACACAAATATAATTAATATTTCATTAATATCTACAGAATAAATTGTAATGTTGAAATAATACAGCCTTATGAAATACACTCCGGGGACAAAGTCTCTTTCAAGTTTCTGATTTAAAGGCGGCGATTACCCACTCTGATGAACCAATAATCTATCTGCTAAATAAAAATGGTTGTCCACTTAAACTTGCTTAGTAACATGGAGCAATTATAACCAAACTTTGTACATGTTACTTTTGATCCAGAAACAAACACTGGATGGTAAGACAAAAATGGCCAATATTAGCACTGGATCAAAAGATTTTGGGATTGGTGTCAATTTTAACCTCTAATGGCACAGGAGACTAGTGCTTCTAGGGGCGAGTGTAGATGGGCATTACATACTCAAGCAACGCCATCCACTTGGCTGTTTATTAATATAGTTCAGTTGCGGAAGAGTAAGTACTTGACTGAAGTTCAAGTAATACTCAAGGATTTTTTAAGATTACATAGAAAATTTTGATGAGTGAATATCTTGGTCATATACGCAAAACACACGGGAAAAGGTCATACAAATGAATCCAATAAAGCGAAGAAATAATATAAAAATAAATTGGTTCTACAGATGTATGACTGCAAGAGTATAGTTCAGGATGAAAGGTTAAATGACCGAGGTCTGGCTAAAGCAAAAGTCTTTCAAGGATCTATTCTTAAGAATGTAAGAAAACAAAATAAATGACTTTTGAAACTTCTCAAATTAGTGTATGTAAAAATGCGTAAAAAATAATATTAAAAAAGAATTTTTTTAATAACTATGAAGATGATTTATTAAGTGTATGAAAGATATAAGAAATTTGATGGCACGTTTCCCATGGCACAGTAAAAACTTGAGGTAGCTCAAAATATGAACAATGAAGGACAAACTGTGTCGAGGTTTGAACAAATTATTTAAGATATTTAGGTACAGTTATATTTCACAAAATTGGCAAATGCAGTAGTTTAATTCATTATTTACAAATAATATTACAAAAATAAATTCTGAGATTATCCTCAAGGTTATTCAATTTGAAACTGATTGTTGGTGAATTAATTTCCTTACAAAAAATTAAATGTATCAATGCCAGTTTTCAGGGTGTTAACCACACATCACATAAATATTGGAGGTCTGAATCCACAAGCTTTTGTTTAAAAAGTTGAACAATTAACCTGACTTCTTCACTTTAATTAACTATTATCAGAACCCATTAACTGGCCAGAAGTTACAAATAGATTATTTTTTATTTATATTGTCAGAATTTTCCAAACTGTTTTTGTCAAACTTAAAAAAATGTATCTATGAAACAGAAATTTTCTCAATACTTTTTCGTTGCAGAAACAAAAATGAACTAATTTTAGATTATAAATATGATTACGAGGAAGACAAAGATTTACTTATAGAACACTAATGGCAATATCAATACTAATAATAATAATACTTTACTAATAATGTTTCTAAAAATAGTGCTTCAAATAAATTTGAGGCAATAACTTAGATATTATATTGAATTTTCTTAGTTATTTTGTTTAGCACTTTGCTAATGATAGCTTTAAAAAAATTCACTTACAAACTAGCAGTGAGACGTCCCGCTAATTTGTCAAAATAATTGGATGGTGAGGGACCAAGCTTATGGCATCTTCAAGACTGAAGATCATGACAGATGTAATACACGGTTTTGCATGTCACCCGATCAAAATTTTCTTAAGACAACAACGCCAATCTCCAGCCTCAGATGAGCCACAAGTTCACCCTCTCACTTTCCTATACATATAAATTATTTTGACCAAAAGCTATTATAAAATGTAATGCACATAGTTTGTACAAACACAAATAGTAGTTAACTAGTTGAGCCTACATTATTTAAGTGAGTCTTCAAGTGTCTAGCTAAATGAGTTGGATTGCAGTAAGCCTTTTCACATTGATTACATTTGTATACTTTGTCGCCTGTATGTGTCCTCAAGTGCCTAGCTAAATGAGAAGAATTGTTAAATGTTTTTTCACATTCACTACACTTGAACGGCTTCTCCCCGGTGTGAGTTCTTAGATGCACTGTTAACTTGGAAGCAACACTGAAAGACTTTTCACAAACGTAACATTTGTATGGCTTTTCCCCCGTGTGGGTTCTCATGTGCACTGTCAAAGTGGATGAATCACTAAATGATTTATGGCACTCACCACATGTAAATGGTTTTTCGCCCGTGTGACTTCTCATGTGTATCCTCAGGTGACTTGACTTCAAAAAGTGTTTTTCGCAACAACCACATCTAAAAGATTTTATTGTGTGAGATCTTACATGCTTGGTTAAGCTAGACAGATCACCAAAAGACTTTTCACATTCCCCACAAATATACGACTCTTCGCCAGTGTGTGTCACTCTGTGATACATAAGGCTATCAGAATTGCTAAAAGTTTTACCACACTCTTCACACTCAAACAACTTCTCTCTAGAATGTGTTATCATGTGATAAGTCAAGCTATCTGGATTAATGAATATTTTATCACAAATTGTACACTTGAATGATCGTTCCTCTGAGTGAGTCCTCATATGATATTTTAAACTGTCCGAGTGACGAAATAGTTTATCACACTGCCCACACTTGTAGGACTTTTCTCCTGTATGCGTTTTCATATGCACAGTCAAATTGAACGAGAGACTAAAGGATTTATCACAAGCACCACACTGATAGGGTTTTTCGCCGGTGTGAATTCTCATGTGATATGTCAAGCTCTCCGAGTAACCGAATGACTTGTCACATGCTGCACATTTGTAAGGTTTTTCTCCAGTATGAGTTCTGATGTGTTTGGTAAGTTTTGATAAAGTTGGAAAAGATTTATTGCACACTCCACATTTGTAAGGTTTCTCTCCAGTGTGAGTTAAAAGATGTTCTGTGAGTTTACTTGAATCCATAAATGATTCACCACATTCTCCACAATTACACGAAACTTCATCAATGTGTGTTCGCATATGTATAGTCAAGTGGCAAGACTGACTGAAAAATCTTTCACAACCTCCACATTTGTATGGCATCTCCCCTGTATGAGACTTAAGGTGCTCAGTTAGTTTTGAAGAAGTGCTGAAAGAATTGTCACAAGTACCACATTTATATGGCCTTTCTGCATTAGAGGGTTCCGCATTGTCCTTCAAGAGCGATGAGTCTACTGATAAGTTTTCATTTGTACATTTCTTTGAATCACCCAGAGTTTCACTTTCAGTCCTTTGATTATTTTCATTCTTAGAACTTTCTTTATGATTTTCCATATGTTCACTTAAGTCATAAGAATTAGGAACTAACATTTCACACACCTCACATTTGATGGATACTCCTACACCATTTTCCTGTGATTTTTCAATTGATGCTGCTCCAATGAGGTGGATAAATCGGTGAGTATTTTTTAATTGGGGGGGGGGGGGGGGGGGGGGGGGGGGGGGGGGGGGGACTTTTGTATTTTGGGGTGTTTTTCTTTTTTTTTATGGGTGATTGGTGAGAATGAATTTTAATGTAATTATGAGAATTTTTTAAGAATTTGATTAATTTGGGAAAATGATGGAGTTGTATTATGTTTGGTTTTGAATGTGTTTATAATTTATGTTTTTATGAATTTGAAGAAATGAATGTTATATTTATACCTTAAGATCTTATTATGTTACTGTGATTTTTAGAGAAAATTTAATAGTGAATAATATTGTTAAAAAACATGCTAATTGTGAAGGTGTTTATGCATTATTTGAGCATTTTTTATTTGTTGTTTTGTAAAATGTAGTGTTAATTTTGTTGTGTGATTTGATATATTTAAAGTTTTTTAGTTAAAGACATATTATGTTTTTTTTTGGGGGGGGGGGGGGGAGGGGGGGTTTGGGGGGGGGGGTTTTATTTTTTATCTTTTTTTTTTTTTTTTTGGGGGGGGGTTTTTATTGAGGGGGGGGGGGGGGGGGGGGTGTTTTTTTTTTTTTTTTGGGGGGGGGGGGGGGGGGGGTGGTGGGGGGGGGGGGTGGTGTTTGGGGGTGTGTTGTGAGTTTTTGTAGGTGTATTGGTTGGGTTGGATTTGTTAGGGTTTGTTTTGGTGGTTGGGATGTTAGTAGGGAGGTTGGGTTGTAAGTTGTAGGTTGTGAGAATTGGGGGGTTGGGTTGTTTTGGGTGGTGGGGTTGGGGGGGGATGAGTGGTAATGGATGGAGTTGTGATGAATGGTTTTAGTATGTGTGATTCGGTGATATTTTGTGGGGAATGTGGTAGGAGGTTGTGTTTAGGGTAGAAGAATGTGGGGGAATGTTGTTATTGGGTGGGGAGGATGTGATTTATGATTGATTATGTGTGGAATTGGAGATGGGGTTTGATTGTTAAATGGGAATAAATGTTTGGTGTGGGAAGTTTTATTTGGTTGTTTGGTTATGGTGAGTTAGTTGGTTGGTTGTTTGTTGTATGGGTGTATGTGTGTTGTTGGAGAAGTTTTGGATTTAGAAATATGGATATGGGAAGAATTAGTGTATATATGGTTAATAAATTGGGGGATAGAAATGAAGATGATTGTTATGTTTTATTGTTAGATTAATAATAGGTTATGAATTATGGTATATTATTGGTAATTTAAGTATTTTGGTTGTGTGTTTGAAACCTGGCAATGTCCTTTTATGAAGCATATATATGTGTCAGGAAATGGCATTGTCAGGTTAATTAAGACAATTAATAAGGAAAGGAAAGAGAGATAGAAAGTAGGTGACTTACCTGATGTTCACAGATGGCAGGCACCTTGCAGGTAAGCGTTGAAACTCTGCACTTTCCTTTTTAGATAATGCAACAACTTAAAAAAAGAATTTAAGAAAGCCAAATCAAACGAAATCCTTAATAAGTTTAGAATGTCATACACTAATAATAATAAAAAGTAATTAAATAAACACAAATAATGCAAAATAAGTTATGGCACAAATGAAAAGTTGAAATTTAAAATTTTATGGCATTGTTACAATTAATAGAAAAGGTTTCTAAATAATTAGTTATTTAATTATATTGTAAATATGAACAAAGTAAATACTTGCCTTTCAAAAATTGGAGTTACCTCCAGTTCTGAAACATGGTTCACAATTAACAAACACTTTCTTATACTATGAATATCAATCATTCATATAAATTTCATTGTCAAAGCTGGGTAACATCTGAAATTAACAATAAAATAGTATGGTTATCTTCCAGTCAACTGCAGTCACGAAGTAAGGAACTACACAACAGTTCTGCTATGAGAAACTAAATTATAAATTAAATATAAATAAAAATTTACTTATAACAGAATGTAAGATGCAACAAATAAAACTAGAATCTAGCAATATAACCATTTGAATGTTAACAATTTTAGGCTAAAAGGGAATATGATCCCTCAAATGTATACATCAGGATCAGTTCCCAGATTAACTAAAAAATTGAAACATTTTCTGTAAAACTTTAAAATTGGGAACTGGTGGAGTTATATTGCCCTACGAGATGTCACAGTTATTAACATATATACAATGAAAGCAAAAATCCTGATGTATACATTTGGGGGATCATATTCCCCTTTAGCCAATTAAAATTACGATATATCTACTATTTATATCACTTTTAATATAAATAGAAAATAATTGAAATTACAGTTGGGTAAAATAAATACATTTACATTTAATCCTTAAAAAACTGGATCGAAACTATTTTATTGCAAATAAATGCTTCAATATGTAAATTACAAATGGTGTAAAAAAGCAGTTAGATATTAATTTAAGCTAAAACGAATTAACATTTACCTGATTTTTTTTGGGCATATCCTAACAAGTGCAATACTTGAACAACTGAGTATTTAAATAGTATCCAATACATTAAGATACATATGCACTATTTCTGTTTCCAGCTATAATTCGTTTCTTTTAAATAATAATTGCAGATGAACAGCTTGCATCCCGTCTGTGTGCCGCCGCATCTCTGATATGTAACGATTAACACGCCACAGCCGTAACAAACATTACGTTTTCCATAATTATTAATTTCCAATGAGAATCCACACATATAAACTTTATTCAATACACGAGACGTTTAATTTATTTAGTAAATTGTTGTATGAGCCCTTTCGATGTCACAGTTTGATCTGGGTTTGTTTTGTTATCGAAACTCGAAGTATTTCATACTGACTGCTGGGTCGATCACGAAAAATAACAGAAGATGGTTTTCTACGTCCATCACAATATTTAAATTTATAATCTAAAAAAGTACATAGTTTCTTCAATTATTTTTCACACAATTTAAAATTAACAAGAGCAGTATATTACATATAGTTAACGCAAACTATTAATTGTATCAAATTTTAAGTATAGTGGAAATGGTCAGTGTGATCTATTGATATTACTTTTGATATAAGTAAAAAAAAATGTACTACGATTAAAAATAAACCTTTCCTATTATAAAATCCATGATAATTTAAGAACTTTGTATAGTGGTGAGTGATCGCGAGATCTACGGAGGATTGTCCTATCTTCATCTTGTTCAGTTCAAATTCGTTACAGAATCATCCCAGTGAATGAATTTGTATAATATAAATTTATTTAGTTTAATTTCGTCTTGCCAGAACCACTCTTCTTTCAAGTCAGAATATTGTTTGTAAAAAACAAGAAACATGGCAAGCCTTTTTACACGATAAAAAAGAAAAAAAAACATGAAAACAGTCATTTAAGTTCACGAGTCGACTGGATGAGACGTTTACTGCTTTGAAGGGTCGGGCGCGGCGCAACGTCTTCAGTAATGTTCTCCTTTGGGCGGACAGCCACAGGGAGACTTCTGGTGAAGGTTTATGTCGGCGCCGCTCATTTCCTGCGGGATGGAGTTTGCAGAGGATTCGGCTTGTTCCCAACCACTGTGTGCGGAATCAGGGGACCCCGAGTCCATCTGCTGAAGGCGCGATTTTCCGATGTCGTCAGGGTCCTGCTTGACCGCGGAATTGCTGTCGTCGCACCTAGCTCCGGTCTGCTCCTGACACGACATGTAGAAGGATTCTGGCGACTGATTGGGAGGCGGCTGCTGCTGCTGCGGCGTCTGCGGCCCTGGAGAGTTTCCGCACGAGCAGTTGCAGTGGTGGACATAGACGGGATGGCGTCGCCTCTGGCCGCCCTCGAGGCCGGACTGGTACGACGGGCTTCCGGCGGCGGTCCTGTTGCTGGCGTAGCTCCTGGGGTCGGCGGAGGTTCCCGTGTAGTCCCCGTAGCTGAGCTGCTGCTGCTCCCAGCCGCGGGGGGCCGTGGGCGACGGGCTCCTGCCGGGACTCGGCGACCGTTGCGGCGGCGGCGGCCCCATGAACCTCTGCTCGGGACTCGGAGGAGGCGCGTTCCCGGGGCGTCGGGGGAAACCGCAGCTGCTTGCCGCGGGAGCCGAGACGTTCAGTTGTCTCGGGGGGGAGAACCTTGCCGGACGCCGAGGCGTCGTGAATGAGGTGCTGAGGGGCATCGGTCTCGGCGGTGGCGGTGAGGGCCCCGGGGAAGGCACTTGCTGTGAGCGGAGCAAGTTCCCATCAACGTCGTAATACATGGACGGGCTCTCTACGGTGCTGGATAAATCCCCGCGGAGGTACAAGTTGTAGGCGTGTTCGTACAAATCGGCCGGACCCTCGCCTGTGTAACACCACATTCCTCTTACTCATCAAACTGGCTGCATCGCGTCATTTAATTCAATCACTTGATGAGAGTGTTTGGTCTACTTACTGTAGTAGTCAGCGTCTCTCATGACTGGGTTCCTGAACTCGTACATGGTTTGCGAGGCAGGATCTCTCATGTCCCTGCGTGGCGATCGTCGCGCCGGATGGGTCTGAGACAAAGTCGGCGGCGGCTTGTAGGCCCCTGCGGTCAATACACACATGGTCAACATCACTGGTTAATCACCACATAATACACTTGTATAGATACTGAAGGAAAAGAATAGAAGCCTTTGAAATGTGGTGCTATAGGCGAATGAGACGGATATATGAAGTTCTGAACAGAATAGGGGAAGAACGAACAATATGGAGGACTTTGACCAAGAGAAGGGATAGATTAATAGGCCACGTTTTAAGGCACGAGAGTCTTGTAAAATTAGCATTAGAGGGAAGTGTGTGGGGTAAGAACAAAAGACGGAGGCTAAGGATAGAATACGTTAAGCAGATTGGGGAGGCTTGCCCAAGATAGGTTAGCACGGAGGCTTGCGTCAGACCAGCGTTAGGACTGAATACCACAACAACAAACAAACATATATATATTTATATATTTATTTATTTATTACTATAATACTTTCATCGAACAACTCCTATCGACCAGATACTGTTCGAGCTACAGTTTCCAACTTATCAAATTTATGAGACTATTCTGCCGACACTGTTGTACTACATACCCAATGCAGCAGCATTCTCTGAATTAAAATAGGCCCACCGTGACTTGGGCCGTCCAGGTTGATGAAGGGTGGGAAAATCAGGAGGGGGGATGGCGTAGTTGTCAATGGGAAATGACCTGAAAATAAGGACACAAAGTTCTTCAGTAACACGACAGAGGAACGTGAAAAACTCTACTACAGAATTGGTCTTTCTGCCCCATTTCTCCTCCATAAATATTCTTCATCATCATTGTTCAATGGCCTGGAAATTGGAGGGTCAGCATAAATAATTCCAAATCTGCATTCACCCTCAAAACCAAACATCCCCTTACTCATTCATTCTATCTTTTTGGTTCCCAAACTCCATCACTTACCTTGGACTTGTTCTAGACTCCAAACTTCTCTAGAAACTCCATCTTACCTTCCTTTCGCCCAAAATTAACACCAAAATAAAACTACTCTATCCACTCCTCAACAGAACCAATCTCCATCTCCACCAAAAGACTCATTTACCTCTCCTTAATCCACCCCATATCGTCACACGCATGCTCCAATTGGGGATCAACTGCCAACACCAATTCAAATAAAATTCAAACCAAGCAAGACAAAATCCTTAGAATCATTTCCAACAACCCATGGCACCTCCAAAACTCAGAAATTCAAAATGACATCTAAATTCCACTCATCTTCACCACAATAAAATCATGCATATCCTTAATCAAATCACTCCAATGACACTGACCATAGTCCTCTTACACCTCCTCCTCCTCACAACTGCAGACCCAAACTAAAACTATCAATCGACTACATCCTTCCACTCTCTCACTCCTGTATAACCTAACAATAACTTCTCTCTCAGTTAGATGGCACCTAACTCATTCTCTGACTTTCAAACAACTATTCCTTTACTTCTCTTTATCTGATTCCCCTTACTACCCTAAACTCTATTAATATTCACCACCAACACTAAGTCAATCAAACATTATCAACTACAATAACATAATTATGTTCACAGCTCTGTCATTTCTCTCACTTTTAAATTGATTATCAATGGACAATTTCTTCAAGCAATCATGTCAATTACTTATTCAGTGAATGAATATCTATATGACAAACTGTAATATCTTCAGATAAAAGTTTTAACAATAAAAAAAAACATTGCTTCAACAACCCAGAGTCAGAATCTCCTTTCAATCCTTCCTGTTCATGGTGGCAATTCCTCACCCCTAGGGTTGTAAAATCCTGAATTGGCATCTCAGTTTGGATCGTCCAGCTAGTCTTGTCTCTTCCAGTTTAGCATTTAACACTGTTGTTTGGTGTTCATCCCAATTACATGGCATTACATTACATCTTAATACAGTTCATTAAATACTTTATTCAGCTCATAATTGTATCTTTTCGTCCTAAATGCATATTTCAAAGATACCAAATACTTTCCCATCTGCCCACGTCTCAGCTGCATAAGTTAACACTGGCATTAGTTTAGTCTTTGATCAAACGAGGTGTGGTCTGAGCTGCTTCCCAAGTCTGTACAATCAACCTCATATTAAATCCATTAACACTTTCAAATGCATAAGTGCCGATTTTCAAAAAGCAAGGGACATTACAGTGGTCCTTCCTTCAGGTATTTAGGTTTCTCCTGGTTAATTACATCTTGTTTGTAGCTTTTTCCCAAGCAGATGAAAGCTGCTCTCATGGATACTGGTGTTCTACCAATAATATCAATGTCATCTGCATATGCAAGGATCTACAAGTACAAAATCAATCAGATGGAGAAACTATTTCAGGTTTCAAGTGAACTTTTAAATTGGAGAAACTTCTTTGATCTTTCTTTTTCTTGCAGAGGGACCGCTTCAAGGTAACCAGTGGCCATGTTAGCTCAGTCAGTCGTCCTTTCTGACATCACTGTGCTCCATACGAAATCACATAGAAACGTGCAATGATATTAGTAGGAAAGATTGTAAAATGCTGTTACCAGTTGGGCGGCGGCTGTCTTCGTACAGGAGTGGAGATGTACTCAGGGCTGAAGCCCCCTTGGGACACGAAACGCGGCGAAACTGACATGTGCGGTGATTGCATCATCTGTGGTGGCATGCGAGGAGACTGTGGTGAGCGTCCAGGAGTCTGTGGTGACATTCGCAGCATCTGCTGGGGCGACTGCTGAAACCTCTGAGGAGATTGACTCTGAGGCCGACCACTGCTCCTTCCTTTGGGTGATGAGATCCGTTCTGTAGCACAGCAAACATCTCACAAGTCAAGCGTTAACTTCATACATTTATTCATAACTAGCATAACTCACATCCTCCCTAATCAGCTTAGCATGTTCTATCCTTGGCCTCCTTCTGCTGTTCTTACCCCACACACTTCCCTCTAATGATAATTTTACAAGACCCTCATGCCTTAAAATGTGGCCTATTAATCTATCCCTTCTCTTGCTCAACATCCTCCATATTGTTAGCTTTTCCCCTATTCTGTTTAGAACTTCCTCGTTAGTTACTCTATCCGCCCATCTGATTTTCAGCATTCAATTATAGCACCACATTTCAAAGCCTTCTATTCTTTTCCTTTGTGCTATCGTCCATGTTTCGCAACCACATAACACCACGCTCCATACCAACATTTATAGTAACGATTTCCTAATATTCACACTTATATTACCTGTAAGTAAATTCCTCTTTTTTGCAAAAGCCTTCCTTGCCTGTGCTATCCTACTCTAGTTATTATGCTTCCCAAGTAGCAGAATTCCTTAACTTCTGTCAGAATATCCCTTCCCAATCTAACAGCCTTTGTTGTTCCACTATTTCCCATACTACACTTCGTTACCTTGGTTTTCCCTCTATTAATCCTCATATGGAATCTTTCTCCAGGACTCCATTCATGACATTTATAATGGTTTCCAAGTCTTCTTCTGATTCCCCTAATACTACAATATTGTCGGCAAAGCGTAAGGTTTTTATTTCTTCTCCTTGCAGTATGATTTCTTTTCCATATTCCGTTTTAACATTCATTGCCTGTTCTATATATATAGCATGGGTGACAGACTGCATCCTTGTCTTACTCCTTTTTTGATAACAGCTTTCTTTACTTGATCTTCTATTCTAATTACTGCTGCCTGTCTTCTGTACAGGTTATGTATAAGCCTTCTTTCTTGATATTTTATTCCAGTGCTCTTCAAAATCCTTAATAAATTGTTCCAGTTCATATCATCAAACGCTTTTCTAAATCTACAAATGCCATAAACGTAGACCGATTTTTTCATATCCTGTCTTCTAAAATTTATCTCTTGTCCCTACATTCTTCCTAAACCAAATTGATTGTCTCCTAACTTGTATTCTATTTGACGTTCCATTCTCCTATATACTATTTTAGTTAATATTTTGCATCATATAGCTAATTTAACTGGTGATTATTAATGTAATCAACTATAATACTGAGATTTTCACAGCTCGAAACAAACTTACGCTCTTGAATGACCTCGGGAGGAAAGTCATCAGCCCACAAGTTGTCAGCTGGTTGCCACATCTCTTCAGGTACTCTGAAAAGGGGAAGAAAAATTTCACTAGACCCACCATTGCTTTCATTTTGAGGAATTGTCAAAACTAGAATCAGATTCATCTCTATTTTTTAAAGTGAACGACTGTGCTTTGCTAGCCAATTCTCTCTTTGCATTATTAACATTCATGTACAGAATTAATGTGAGTAAAACAAGAGGCTGTTATTGTGGTACCAATAATCAGTCCTTAGACTGGTCTGATTGATGCTACCCTATTCTGCATAATTATCACATCCTCCCTGATCTGCTCAGCATATTCTTTCCCTCTCATGTTAATTTTACAAGGCCCTCATGTCTTAAAATGTGGCCTATGAACCTACCCACATCAGAACTATTATAAAAACTAGGCACGTACCCAACACTGGGCGGACCACCGACCATTACATCAAAGCCTGGAAAACTCAGGTTCTGCTGTTCTTCTGGCGTGAACAAATTTACATATTCTCTGAAACAAATATATATATAAATCTTTTTTTTGGTTAACAGGCTACATGAGGCTGATCCTGAAACAGGCAACTTCCCTTTGATATCATGGGAAGGGAATTGAAAAGGAGGGATACAGAAGGTAGAGCAAGGTAAATAGGTTGACTAGGGCCCCCAGACTAGTTTAAGGATCCTACCCAGTGATTCACCTAAAGAGATGAAGGAAATACCTAGAAAACCTTCATCAGGTAGATCGGGCATTAAGTACTATTCTCATGCCCTTCCTTATGACAGGAGACGAGATTGGTGTGGGGTCACAGCATTCCCTTCTCCATGTCTCCATCAGTTTTAGGAGACTGTTGGCCGACTGATCCAATGGGGTAAGAAGACAGCTCTTGCCTTATGCCCAAGGTCTTGGACCCCAGTACATAAACCTCCCAAAATAGGTGAAGGTGTCTCGGCATGTGTGAACTTTGAAAAAAAAAGCGAGTACAAGGCATTCCCGAAATAGTCAGGTGAGCCCCGCCCGCAGTCACTCTGGGGAGAAATGCCTGTGAGAGAAAACTCCTACAGGCACCTCTTGTTCATATATAATGATTCCCATTGTTCCTTTTATTTCGGGGAATAGCCAAAGTGTGAATCAGATTCATCTCTCTTTTTTAAAGTGGAAAACTGTGCATTGCTAGCCATTTCTTTCTTGGTATTCTTACATTCAAGTATAGAATTAATAACAGTAAAGAAACAGGCTGTTGTTGTGGTAGCAATCAGTCCTAAGACTGGTCTGATCCACACTAACCTATTCTGCATAACTGCCACAGCCTCCTCAACCTGCTCAGCATATTCATTCTTCTCTTCGCTTCCCTCTAATGCTAATTTTACCTCATGTCTCATAATGTGGTCTATTAATCTATCCCAGGTAAGAACAATTATAAAAATTGGACATGTACCCACTGACAGTTGTATCGAACGACGGCAAAGTATCGTCTTTTACCTCCTCTTCTGGGTTGAGCAAATTTTTTTTCTTTGGCTTCGGTTTCTTTCTTAGCTGTAAATAGTGGAAGTTGAGCCATCTACAAAATAGATTTACTTAATTACATGCAGAAAACATATTTATAAAAAGCTTTATCTTAAAAATTATAAGAAGTACTTTCTTCAAGGAATTTATTAAAATTTTCATTAAAAGACTGATAATTTTTTATGATAATAATTTTCCCCCTTTTTTAGCAGTCACTTCAAGAAACCAAAACTGTATTTCAATTTTGATTTCAAAACTTTATTGGGAAGAAGCTTTTGGCAATTGCCATATTCATCTACAATATAAATTACAATTAGAAAAAAATCGTAATTTATTTTGTAGATGAATACAGCAATTTTTAAACAACATAAATATTTTTATAAAAAATTGTAATGTATAGAAAAATTGTAACTTATTTTGAAGTTAAATACCAAAAATTTTATCCAAAATTCCATATTTTATAAAAAAATTGTGATATTTCAAAAAAAATTGTAATTTATTTTGTAAATGAATATGGCAATTTCAAACAAATTTCCACATTTTTATGAAAAAATGGTTATTTTTAAAAAATATTGTTATTTATTTTGTAGATGAATATGGCATTTGCCGAAAGCTTCTTCCCAATAAAATTTAAATGTAGTTTTAGTTTATTGAAGTAACTGATAAAATTGTCATATCATTATAAGAACCTGACCTTAACAATATTTAAGTCCTGATAAATAATTAGAAATTAAGGAATACCTGTTTCCTGTCCACGCATAAAGGAATGTAATAGTTATTCCGATAAGTAAAAAATCCCAAAAATGTATAATTCATACAAAACTACTATGTTTTACTTAATTACATACAGAAAAAATATTTATATAAAAAGCTTTATCTTAAAAAATATAAGCAGTTGATATCAAATCAATCCCAGATTTAGGTGGTGATATGCCGGGAAGTATTAAAAGTCTTCATTAAGTGTTTAATTAATTTACGTCGACGAATTTTGAGTTGTTAGTGGGAGAATAAATGAGTGACCACACTCTGTTTTAGATTACCAATTCATGCTCTGATAAAAATTAAACTCTTAAATTTATCTTTTGGTGTTCTTTTTTCTTCAATAAAAAAATACCTGGTGCCCTATAAATTCCTATAATTACAATGCAGAGCTCAGCTGAACGGGTAAATGACTGATCTGCTACAGTATTAACATATTAACTTTTAAACATTTTGAGATTCCACTGTGTTCTCACATACAGAAACAATTGTTGTGTTTGTGATTATGTTTCTTAGAATATTTTATGTTAATACTGTCTTGTTTCATTTCGCTGTCCACATGTGAATCCCTTTTCCCTGATCCTTAACTTCCAGAGGTATCCCGTGAAGAAGAGGTAGCCACGGTTCTTTATATAATTAAAAACAATCTTAATTGGTGATAGAAGTTGTCACTCACGGGTCCTGAAAACCCATGTCGTAGGGTTGCTGTCCTGGTACCTCTCGTAACCACGGGAACGCCAGAGGGTTGGGCCGAGGTGGCGTGGCCTCTGCTTGTCCAGATTGCCGTCCCTCGGAAGCTGCAGAAGAACGGTTGTTTCTGGGGCAACCGCAGCTCTGAAAATACACTTCTTAACTTCACTATACTAAGAACATGTCAAAGACTAAAACTCAAGACATTACGATCCTGATGGCAGTCCTCTCAAGATATAAAAAAGCTAATACTAATTGACACCAATTTTTTAAATAAAATATGATGGCTAATACGACAATTACACATAATTCACGAAGTTTGAGTTAAAAATAAATAAAAATTAATGGAAGATTTTCAAATTTGCCGCCTTAAAATAATGTTGAACCTGATTCTTTTTTCCACCCAAAACATAGAATTGTTTGTTTTTTGAAACCTGTATATTTCTTAAATATTGAATATTTACTTCACACTTTTTTCAAATCTTAAGTTTTAAATGTCAAACAAAATGTATGATAGATGTCACCAAGAGTTGATATTTACCCTCCTTGGCGAGCTTTCCCTTTCATTTCCATTATGCAACATGTAACACAATATTTCTCTCTCTTCGGGAATAATATTCAGGGGGATGTTGGACTTCAATCTTCTCACTGCCCTTAAATTTGTGTCACCCGATCCTTCGTCCACTGCTGCTAGTGCTGTTAAGTAGTTCTTCATGGTTGCCAGCTACAAGCAGTGTTCAACGGAATGTACACCAGTAAATACATTTACTACTACTATATATATAATTAAACAATTGAGGACCTTTTACAAACCTTTATTATAAAATTTACTTGTAACAATGTTTCGGCGTGTTTTTATGCCTTCTTCAGGTTATTTCCTCCCACAACAATGTCAAAATATAACTAAAAGTTACATCAAAAGTCCAGCAATATAGTAGGGATCCGAGGCAATAAGTAACACTTTCAACTCCTTTCCCAAAAGTAGTTACTGCCAGAGTCAATAACATTGGTTAGGGAATGTGATGAGAATGAGAGAAGATACACTTCTAAAGTGAGCATTCGCTGAAAAAGTGACAAGAAAATGAGCACGGGCAAGGCCCAGAAAGAGGTGGGTGGATACCCTGAAGGAAAACACGGAGAGAAGGGGAGGAAAACTAGAAGGGATACTGTATGAATGCATGAGTGATGATGAGAGCGAGAGTGAGACAAATTATGTGCAGGGTTGTTGATTTGCAACAAAGTATGGAAACGGGCAATGAAGGAGATATAAAGTCAGTCTAATTATAAATTACATCATAAAATTAGCAATAAATGAAAATTACAAAAGGGGTTAACCAACAGCACTTATCTTACTAAATAATAATAAATAAATTTATTCAAATGGTAGAATTCCCTTGTATTAGGGATTCTGAAACACTGTGCTGTAAAGTGACATTACCGAAACTCCTCCAGGAAAAGGTGGTATCTGAATTTCAACCGGGGGATCGTCTGCGAAAATCCCCAGTAATTGGTTCTTCTGCAAGCTGAACACCAGTAATTTTAAGTAGTCCATTCGCAATCTGGTATTTGCTGACCTTTTCAGGTATTTAAGCCAAGCAAACGCACGCGACTTGTCTGTAACACGGGAAACAAACTTAACAACATCACGATATTAAACGTTTTCTACGTCATCACACAGAACGAAAGAAATTAACTTACGGCTTCATGTAACAAGCAAAAAAGAAAAGATAATTTGCTTGTTTAGAAACGGTCAGTTAAAACCGATGAATTTCCTTTTACTTTTTGGCGCTTCTACCGCGGGTGGTTTTTGACCTCTTTCAAAATGGCGACTTCACAAAATAATTACTAAAAAATGAAACAGGAAATGTCTAAAAGTTGAGAACGTGTGTTTTATGGTCTAAAGCATTACTTTTTATTTTATAGTTAGAGGAACGACATCAGGATCGTCACCTCCATTCACCTCCTTCCCGCAACTAATCCTCAAGTTCTGTATTCATCCAGTCATTACTAAAAATGTTTGTATGGACCTATTTTTGTGATGGGTTGAAAAAATTGGAAACTCACTGCGCCAAATGTATAGCAATTGGAGGAAACTATTTTGAAAAATCAAGTAAGTTTGAGGAAAAAAAATCTCTTTACATTTTTACCAGACTTTTGAAACTACCCGCCTATTGTTGTAAGTTTATGGATGGCATTTTTTCATTGAAAAAACATTCAATAAAATCGGTGTATCACGGTCAAAAGACAAGATTTGTTCAAATTTATATTTAATGCAAGGTTCGTATGGAGCGTGGCGCTATATGGGTATGAAACGTGGACGATAGGAGCTGGG
This sequence comes from Eucriotettix oculatus, assembly GCA_034510155.1. Lineage (NCBI taxonomy): Eukaryota > Metazoa > Arthropoda > Insecta > Orthoptera > Tetrigidae > Eucriotettix > Eucriotettix oculatus. Next base: position 58,567,149 of record CM067382.1, on the reverse strand, counting down.
GAAAGGAAAAGAATAGAAGACTTTGAAATGTGGTGCCATAGGAGAATGCTGAACGTCATGTGGGTGGATATAATTACTAAAGAGGAAGTTCTAAACAGAATAGGGGAAGAGCGAACAATATGGCGGACGTTGACAAAGAGAAGGGATACATTTATAGGCTACGTTTCAAGACACGGGGGTTTTGAAAATGAACATTAGAGGGAAGTGAACAGAAGAGGGAGGCCAAGAATGTAATTCGCTAAACAGATAAGGGGGGATATGGGATGTCCTAGTTATGCGGAAAGGCTTGCGCAAGATAGGTTAGCATGGAGGGTTGCATCAGACCAGTCTTGGGACCGAATAATACATCACATTAATTTAAGAAAGTTTTACGTACATTAATTAATGTAAATAAAGATCCAAAGTCGGAGCATAACAATGTATTTATTTTCCAAGCCTTTTTGAAATTTCATCTGACGTAAATGACTATTGTAATTGTATTTTATATGAACGTTTTAGCTAATTTATTTCTAATTTCTATTGTTAGCAACGGTATTATTTCTTATTTCTGTTGTCACACATGAAGCAAGCTGTTGTGAACCAACACTAACCTGTGGAAGTAGCCAGGCAAGCAGCTAAATGTTTAGCAGTCTCCATGTAGCGACTGAACTCATCTTTTTGCTCCATGATGCAGTTTTTACTGTTCTCCAACTCTTAAATTTATTTTAAGACATAGCCGAGAGCATAAATTCAGAAGGTAACGTTAGGATTTACCTAGCAACGTGGCATTTGTTGCTTCGAAAAAGAGTATTGTTATAAACACACACAATTTGGGAAAGGCTCTCATAGTTTTTAACACATTACTGTTCCCAAATAAGATCTATTCAATTACATATTTTCCTATTAACAAAATATAAATAAAATTGAACCGAACGAATTTTTTTCCCATTCTAACGTTTTGAAGTGGCCGACCACAATTTAAGACGAACTTAATGCTATTTACAATTTTAGAAGGAAGATCGTTCAGCCATTTTCGTGTAAAAGAAAGAAAGACTTAGTTTCAAGCAGCCATTTTGTCTCAAGAAAGCAGTTTCGTGCTTCAGGGACGTCAGACCCTCATCTAACATGTGCAGTTCATTTTCAAGTGTTTCAACAACAACAAAAAAGCAGCAGACGTTAATGAAAACTGAATAACAACTTAAAGCTCTAATTTGAAGAAATAAAATAAAACCCTATATGTAAGTTTGAAGAATAATGTGGATTGTGAATTTAACAGAGTGAAGTATTTATCTAGATGGAGAAGCATCAAACACTACAGCTTACAAAAAAAAAATTATTTCCAAGATACAAATATGTTACCCCCAAATAAAAGTGGGTTATTGTGAACAATTTCAAATATTAAGGGGAATGTCGCCTGCAGTAAGAAGACTTAAATATCTAGCAGATTTAATATCTTGTGTTTGCCGCGGGGAAAGTTGTAGACTTGCTGACTTTACCTTCTCTCATCAGGCAAGGAATCATATACACACACATGATACAAAACAATTAAAAATCCTAGGTATTCCAAGAACTGGAATAAAAAGTGTGGCAATGTGAAGACGAGTCTACAGTTCCTTAATGAACTTCCAGAACTCTATAAAATTGAAAATACTATTCAATCGTTCAAGAAGAGAGTTAGAGAGCATTTCATTATTCATAGATTTTACACATTAGGAAAATATTTGTTCTTATTCTTAGTCTACAATTGGGCATTAGTCCGGTGGCAGATGTATATAAAAAATTTCATATACACAACACTCATAATCTAAAAATAACCATTGTCCTTTAACAATGTCCATACCCCTGAAAGAAAACAGAAACACCACAAGAATTATATCAACTTAACACTTCAGTTCGGCTTTAACATTTAATTTCGACTATACATATATGTTATTAAGAATAACCATTTTACACGTTTTTTTGAGTTTTGTCCTAAATTTACTTTCCTGAAGAGAATTTTCCTCAAACATTCACACGGGTAAATTATTCCAGTCTTTGTGATGGTCTTATTTATGAATGAAAACTTGCCAACATCTGCTTTTTTACCCCCTACATTTTAATTTGAATTGATGATCCCATCTATCCATGGTTTTTGCTCCGTATAAGCTTTAAATAGAAAATGCAGCCTTGCTTTTTCCCTCCTTTCTGACAATATCTCACAACCTAGTTGTTCTACCTTTTCGTTGCTATGACCCTGTGGCCCTAACCGCACAAAATTAGCAGCCCTTTTCTGAACTTTCTCTAATGATTCTATTTTGATTTTTTTCTATAGGGATCCCAACAAGCCGCACCGTATTCCAAAATTGTTCTAACTAAAGTTAACTATGCCACCTCCTTTGTTTTTGACCTTACTTTTTTTAAGTTCCTCATAATGAAATGTAAGGAATTCCACGCATTCCGGGTCGTAAAATTCATCAGTTCCTCCCACCCCAAGTCTATTTTATTTAATTACTACACACTTGATTATTAACTTCTGACATAGCCAATATATTGTAATTTATAAACATTCATTATTGGTAGCCTTTTTAAAACTATTTATTTAAATTGCGAAGTTATGACTCTATGACTGTTTTAATATAGTATAATGACGTATCCTATTCAACTTGTAAAAATTGTCAATAAAATATTTTTCTTTAAAAAACTTTCTAACGTAACGAAAAAAAATCCTATGAGGAAATAATAAATATTTGAATAAATAAATGCGTTTCTGAAGGGATGTTTCCAAATCTAGGAGAAAATAAATATTTATTTTGAAAATTCTCTAGGGCTAAGGAGGATGAGAGGGGAGAAGTGACGTCAGCGGTGTTTCTAAACTCGTCTTTAGTCAATTCTTCTTCCATTGAAAATGAAATTAATCGAAAATCCGTTTTGTTGTTTAGAAAAAAAAACAAGAAAGGAATTCAGCGTGTCAGGAAGGAATTTATTTGACGTCACTTTCTGATTTCCCTAATGTATTAAATTTGAACTAAAACCACTAGATTCTGCGCTACGTACATGTAAAAAGTATTACTGTTATTTTTAAACATTCAAGAGACGCAGGAATCGTTACAACCTCCAAAGGCTGCTTCACTCCCCATTATTTTTTTAATATTTGATAATAGAAAATTATTTTCCTGTGAGGTAATATTTTGAACAGGGTAATTCGTGGCCAAATCCAGAACGTACGCTATATCTGATCTCATCAGATGCAGACAGAGCCACTGAAAATGGTCGCCAAGAATTTAAGAAGACAAGATTTTGTATCACTCTGAATATTGATGATAATGTTATTGTTTAATCTGAAGTGTATGATGATCTGAAATAAATGTATCCAAACATGGACACTGTCAGTAGAATGAGAGAAGACAGAAAAGTTAAGCAAGTAGTATTTGGGCAAGGGGAAGACCCAAGGACGATGTACAGGGCGAAGATACAAAGATGGAAAGAAGTGGAGGAAGATGGTGGAGGAGGCGAAGGTCCTGCTTGGACTGTAGAGCCAAAATGATGATGATGAGGTCCACGTGTAGCCTATCTGCTGTTTGATAAAGACCGTAACCTACGTCGAAATGTCCAGAAATTTTAAAGTTTCTTCGTAATGACTTGTCATTATAAATATGTTCTGCTTATAAGGTCCATAGGGAAGAAAGGAAAAGAATAGAAGTCTTTGAAATGTGGTGCTATAGGAGAATGAGATGGGTGGATAGAGTAACTAACGGGGAAGTTTTAAACAGAATTGGGGAAAAGCGAAGGAAGTTTACTAAGAGAAGGGATGGATTAATAGGCCACGTTTTAAGGCACGAGGGTCTTGTAAAATTAGCATACAGGGAAGTGTGTGGGGTAAGAAGAGAAGAGGGAGGCCAAGGATAGAACACGCTAAGCAGATTAGGAAGGATTTGAGTTGTGATAGTTGTAAGGAATTCAAAAGGCTTGCGCAAGACCAGTCTTAGGGCTGAATACCACAACAACAAGGACCAACGTTTTATTATTAATTTGGACAACCATTACGAGCCGAAGTGAATAATATTTATTTTCGTCACTTTCCCCTCGTCTCGTCGCCAACAAAGATTCTCGTTGCCGAGCAACCATTTGGAAGCAGGCGATCGGCTGCCTTTAATTACGAACCGTAGTCTAAATTTCTCGGCCCCAGAGGTCTGCCTTTAGTAAATTCAAGTGTTAAATGCGGTATGGCGTTGCATGAACATTTCGACTTCTACATGACACTGGCGAAACCCTTGGCTCTGTCCCTCACGAATACTCAGTGTAAGTTACTCTTTAAATAATCAAGAATTGTTCTTCTTTAAAAAGAAAATAAAAACCTCTTTAGATGTATGTACCTATATGAGACCCCTAGCACAATAAAGGTGAAAGGATGATAGATATCGTAGCTCTCAGGGGACAAGGTGGACATGATCTAGAGCGGTGATGGCCAAACACTTTAAAGAGGAGGCCAAACGAAAAGGCGGCCCAATTTAGAGTTGAAGTGTAGTGAAACGTTATATTCTTTATAGAATGCTACAGTTTCGTTGCAGATGATACAGTGGTGTAGCGTACCTTTCTATATGTTGGTGTTTAAGAAATATTTAACGTTTTACGCTAACAAATATCTGTTTATTATAGAAAAAAATGAATTTACGAATAATTGAAAAAAAAATCCTGGGTAGCTAAATATGCAAAAGTTGTCTCAACTTAAGGTTTACTGTGGTGTAAATAGACTATCAACGAATTCTGCTTAAATTGATTGTCACAGAACAGTCTTACCTCAACCACGTGGTCCGATCGTGCACTCAGACGTCATCAGCCAACCTCTCCCACAGATCGTCAAAATGCTATGATCGGTTCCTATTTGCCCCGCGCTTTTATGGGAGAACGAATCAGCAAAGCTTTATCCTTCTGCGTAACGTCAACGTAGGGCAAACGGGGGCTGTTTTTCGAGAACCCTCGCAGAGTTAAGCGTAGGAGGGGGATGAGAGTCATCCTTCGTACCTGAGACGCAGCGTATTCCATTGCCTGTGATTTATTTTTAAACTATGTGCCAGGCGCACGTGTCTAGCTGCTGTGCACATTACTATCTCCATTATTCCATGAAACCATAAGTAGCGCTACAGTGGTTTATCCCTAAAAACTATTAAAAAGTACTTGCAACTTCATTCGTCTTTGAAAACTCAGGATCAAATTAACGTTCCTCAGATAACATCTTAAAACTAAAAGTTTTACAATATGCAGAGCAAAACTAGCGAACCAACAACGCTAAGACGGGTCTGAATCAAAAGACTTTTTTTCGAAATCTACTCACGGTGGAGGAGAGGCTCCGTTGTCAATTTTACTCTTCGCTGTAAGTTATCAGCAGCCAAGTGTCTCTCACTCTCAACATATCATAACAAGATAGAGCGAAGTGTAACAATCAAGAGAACAATGGCAGTCGGAAAAAATATACTATAAAATATTAGAACTAATTCACATTTAAAGAATATTTTTTTACTTTATACTGACTTCATGCTCAGGTTATCATATCCAATGTGCCCGATGTTACAGTTTTTGCAATGTTATATTAGTTTCATTATGGAACTGCCACTGCTGTCTAGTCTTGTTCTACTCTGCTCATTCCTCATATACTCTTAAAAGTGCTAAAAATTAAAACATTTTGACGATCAGATTGGACAAAATCTCGACCGGTCAGGGATTGGAAACCAGTATTTTTTTACGTATTTAGAATATTTTTTTTCTTAAAAACCACTATTAGTTTAATCTGTACTTTTCTTAAAATAGTTAAAATAATCATTATTTATGTTGTAAGAGACGTACGGGAGTTACAAAAGACATGAATTCAGGTGGTTGACTTCTTCTCCTTTCACAAAGATTTCTTCTGATACCCTCTTTGTGGTGGACCTTTACATCCTTTCATCATGTCTTAGGAACCCTTTTCAGCCTACTTTACCCTGGAAAACCTCCACAAACTTCCCCAATGTTTCCTCATAAGTTGACGAGATGTTGTCGTGTCGGTCTGTCGACGGAATGAGGAGGGATTCCAGGCGATAGGCAACGCATTGCTCAGTTCTCCTGCTTAACAGGGACGCACAAAATGGTTGGATTATTTCATATTAAATAATATAAATGTGCTCTGTTGGCAGGTAGAGCTCGAGCATGCGCATGGCTAAAGTACCTTCTGGATTGCGAAGACTCGCAACTCAAAGTCGACTACATCAAGCTCCTCATGTTCGTCATGCAGAAGAATGACCTCCTCCTCGGGCCATTTTCAGTGGTGCCGCCTAGTGATGGCGCTCTACAACCTTTCCCCGATAACGCCTCGGTAAAATACTGACACTTCATCTCTCACTGGCCGAAATTAAATTGACCCTCCTTAAATTTCGTTTCACAGCTAACATTTTTATTGATATTGGTGACTCGTGTTTCTTATTTTCTCCATTATTTTTCCTCAACAAATAATAACCTTCGGTTAATATCGACCAAAAGTGGTTGACTTTGAGAGTATGTGCATGCGCCTTACAGCATGATAAAACCAGCTTTATCAGATCCACTAAATTCCTTAGAATCCATGTGGAGCACTCGGATGCTAAAATATATGTTGTTAGTAAAAAAACTTATGTCTATAAATTGTTCAGCGTTTCTTTAGGAAGATTTCTTATTAAACATATTATGGTGTAGCAATAAATGGCATGAACGTGGTCCTGGAGGAAGACTACAACATGAGGATTAATAAAGGGAAAACCAAAGGGATGGAATGTAGTGTGGGAAACGAAATAACAAACGGATATTTTGAATGAAGTTAAGGAATTCTGCTACTTGGGCAGCATAATTACTAGTAGGATAGCACAGGGCAAGAAAGAGGAATTTACTTATGGCTAATACAAGTGAGTATAAATAAGTATGAATAAAATGTTGGTTTGGAGTGTGACGTTATAATACCACAACAATAACATGGCGTAACATAATCCTAGTTAAGTTACTTGATGGCTGTCCTGGTGCCGGGTAAATGACCATATTACTGCTCTTACAGAAAGAGGATTTAAGGTTTCGTATTGCAATGAAGCGGGTTGATTACTTGTGATAATGAATAAGAACTTCCCCATACAAAATGCACGAATAGATATGCAACAAGGGGAAGTATTAACTATATCGGTGTCGGAATCATTTTTTTTAAAAAAAAGTGCTAATGTGCCCCGTAATGGCTGGAAATATTAAACACATAAAAATAAATTTTTTTGGCTTTAAAGAAGTATTTTGGTGAATGAGCTATATATAATTTAAGTGAATACTGATTTTATTGTAAGTTGCAATTGTCAAATTGTCTTTTCTTTCCTCTTTAAAAATTATGTAAATTTGGCACAATTTAATTTTTCGGTAATTGCATTAGTGACACTGTACTGATCCTGACGTTTTCCCTTACTGTAATTTGCAATTATTGTAAATTATAAAATACTTGCAGCTGTCGACGATGATGTTGCTGCTGACTGAGAAGGCGTCTGGAGAAGTCGGGGCTGGAGACAGTAAGCCGCAAGTGACCGAGTTTGTCTCTGCAGACTTGAAGCAGTTCGTGGCTCTGCAAACCCTTCCAGGGAACCGAGGTATCCAGTGTTATATGGCATTGGGCTCCGACGAGATGAACAAATGGGAGCAGGTAAACACCCCTGGAAGATAAAAGCGATAAAGCTGGTTTAAATATTTAAATCGTGGTTGTCTTAACAAAACTTGTTTTGCGCGTTCAGACGACGTCTTCTTCATGTTCGTGCGAGAACCTGAGCGAGCAGAGCGGCCCATCCGCGCCGCCCACGGGTCATCTGCAGCCGGCGGCCTACGGCAACGCCTTCCCCGCTCGCTACTCGCCCATGATACGCTACCAGAGGCAGCGCCGAAGGATGGACCAGATGCCAAATTTACCTCCTCCGGACCCCAACGTCCGACCTCTGTACGAATTTCTTCCAACAAATTAACTATATTTCAATGTTCCGCCTTCTTTTTGTGGGTAACAGGCAACTCACCTTTTTACAGCATAGGACGGGAATTGAAAAGGAGGGAGGTGGAAGGCAAGGGTTGAGTAGGACCTGGTGATTCCCCTAAAAGAGATGAAGGGAAACCCCTAGAAAACATGCATCAGGCTATTGCTTACTATTCTCACTCCCTTCCAAATGACGGGAGAGGAGATTGCTGTGGGGTCGCAGCATTCCCTTCTCCGTGTCTCGACCAGTTGTAGGAGGCAGATGGCCGACTAATCCAATGGAATCAGCGCACCGCTCTTCGCGTATGCCCAAGGTCTTCGACCCCAGTACATACACCCCCTAAAAGAGGTGAAGGTGCATGTGGTAACCTTAAAAGTAGAGAGAGAACGAGGTATCCCCCAAGGTTAGCCCACTCTATGGAGAAAGCTCCCACAGGGATTCGGCCAATACCGCCCTCCATACCGGCTGTAAAATATTACTGTGACAGGGAGATGGAGGCCTCAGTGAACCAGATAGCAATTCAGGTAAGGAAACTATATATTCAATAAACGATTTGATGCCAATTCCCCAGTTCCGCTCGATTGAGGGGAGGGGAGGTTGAAACAAGTGCCAGGTTTTCCTAATCAGAAACCAGAGCTACAAAATATGATTTAGAACACATCTGCTTAAAAATAAAATTCCGAAAGAGGTCAGACGCTTAAACCAGAAGGAACAACCAAGACCTTGCGATGTTTTACCTTTGTATACTTCAGCAAGGAAAAATAAATCCCACTAATCGCGAAGATGGTGAATGAGACATCTAACCTGAACTAAACTATACTAGTCACGAAAATCATTTAAAAAATGATATCGAAGTTGTATAAGGCTTGAATTAGTTGGTAAATAGTGTTTAATATCCATCCAACTGGTCTTTTTTGCATTTCAGGTCGCTGGAACCTACTTGGATACCCACGAAGGAAGAGGTCTACTGGTTGAAGCGAATGAATAAAATGATCAAGAGGCCAGGAGGACCTGACACTAACTTCATGGACGACGTCAAGAGATATTATGAGTAAGCGGTACCACAGTTTTATCGTCTCACTTTCCAATGACTTCTCACGGCAGATCACCGAAAGCGCAGAGTAAAACTCAGCAAATCATTTGTCAAGATGTTGTTTACAATTGTAAAATATGTGTTCGTGTTCCAGACATGCTGAGCGCACGCAAGCGAGTGGCCTAGAATGGGATCCGTTCCTGATCCCAGAGGAAGTTCCTTCAGGTTCGTCCAACGAAATAATCACTTTACACGATAATTTAACCTTTGCTGCTTTATTCGACGTTATACTGCAGCATTAAAACAACTACTCGCGTTAAAATATTGGGCCAACAGCAGAGGTAGCTGGACCATCTCACGAAATAACATTGGTAGTACATTCCCTTACGTTTTGGCAGTTCTAAAGTATTTTTTTTATATTCATTGTGTCCAGTTAAAAAATGACGGCCATTTATACGTTGCAGAGCGCATACTTTCTTTATTTAAATTACAGGTGTCTATGAATTTTTTAATTACTCAGTAATGAGTCGCCTATCATTTTCAAATAAACTTCAGTGAGTTCATTACATTATGGCCTACAAATGAAACATCTATTTACTTGTCTAATATTAATTTTCGTGTACTGCGTGTAACAACAATCATCGATTGCAAAATAATATTTTTTAATTTTCGTAGGCTACTTCCTGCAACAAGGAACAGTTTGTGAGCATTGAGTTTTTTATTTTATATACAACATTGTAGTAATAAAAAATAGTAATGAATAAAAACAGGCGATGAAGAATGTTAAAACGGAATATGGAAAAGGAATCATACTGCAAGGAGAAGAAATAAAAACCTTACGCTTTGCCGACGATATTGTACTGTTAGGGAAATCAGAAGAAGACTTGGAAACCGTAATAAATGGCATGAACGTGGTCATGGAGAAAGAGTTCAATATGAGGATTAATAGAGGGAAAATCAAGGTAATGGAGTGTAGTTCGAGAAACAGTGGGTGTTAGATTAGAAAGGGATATTTTAACGGAAACTAAGGAATTCTGCTACTTGGGAAGCGTAATAACTAGAGTAGGATAGCAACAGGCAAGGAAGGCTTTCGCGAAAATGAGGAATTTACTTACGGGTAATAGAAGTGTAAATATTAAGAAATCGTCGCTAAAAAGGTTCGTATGGAGCATGGCGTCACATGGGTGCGAAACGTGGACGATAGGCGCTGGGGAAAGGAAAATAATAGAAGCATTTGAAAAGTGATGCTAGAGGAGAATAAGATGGCTGGATAGAATCACTAACGAGGCAGGTTATAAATATAATAGGGGAAGAGCTGATGTTGACCAAGAGAAGGGATAGATTAATAGGCCACATCTTGAGACATCAGGGTTTTGTAAATTTACCATTAGAGGCAAGTGTGTGGGTTAAGAAGAGAAGAGAGAGACAAAGGTTGGAATTTGCTAAGCAGATTATTGTGGGATTATTGTGCTGGTTAAGCTTGCGAAATAATATTTTAACATTGAGGGTTGCATCAGACCAGGCTTGGGACTGAATACCACAACATCATCATCATTATGTAAAGTGTCATTCGTAAACAGCATAAAGCCATTTAAAAATTCAGTTTTGAATATTTTTTCTTCAAAGTTTGAGTTCCTAAATCTCTGTTGTTGGGTAACCACATAAAAATCTAAAATGGCGCACATGGAAGGTCTCTATAGTATTAAACTTTAGTATAAATTTAAGGTTGGAATGAAAATCTGTGTGAAATAGAGCAAAAGGTGCGCGATAGGCGAAAGAGCATTGTAAGTTTTCCTAATTGACAAAGTTTTTTGAGGACTGGATGAGTTGGGTTTTTTTAAAAAATTTCAATGTAAACGTCACTAGTTCTGGATTTGAGTATTAGGGAAGAAAGTAGAGGTTTAACTTGTATGTCATAATGTGCCGAACACAATGCAGTTTGTGTGGAAATTATAGGACACCAATAAACGTACAAAAATAGGAGGGTAGTTTGGTAAGTCCAGTAATGAAATTAAAAATATGAACCACCGAAACATAAGGAATTCCCCCCTGTCTGAGATTGTCGATCAACCGTGGTATGGGAAAATGTTAAATGTAAAATGCTGCGATTAAAGCTATAATCGAGACTAATATGAAGGTAAACCTGTAGATGTAATGGCCGCTCCTGTGGGCGCTCCGGTCGCGGACGACTTTGTCGACGAATTTTCTGAACAGCCCTTGATGGAAAACGTATACCAGCAGACGTCGATTCCTCAACCCCACATGTCAGCGCATTGGCCCGGTTACCAGGGTGGAGTGATGAGGTCAGTGAAACTATACCAATTGCTTCAACAACTTTAGATTAAATTGTTAATTTCTTTGGATAAGGAGTAAGACAAGGACGCAGTCTGTCACCCGTCCTGTTTAACTTATATATATAAAAGGCGATGAAGAATGTTAAAACGGAATATGGAAAAGGAATCATACTCCAAAGAGAAGAAATAAAAACCTTACGCTTTGCCAACGATATTGCAGTATTAGGGGAGTCAAAAGAAGACTTGGAAACCGTAATAAATGGAGTCCTGGAGAAAGTTCAATATGAGAATTAATACAGAGAAAACCAAGGTGATGGACTGTAGTATGGGAAACAGTGGAATTACAAAGGCTGTTAGATTGGGAAGGGATATTTAGAAGGAAGTTAAGGAATTCTGCTACTAGAGTAGGATAGCAAAGACAAGGAAGACTTTCACTGAAAAGAGGAATTCAATTACCGGTAATATAAGTGTGAATATGAGGATGTCGTTGTTAAAAGTGTTCTATGGAGCATGGCGTTATATGAGTGGACGACAGGAGTTGCGGAAAGTAAAAGAATAGAAGCCTCTGAAATGTGGTGCTATAAGCGAATGATATGGGTGGATAGAATCACTAACGAGGAAGTTCTAAACAGAATAGGGGAAAAGCTATGGAGGACGTTGAGTAAGAGAAGGCCACGAGGGTCTTGTAAAATTACCATTAGAGGGACGCGTGTGGGGTAACAATACGCTAATCAGATTAGGTTGTGATAGTTATGAGCTGTCGCATGATAGGTTAGCATCAGACCAGTCTTAGGACTGAATACCACAACGACAGAATTTTCGTGAATCTTCCTCTCCGTCATTCGAATATTTGTAACGAAGACGATGTTTTGCAGCTACCCGTCGGCGGCGCCCGTGTCTTACTCCCCAGGTGGACGTCCACCAATACACTCACCCACCGACGACTTTTCCTTGTCGTAAGTAAACTATACAGTCTATCTTGCGAAAACACTAGCTGGAAACGTTGAAGAAGTGTGAACGAACATTATAGCACAGTCGTTCGTTGAGTGGGCATTTTCCTTTTTTACAGCTACGATGATGATTGCTCAACTTGTTCTCCGGAAAAGTCCAAGCCCAGGTGGGCAAAGAGGCATCTGGACTTCGACCTCTCTGGTAAATAATCAAGTTATTGTTACGTCTTATTTTACACTAGAAACGCAACACTGTGTGAACGATTCCGTCCATTTTTCAGAACAGAGCGAGAAGTTCTATTCTCTGCAAATGGAAAATCCTCAGTCGCAAATGCATTACGATTCGAATTATTCACGTAAGTAACCGCCATTTTGTTAGTCGTATTGCCCGTGTTCACCGTCACACATGTCCCTGGGTTAGATTCCCGGCAAGGGCTTCACCCCTTGTTCCTGCTACTCATGGTGACGAAAACTGGGGTTGAAACTCCAGAAACACTAGAATGAAAGTCGTTGAGGTCGGCCAAGGCCCTGCTGTCGTCACTGTCAAAATAGAAGAGCCCTGGGTTTGAAGCCTCACTGTGCCCATTCTGAATTACCTACGCTATTATGAAAGGTCTCATTTTACGCGGACTTTAATGCCATTTTATATGTAAATAAATAATTTTTAAAAACATTTTATACATGCGGTTGGGCAAAAAAGGGAGGTTTTCTTGTCTTTCTTTCATATAGCTAGACTTTGATAGCTCATACATTTGAAACTGTTGCATTAAACGGTCTCAAAATTTAGGAAAAGAGAGTGTAAACCGTTCCAAAGCTATCCACAAAGTTTGAATCATGAGTGTGTCTTAAGGTTTTCTAAATTAATTAATTAGTAGACCTCTACTACCTGTTGGACACAGCGCATCGCAGAACAGTGAAACAAAATTTTTCTTGTAGCGATTGAATGTCATAAATATAAAATGTAAGCTTCATTTATGTAGCAACGCTACGAAACTTTGTGCGCTTTTTTTTAAAAAAAAAGTGTAGGGAGAAAGGAAAGGCTCATTGGAGCGCGAGGGTGAAAGTAGGGTGGCAGCCCTGCCCGCTGACCTGATCTCGACCTTACAGACTGTTTCAAGAAATTGTTTGAAATCTATGAGTAGTCAAAGTCGAGCTATATAAAAGTAAGACAAAAAAATGACTTTTTTAGTTTTTTCGCCAAACCGCAACGTATAAAAATGTTTTTAAAAATTATTTATTTACATATCATAAAATGGCAGTAAATTATGCGTAAAATGAGACCTTTCATAGTAACGTAGGTCAATCCGGATGGACACAGTGAGGCTTCAGCTTCGGGGCTCTACTATTTTGCCAGTGACGACTGTAAATGGGTAATTCTAGGGAAGTGGCGTCCACCTTAGTGAAATAAATCTTTTCCTATTCTATTGCCGCCCGCCATGTGTGGAAAATACCTCGGCGACGCAGAGAGCTTTCTTTTTAGGTGGTAGCCTTAGAAGTTGCAAACGCTGAATGTGTTGAAATGTGTTCCAACAGAATCTCAGCCTTCGTCGCGCTACACCTACGACCACAGCATGTCCGGCGCTCCTCAGGACCAACGTTCGTTCCCCAGAGGGCCTCCGATGTTCCCCTCGCCTCCTCGAAGGCCCGTGTCTCCGGGGTCGGACCTGGACGAGGATCCTTCTCACATCGTCGTCTTCCACTGCCAGTGCGCTTGCAAGAAATAGGTTGCTAAATTTCTGTTACCAATCACGCAAGTCTCCAACTGTATCGTGTTGACATAATGGCAATGTTTACAGAGAACCGCTTAAATTAGGATAACAGATGTAATAAATACTACGACAAAGTTGTATCTGCTTTTGTTAGACGTAAATTTCATTCACACTGATGTACAACTGTAATGTTTCTAATTATGCTTAATTCTGACATGATTAGTATTGCATAATCAATAATAATTAATTTAACTACTCTGAAGGACTCGTGTAACTTTATTTTTAAAATACAGTTTCTATGAAATTAACGAAATCTAACAGCCTTTGTTATTCCGCTGTTTCCCACGCTACACTCCATCACCTTGGTTTTCCCTCTATTAATCCTCATATTGATCTCGTTTTCTCCAGGACCACTTTGATGACATTTATTATGGTTTCCAAGTCTTATTCTGACTTCCCTAATACTACAATATCGTCGGCAAAGCGTAAGGTTTTTTATTTCTTCTCCCTGCAGTATGATTCATTTTCTATATTCCGTTTTAACTTTCTTCATCGCCTGTTCTAATATAGCATATAGCATGGGTGACAGACTGCATCCTTTTCTTACTCCTTTCTTGATTACGGCTTTTTTTTCTTGATCTATTCTAATTACTGCTGCCTGTCTTCTGTAGAGGTTACGTATGAGTCTCCTTTCTCGATATTTTATTCCAGTGCTATATTGAAAGGAGAATATACTTTCGCGTTACAGATATGTCCAGAATGTATTAAATTATCCCGCTTTTAAAAATTGGACCTTACTGGTAACGAAATGTAACATATTTCTGTCAACTGTCGACGTTGTAGTATTATAATATTTTATATAGTTATAACCGTAGAAATGGTTTCTTATGGTGATGTAGCACATAACGTAAAAAAACTCACGAGTCACGACTGATCCTTGCCTCTTAGATTTGTGAGTCACCCACCGGAGGTGTGCTCCAAGTTCGTCAGAGCGATGGCCACACTCCCTCCGGTACGCCCGTCTGTTATTGATCGTCATGCATGCATTCCAGTGTTTTTACTTTCGACACTTCCGGTTGTGCCCTGGGATTTCCTTTGAATACGAATAATACCGATATCGAGCAACTTCTTGCTTTATTCGTCTTTCGGAACATCGATTTCATGACTACGTCCCAGCTCTGCATCTTCCCGGTGTCGCAGTTCTTTGAATGCCCTTTCTTCCATCTTCCTATTAATGGCGAGACGTGGAATTATCAGCTCTGTCATATCACCAACTCGTGAGTGCCAATAGCTCTACTGCTCAAGAAGTCCGCAGCGCGCTTTCCTCCTCTTTGGCCGAATTTAACTTTAAATTGTAAAGCTGAAGGGCAATTACACCCCTCCCCCCCCACCACTAGGTAGGTTGGTATGATTGAATTCTAATTCCGTAGTACTATAATTTATTTCGACTGGCGAGTTTTACTATTGTTTCGACCTCGTCATCATCCAGCTGACTCAGTAATGACGCAATTCCCACCGCAACTCGCATCCGTCTGAATAACATATCCTCTATCAGGAATTAGGTGTTTCAAAACAACGCATCTTTAAACAGCTTTAACGCATCCTCATTATTTGGTTTCCGTTTCCCTTTCTTTAGCAACTCCTTTACCAAAACAGGTTCTTTAAGACCAATCACTTCATTGTCCTCTCTGAGCTTCATTCGAAAAATTGATTGCTTTGTGTCTCATTGCGTCTGTCAATGGTTTAAGTTTCATAGCAGAAGCTCCACTAAACATCTTCCCTGCAGCACGGGTATCCACAATTGCATTAATCTTGTTTCATCAGTTGAGCATTACCATTCTGCCTCCCATACACAGTCCCTACCACTTATTAAGTCCCAGATCACTCGCGTATAGAGATGGGCAAAACCCTTCTTTTCAGTGATCGGATCAACTGCCTCCTGAAACTGGTGGAGACATGGAGAAGGGAATGCTGCGACCCCACAGCGAACTCTTCTCCCGTCATTCGGAGGGGCGTGAGAATAGTACCCAATGCTCGACCTACCTGATGCAGGTTTTCTAGGGTTTTCCCTGCATCTCTTTAGGTGAAACACCGGGTAGGATCCTTAAACCACAGCCCGGGGGCCCTAGTTAACCCTTGGCTACCTTGCTATACCTTCCGCTTCCCCCCCTTTTTCAATTCCCTTCCCATGGTATTAAAGGGGAGTTGCCTGTTTCAGGATCAACCTCATGTAACCTGTTAACCCTCCTCCCCCCCAAAAAAATTCGGATTATTCACCGCAACCAATTTACCAACATGACTCTTATCTTGTTTCCATGAATGTACACATAATTTTATGGTGAATATATGAGTTTATAATTTTTTGACAAAAATTATATACACTTTTCGTTATTTATTAATAAAGAAATTAATTGTTATAAAATTAAATGAGTGCCTCTAAGAAATTTATTTTAATAATTGAGGTATTTGGATGGTTACTATCGGATTTGGATTTTTTCTTTTCAAGAGGAACAAAATTACTGGCAATATTCATATACATATGCTTATATTTTAACTGTTATGCCACTGAATAAAAATTATTACACAACTCTACAGCAGCCTTGCAAATAAAAGAAAAGTATTTTTCCACTCAAAAAGTTAAAATTTTAATTTTTTCAAACTTATCTTGTACACAAGTCATTTGTATTAAAATTAAGATGAATTTAATGTAATTAAGGGCTTGATCCTAATTCTACTTCGATATTATAAGAGATGAAGTTGGTTATTAAAAATGTTAGTAAAAGCATAATATAGTGTGAAGCGGTCTTGAGAGGGGGAAGTGAAAAGTGTAGGATAAGATTTAGCCAGAATATATAATCAGATAAGAGAATTTAATATTAACGTTCGGTTACAATATTTTGTGCACATGCCACTTAATTTAATTTTACCCCGCGTTAACGTATAAGATTCTGATTTCCGCGATCTGATTCGTGAGTGAGTGATTCAAACAGCTGATTGCTCTCGGATCTCAGGAGCGGAGCGAATCAAAAGATCTACCTCTGTTTTTTACGGTTCAATGATCGCTCACTCCGCAGATCTCCCATCTCCACTCGCTAGCGATTTCCCTAACAACATAGGGCCTTCGATAAAACTTTTGCATGCGCCGCCCATTTTCGTTTAAATTCATATTATTGAGGCTTCAAGTTGTGTTTAGTCTCTGCGCCATCATGACAACTATCATTTGGCCTGCGTGTTCCGTTTCTTTTTTAGTGTTTGCGTGGGTCGGTTGTCGCTATTCGTTCCACCTCCGCGGCGGAAGTGGTTACGATAACTGAGAATCTACTTTACGTGCGGGGGCCAAGGACCCGTTCATGAAAAGTCAGTACCTTTTATCAGAGTGAAAATGAACGCTCAAAATTCGGGTGAACTGTACCTCGACAGCAACATTTGTAAATTTCTACAACGGTGGTGGACTTTTAAAGGAATTTTTGGAAGTTTCTGCCCTGTCCTGGAATACACAGGAGTAATGATCCTATTAGCTCGTCACCGCATCTTAGGCGGAGCTGCACGATGGCGTCCCTCGGACATTGGTCTTTGCTTTCGCTACTTTGACTACTGCATTCTCCAGAGGAATTTCCCCGTGTGGTCAGTTTTTAATTTATTCTTGAGTAAGCGTGGGCAGACACGCCAAGCTTCCGGCCATCAGATTCCTTTCTCAGGACACTTGTTCAATATCGAATGAATTGAATTGTACGCCGAAGCTGTGGTCTTACGTGGATGACTAATTAGGTGGTGAAAGAGCAAAGCATGACGTAGCGGATGTCCAGGGCTGCTCTGAGGTGCTGCCCAAGTGTGCTCGCCCCCACCACTCTGCATCCTTGATCGAGCAGCTGCTCCTTGTGCTGCTTTATAAGCATTGGTCTGCGACGTGCTGTTTTTGCCGTCCGTCTTGGTACGAGAAGCGCGTAGTCTGCGCCATGACCATCGCCTGCATCCTTGCGTTCATCTTCCTTCTCTACGCTGGCACCGATGCGGCTCCTTTGGACATTCCTTCTCTGGAAACGGTAAGGAGATCCTCAATAGCGCACCACCGCGTCGAGCTTTTCTTCTTACTAACTACAATCAGCTCTTATCATGTTTCCTTTACGATTCGAGGGTAACATTGATCCAGATCGCCAAACGATTTCTCGAGGTACACTTGGCGTGTATGCTCAAGCTTGTCGTTATATTAGTCACTACTTCCTTTGTCGACGATATTGTAGTATTATGGGAATCAGAAGACTTGGAAACCATAATAAATGGCAAGAACGGAGTCCTGGAGAAAAAGTTCAATATGAGGATTAATAGAGGGAAAATCAAGGTAATAGAGTGTAGTTCGAGAAACAGTGAAATAACAAAGGGTGTTAGATTAGGAAGGGATATTTTGACGTAAGTTAAGGAATTCTGCTACTTGGGAAGCGTAATAACTATGGATGGTAGAAGTATAGTAGGCATCAAGAGTAGGATAGCACAGGCAAGGAAGAATTTCGCGAAAAAGAGGAATTTACTTACGGGTATTAGGAAATCTTTGCCAAAAATGTTGGTATGTAGTGTGGCGTTATATGGGTGCGAAACGTGAACGATAGGAATTGCGCAAAAGAAAAGAATAGAAGCCTTTGAAATGTGGTGCTATAGGCGAATGCTGAAAATCAGATGGGTGGATAGAATCACTAACGAGGAAGTTCTAAACACAATAGGGGAAAAGCGAACAATAGGGAGGACGTTGACTAAGAGAACGGATACATTAATAGGCCACATTTTATGGCACTAGGGTCTTGTAAAATGAGCATTAGAGGGAAGTGTGTAGGGTAAGAACAGAAGAGAGAGACCAAGGATGAAATACGCTTAGCGGACTAGGGAGGATGTGGGATGTGCTTGTTATGCGGAAATGAAAAGGTTTGAGCAAGATAGGTTGACGTGGAAGGTTACATCCGACCAATCTTAGGACTGAATACCACAACAATAACAATGTCAATGGAGATGAATCGTGCTGCCACCATCTTGAATCGAAGAACAAACTATTCGAAATGTATAAAAGGAGGGTGGGGGGAGAAGTAAAGTTGGTGTTATTAATTTTAAACAAGGAGTTTCTAGGATTCCTGAATACGAATTTTGTATGAAAACATTTTTTTCTGTAAGTGTTGTGTAAATGATGAAAAATCACACGAAATAAATAATACAAGAGTCTGCATGTCGGGAAAAAGTAATATAAACGTATATTTAAAAGTAATTAGTAGAAGACGTTGCGTTCCTTATTTTGGAACCTCGTATTGGGGTTATTTTAAATAAAGTTGGTACTTCACAAAATTGCCACACCACAACGAACCATACATTTAAACATATTACATGTTTACTAAGCACTGATGTTGTAACGACTGATTATTTATTAAGTTGATATTAACCTATTCTATGTTTATTAAATCATTATTTTGGAAGCAAGTGGGTATCTTTGGTTTTACCCATGAGCAAATCATGTTACTTCTAGTCCAGGCAAATGTATGGGAACGCGTGCACGCAGTGACCATCCATCGTCTTTGCAGCCAAGATCTGTTGACTCTCACGGTGCCTGCGTCTCAGTTTGTTTGCTTGGATGTCGTTCCTGCTGAGAGAAGTTTCATAAACATTAGCACTTGATTTTGCGGCGCCTTCACGACTCAACCGTCGATCGAACAAACAAATATAAAACACAAAATTTGTAGGAAATTCCATTCTGTTTAATATTATTCATAGTATGTTATTACGATAAAACGTAAAAATTATTAAAACACCTGATATTAGAGTAAAGCTGCCCCAACAACATTGAAGCACCAAACTTTCTCCTGTTTGCCCTTTATGCGCTCCATACGACTGTACGGTCAAGAATTAAATTATTTTAGACTCAATTATGCAGTCTGTCGCCCATGCTGTTAAACTTATATATAGAAAAGGCGATGAAGAATGTTAAAACGGAATATGGAAAATGAATCATACTGCAAGGAGAAGAAATAAAAACTTTACGCTTTGCCGACGATATTGTACTGTTAGGGAAATCAGAAGAAGACTTGGAAACCGTAATAAATGGCATGAACGTGGTTATGGATATGAGGATTAATAGAGGGAAAATCAAGGTAATGGAGTGTAGTTCGAGAAACAGTGGAATAACAAAGGGTGTTAGATTAGAAAGGGATATTTTGACGGAAATTAAGGAATTCTGCTACTTGGGAAGCGTAATAACTAGAGTAGGATATAACAGGCAAGGAAGGCTTTCGCGAAAAAAAGGAATTTACGTACGGGTAATATAAGTGTGAATATTAGGAAAACGTTGCTAAAAATGTTCGTAAGAATAGAAACCTTTGAAATGTGGCTCTATAGGATAATGCTGAAAATCAGATGGGTGGAAAGTATCACTAACGGGGAAGTTCCAAACAGAATAGGGGAAAAGGCGACCAAGAGAAGGGATAGATTAAAAGGCCACGTTTTAAGGCATGAGGGTCTTGTAAAATTAGCATAAGAGGGAAGTGTGTGGGGTAAGAACAGAAGAGGGAGGCCAAGGATAGAATACGCTAAGCAGTTTAGGGAGGATGTGGGTTGTGCTAGTTATGCGGAAATGAAAAGACTTGCGCAAGATATGGTAGCATGGAGGGTTGCATCACGCCAGTCTTAGGACTGAATACCACAACAACAGACCTCAATTACAATTAATTGACCCTCACGGCTACTTCAACAGCCAATCGACGCAAGTTCACATGTCATTTACTGAGAAATTCGCTTATAATTCATAAAATTGTATTCCCAATAATGTTTTACGACGTCTAAAACAAAAAAATCTTCAAGTTGTATTTTTAAATTTTAAACGTACATTTTTACAGTTAAAATACATGCAAAGATTTGGATACTTAGAAAGTGGAAATTTGGACACAGAAGCGCTCTACAAAGATGAAGCTATACACGAAGCCATCACAACAATGCAGAAATATGGTGCCATAAATCAAACTGGAGTTCTGGATAAGGCAACTTTGGAGGTCAGTGCTAATAGATGCATTCACTTATATACAGACAGTAAAACAATTGTAAACTAATGATACCTTAAAATTAAGCAATACATTAGTTTAATCACACATAATTTGATTTTAATTGTTCCATATGAAATATTAATAAAGCAATTTAATTTGTCTGACTTATTAATAAATTAAAAATGGCCAATAAGTCAGCTTATAAATTTATAACTATTTATTCAAAATCGACGTTTCGTCTGCATTTTGTGACTGCCTCAAGAGTAAAATTTAGCAATTCATCATATTTACCCCTTGACTCCCGCAGCCGAAAAGATTACTGAATGTACATGTGACTTATTGGCCGTTTTTTTATGTATTGTAAATTTTAAAGTCAGAAAACTATCTTGTAATCTGATGTATTATAAATAAAACACAAAGAATGGCCAAATGTCAGAAATAGAAGAATTTAATTGAAAACGTTTCGTCCCCCAACTTTCGGGACCTCCTCAATATAACAGTTCGGCCCTGGACGTTGTGGCAGAAACATAAATTTTTGTTTAATTTTAATTAAAGAACTGATTAAATCTTGAATGTCACCAACGCACTAACGTCGCGGCAGTAAATTCGAAAATGAAATTTTTAATGTGCTCAAAGCACAAATATTGTACTGTTCGTGACGTATCATTATCCTATTAAATTTATCAATCACTTTCAATGAAGTCAGATAAATAAACATGCATAATTCTCTTACCTACGTTAGCAAATATTCTTCCTGGTCCATGAACACGTGGTAAAGTTGCATTATCACACTCAAACTCGCCATCTTGATGGATCCACTGCTCTTGACAGGGCAAATAGTATTATCAATATTCATTTGTCTCACATTACATTATTACAGTTGCAAAGATTCGTTATATCACAAATCAGAGATTAACAAGTAAAGACTTTCGACGATATAAATAAAAGTAAATATTTAAATAAATATTTTTTTATTACAACCGTTTCGGGAAGAAGTTCAATATGGTTGAAAATATGCATTTTTCTTATTTGTTTAAAACAGTGCGGTTGTAACGAATAAAAATAAATCGGAAATTTTGAGGTAACCCATTTTTTTCTTTTATTCTAGAATTTTATTAGTGTCTTTGCACCTCACTGTTATTAGTATTGAACTATTCTCCACAGATGTCATGCTGTTACGTCCCTTCGAATCTAGTCTATTAGTACAATTCTTTCCCCCTCTGCACTTGACACGTTGTATTCCTCTCTTGTCATTGATAATGCCACAGGTTTCTGAAGCCAACATCTCCATTAAGCGTAGTCACCTACCTTACCTGGTGGCTCTCACATAATGTCACTTTACTCAACCACATTGATGTATTTAAGCTTAGTGGTTCTTAAATATTCCACCTGGTTAAAACTGTATTTTTATCCCAAATAAATGGTCTGATGACTCAACTGTGATGGAAAATTTGATCTTTAATGTATTTACAATGAGTTACATTCAGTCAGTCATCCATATAAATGTCTATCAATTTATTACTTGATTTATTGTGTGTCTGAAGACTTGGATCTGCTGGTTTGCTTGCAACAAACACATTTTATAGCATGAATTCATCGAACCTTTACTTCCGGCACCATGGTGATTGCCTAATCTCTCTCTTCTCAACCAACATCATGACAGCAGATAGAGCTGTTTTATTCTCAGAATCATGTGAAATCAGCCATTCTGGTGCCCTGCTTCCCACTGGATCACAGTTGGCCTGGGAATTGACCAACACCCAAGGAATGGTTGCTGACTGGTCCTCTGCTTTGTAGAGAGGTTATTCTGTGTCTCTTCCTTGATAATCCACAGATGTTGGGGTAGCAGAGTAAATATAATATAAATGGACAAGATGTGCTGGGAAAGACAATTGTCAGACCAACACGACATTCAGTCCCGTACCTCCCAAAGGCCCTCGAAATTTTTACGTGTTTATTATTAACTAACAAGGTAATTTAATGTAAGTCAATCCATACAGCAAGAATTAGAATTGATATTCTTTGTTTTCCATAAAGCTGATGGAGAAACCTAGGTGTGGTGTCCCAGATATACGAAAGAAGAGATCCAAGAGATATATAGTTGGAGCTGAAGGGTGGAGGACCAGGAAAATTACTTACTTGTAAGGAATTTTTTTTGTAACAATCAATATCTATAGCAAATAAATAAAATGAAATTAAAGAAAGTTTTGGAACTTTAATTTAGAATGTATTTCACAAAATAATTTGCAGTAAAGCATATTATTAGCTATAAAAATAATTAATTCAAAATGTAGTTTTAGTGATGTTGAAGACAGAAGAATAATTGTAAGTAACATTATAAATCCTCACTTTAATCTGTACCTCAATGTAGCTATGTTTATAACCACTTCAACACACTTTAAACCATCATTGAATTCACTCACATTACTTCAAGATACTCAGTACTTCACTATTTTCATAATCATTTTAATTACAGTTTGTAACCTCAAATTAACAACTTTATAAGTAATTTTTGCTTGGACTTAACTCCAGGACAGTCCTCAAACACGGTTATAACAGATCAAATTATTAAGTCAGGAGAAGGAAGAAAAAAAATCATTCAGAAGATAACATTATTAGCAACCTATTTCAGATTCAGTAAACTAATCTGCCATAACTTTAATGATAAAACTACATTACAATAAACTGATCACAAAATTATTTATAATATTCAGTATAGCCAATTGGTCTCCTAAATTAGGAGAAGATGTGGTGGTTCGAGATATCCAGAGGGCTTTCAATTCCTGGAGCGGATATGCACGACTCAATTTTACTATGGTACAAGATCCCTCAGCAGATATCATAATTGCTTTTGGAAGAGGTCCTCATGGAGATCCGTAAGTGAAAATGACAAATTTTCCTTAAAAACTGTGTGTTGCAATTGTCAAAATTTGATAAACTTAATAAAATATAACAAATTTAAAGAAGTTATCCATGATTATTTAATTCATCAACGAATTTTCAGGTATCCGTTTGATGGGCCTGGACATATTTTAGCTCACGCATATTATCCATATGAAATGGACAGTTACGGAGGTGATGTCCATTTTGATGAAGATGAGGAATGGAAAACAAAACTGTCTGGTCCATATGATGATGGTAAATACTTTCATTAAGATAACACTACATTCATTTTCCAGAGATCAAAATTGTGAATTGTTTTAATATTCTGTGTTAAATAAATTCATCTTTGAGTTTGGGCACACAGGCTGTGTCCCTCCTGAGCAAGGAGGCTAACACCTCCAGTCCTGAATGGCAATGCCAAACTTTAATTTCAGGTTAGCCACTACCTTTCTCTTGTTCCTTTCAATACCAATTACGAGGAGGCAGAGAGAAAGAGGCATAATATCAAATATTATGGTTTATTTTCTTCTGTTGCAGGTGTGGACTTCTACTCAGTTGCAGTACATGAAATAGGACACAGTTTAGGATTAGCTCATTCACATGTTTCATCCTCCATTATGTTCCCATACTACAAAGGTTACCAACAAGGCGATTTCCAGTTGGATTATGATGATATTTTGGGCATGTATGAACTCTACAGTAAGTACATCTATCAGCTTGCATTATTGTCTACCTATCGGTCCAGCTATTTGACTGTCCTTCTCATTTGATTCCTTCCCTTGTATTATTTTCTTAAATTTTGTCATACCTTGTCAAAACATTCAACATTATGTAGTAACATGTTTATTATTCAAATAATCTGGTCTCACTGTCACATTTTTATATTTCATCTTCAATCATCTTTACAATGGGAACTAAACATTTTCTTTTCTTGAAGACTACTTTCTTATTTTGATTGTTTAAATTATTATTACTAGAATATAAAATTATTTGCCCAATATTGTTTTCAAATTAAAGAAACATTTAAAATGTTGCATATTATTAAATTCAGTTAAAATATGTTCATTTTGTAGAATTTCATGTACGGAAATTTTTTAACACATTGAAATGTTCTCGAATAGTTTCAAGAACCCTGGTTGATGATAATGACCATACTGTAAATGTAGACGACAATGATGATGCTGGCGGCGGTGATGACGAGAGTTCCAGGAGTGATAACGGAGCAGACAGTGATGGAGACACTTGTAATGGCGACAGCAGTAGTTGTGTTACAGAAGTTTCACCGGTTGCTCCCTCCAGCACAGAATACACATTCATAGGTGATGATGAAACAGTAGATGATCACAAGTCCCATCAACCGACTGATCACACGCCCACTGCACCTGCAAAGAATGAAAACATTTGCCAAGGAGATTTTGATGCTATTGCAGTATTAAGGCAGGAACTCTTTTTATTTAAAGGAAAGGTGGGTAAAATCATAGCTGGATTAAGTTTCTATTATTAGGGTCACAAAAGAGGATATACTGTACATATCATCTACCATGAATCAAGCAGTATTGAAATTAAATTACAGAAAGTGACTCACCTGTTATCATTTTCTATTGCCTGCTTAACTAATCTTCAGAATTGAAATTAATGTAATTTTCGTGTTTGTAAATACATTTGTCAGTAAATTATCAACATTCTTCATTTTGCTGTCACAAAATTTGTTTTAATATTTAACCACTTGTTTTCTAAGTTACCTTCACAATTAAGCACTAATCATATGAGTTAAATGAACTCTACACTTAATTTAACTATCGTTATGGCTCACAGCTGCTGTGGAGGTTTGCTGACAGAGGTTATATTCTTCCTGGGTATCCAGTTGAAGTTCGGCAATTCTTCTGGCAGTTACCTGAATCTGTTAGAAATATAGATGCAACGTATGAAAGACACACTGATGGCAGCATAATATTCTTTTCTGGTAACTATAATTCCTCTCTTTATATAATTAATTGATCATCTTGTGAAATCAGTACTTCATTCCAAACTAAAAACATTACAAGTATATTTTCTTTTATTGTTGTGTGTTAACAGGAAAGAGTTTCTGGATTTTCAATGGAGAATCTTTTATAGAAAATTCACCGCAACCTCTCACAAAACTCGGTTTGCCTAAGGATCTGGAGAAAGTTGATGCTGCTTTTGTGTGGGGCAAAAATGGGAAAACATTTTTCTTCAGGTAGACATTATATATTTCTTATAAAAATAATATGCTTCAGCTAGCGATTAAACTTTAAATGACTCACATTACCTTATGAACATGTAAAAACTAGACTAACAATTTTTTTAAAAAAATCCCACAGCTACTTTGATTAAAAAAATCATGATATTTAAATTAAGAGTAGAACTCGTTTAATTTAGTCAATAATTACACACATTAAGAACATAACGACGAAAATCTGAGGTAAAATATTAAAGACGAAACAAATTCATATTACATAAACTGTAATGATCATCAAATTAATATGACACACAGAATATTATGATGGTGAATCAAATATGAACAGAAATTTCCTTCATATGGCACTACTGCATGAGAAGGAGGTGATGTCATGTGATCACAACACAGCACAAAGTTCTTCACTCCGTGCTTCAGTTGACGTCACAATGAGTGAGCAAGAGGTTCATCCACATGTTGCACAACATATTACAATAAGGTTTCTCACACAAGAAGGCGTGAACCCTACTGAAATTGTTTGAAGCACAGTTTGGGGAGAAAATCTAAGTGTGGAGCATGGCAGATTTTTTTTTTTTTTTGTACAGACAAACACATCTCACATTTAAAAGCCTTCAACTAGAACTTTAGAAATTTACAGTATTTATTATTTGTACTGTTAATATGTGATACAGAAATACTTAAGATAAATCTCACATTTAACAGCTGTTGACTTCTCCATTTACTTTTGATTAAAAATTTCTATACACAGTTTTGGAACAAGAATAATTTAAGGTAAGAAATTAGCATTGCAAGCTTCATATAAAAATTTTAAGAGACTGGATTATTGTTCATGTAATTTAGGTACGATCTCGCCAACTTTAACTAATTTTGGCAAAAATTTTTACTATTAACAGTGGTAATCAATATTGGAGGTTCAATGAAACCACAGCCAAAATGGACACTGGATATCCAAAGGATTTTAGCAGGTGGCGTGGTATTCCCCCAAATATTAACACTGCTATGACTTGGACTGATGGTAAGACCTTTAGTTTGGAATATTGCATGCAAGGTAATACTTTAATGCATCATATTTATTTTGCCTTTTGTCAGGACTGACATACTTCTTCAAAGACGATTTGTTCTGGAGGTTCAATAATGTTCTCATTAAGGCTGATGATGAATATCCTCAACCAGCTTCTGACTTTTGGATTGGATGTAATTGAGACTGATTACAAACCTGTTAATTTGTTTCAAATGCTTTAAACAATAATATATCATGTGTATAAACACCATTATTTATATTTTGTATAACTACTTTATAAAATATATATAAAAATTCAATTTACTTCAACTTTTAACATACTAAATTTTCAGAAAATTATCACTAATTACATAGCTCATTATAATAGAAACTTCACATTAAGTTTACAAAATCGTTTATCATGAATTTATATCCACACACAAGATTTCAAAATTATATGAAGACCTTTAAGGTTAGCCCAAATCGTCAAAAAAGAAAGTTAAATGATTTATTTAAATGTAGGAGAACTCAATTTTAATAATAGTAATAATTCCACATGGTGTGATACTGACAGAGCACTGTACAAATAAAGTTTACACAATACATTCTGTAAATATAAAAAAAAAATCTGTTAAGATACTCCAATACTTTGTTGATATATTTCCAGCAGAATGTACCGCTTTTATAATTGCAATATGACATGTACTGAGTACTATATAACTATAAATCAAATAAATTATTTATGTAAAGTACCACAATATCTTTATTTACAGACATAACGTTACAAAAGTTTGAATGGTTTACGGTTTATAATGAATTGACAATAAATAGGAAACACTATAGCTTTGCACAGCACAGTTAATGAAGACAACTTTATACGTTTGTTTACAATGCAATAATCTGTACAGAGTTCTTTATGAGAATGAATAATGTCTAAATAACTTTCAACACTAACTGCAGCAGCTCTGTGGGGTTGGGTCTAAGCCTGATCGTTTAGTGATGTACACCCTGGTAAATTCTTCAGCTAATGTTGGATGAATCCCAACAGTGCTTTTTAATTCTTCCATCGTTAACCCACATCTGTGAAAATATAAATATACAATACATGTGAACGTATAAAAATAGCCCTTTTCTTATTAACTACAAAACAAATTATTGGTTCCATTGTGAAATTAGCAATACTATTGGTTAATGGATATACAGATTAGAAAGTAATTTGAATAAAATAAAGAAACACAATATAATCTTAATTTACAGACAACACTTACTTCATAGCTACAGAAAATCCTTGAATCACTTCACCAGCTTGGGGTCCAACAAAATGCATTCCCAAAACTTTTTGTTTGCCTTCTCGTAAAACTATGACTTTCACATAACAATGTGAATAATTTTTTTGTGGTATTGAAAATTCTGTTGGTTTATAGAAGGCATGATAAACCTCTACTTTATCAGGTCCATACTTTTCTATAGCTTTTTCTTCGCTCAGACCTGCCGTACCATATTCCAGAGGAGTAAAGACCGTGGTTGCTACGTTTTCATAGTCCATTTTCGTGGGGCTCCCACTGTAAAGCCTCTGTGCCAATAATTTGCCAGCTTGAATGGCAACAGGAGTTAGCTCAGGATGTCGCTATGGAGTAAAAAATCCTTATTCAATAACATTTCTCATAAAATATCTATTTTCAATGTACCACAGAATAAAAGTAATTTTTACACAACCAGTCTGTACTATTTAGTATTTACTATACATAACCTCTACAGAAGGCAGTCAACAGACATTAGAATTGAAGGGCAAGAAAAGAAAGCAGAAATCAAGAAAAGAGTAAGACAAGGATACAGTCTGTCACCCAAGTTCTTTAACTTGAACAGACGATGAAGAAAGTTAAAACAGAATGTGGAAATGGAATCATACTACAAGGAGAAGAAATAGAAACCATTCACTTTGCCGATGATATTGTAGTGTTAGGGGAGTCAGAAGAAGACTTGGAAACCATAATAAATGGCATGAACGTGGTCCACGAGGAGTTCAATATGAGAATGAATAAAAGAAAAACCAAAGTAATGGAGTGTAGTATGTGAAACAGTGGAATAAAAAAGGGGATTGGGAAGGGATATTTTGACGGAAGTTGAGGACCTATGATATTTGGGCAGCGGAACAACTAGAGAAGAATAGCACAGGAAAGGAAGTCTTCCACAAAAAGAGGAATTTATTTACGGGTTATATAAGTAATATACTAGAAAATCATTGATAAAAATGTTGGTATGGAGTGTGCCATTATATGGGGGTGAAACATGGACGGTAGGAGTTGCAGATACGAAAAGAATGTGGTGCTATGGGAGAATGAGATGGGTGGATATAATCACTAATAGGAAGTTCTAAACAGAATAGGGGAAGAGTGAACAATATGGTTAACAGTGACCAAAAGAAGGGAATGGATTAATAGACCACAATTTAAATAATTATAAACTGTCTGTAATCAAGGTCTCATTTATTACAATATTAATCTTTTCATAATATTGTTTTGTCACATTTCTCACCTACCTCATGTCCTAGTTTATTAAATACAAGTCTCTACAGTAAATAGCTACTCACATGTAAGACGTCTCCAACAGCATATATATGTGGAACATTGGTTTGCTCATCTTGTACAAAAATCTTGCCAGTTTCTGGATCAGTCTTTACACCAGCTGAAAGTACGGACAGTTCCTCCGTCAGAGCTCTGCGACCCACAGCAAATAAAACAGTATCGAATACATCACTAGAAACAGCTTTGCTATCCATGTTGACCCACTGAACTAAAAGTCTGCCATCCTGCTGCTTTTCAACAAGCTTTGGCACACATTTACGCAAGAACTTGACACCTCGTTCTTCCATTTCAGAAGCAACCAATCCAGCCATTTGCTGGTCAAATCCACGTAATACTGTAGAACGTACCATAACAGTGGAATCAAAACCAAGGCCATTCAAAAATCCTGCACACTCCAAGCCAATATCTGTATTTATTAAGAAAGTTTATAAATAAATTATGGAAATGCTTATATGTAAAGAATAATTCAAATAAAAATGAATTTTGTAAAAGTGTTCAATGGCTATTAATATTTTCTTCTGAGTACATTAAAAAAAACAGGAGTATGTATTTCAAGAAAAGGATACATCCTGCGCCCACAATAAGAGTTTTCCCAGGAGGATTCTGAAGGCTGAAGATATCATCACTTGTTATGCCATATTCACTAGCACCAGGGATGTCTGGATATCTTGGTCTTCCTCCTACTGCAATAACTATCTTTTCGGCTTTCATTTCCTTTTCATTACCATTTCGATCCACGGCTTTGATTGTGTGGTTGTCAACAAAGTATCCTCGGGCATTTACGTAAGTAATTTTTCTGAAACAAGTCATGTCACAATTTAAGTAGGAAAATTTAAAGGAGATTTAGAGAAAAAGAGAAGTAATTTATTTTGTGCATGGAATGATAATTGATTTAACAGATTTTCAATAAAAATATATCTAAAGACAAATTCTAATTTACAATTTAATTTTTCCTGTGTATGTGTGCCACAAATACAGTTAGAATCATTAAAATTGTGACATAGTGGATTCATTATGCCGATCTCAACTTATCAAATGGAGCTGCCTCAGAGTAACAAATTCAGATTGCTTTTAATACAGAACTTTCAATAATTAGTATGCAGAATTAAGAACAATATCTAAAATCAAAACCTTTTCTTAATCACATATGAAGATAACCTTAACAACTGTGTATTTTCATTGGAATTTATATTATGAACAATAAACCCAACCAATTCACAAATTATTTTTGAAAGTCAGGCAATGGGAAAATCTTTCTCTGGAAGAACAAAACTATAGGATTCTAATGAATAAAATTTAAAAAACAGTAAAAGAAAAATCTGGCCGGCTTAGCAGAAGACTTAAAATTGAAAACACTCCTCAATCACTGTCATATTCAAGGTAATCTTTTCAGGCATAAAACTAACACAAACCTAAAATAATATCAACAATTCAGGAGAATTTCACAAAGTTATAGACAGAACAAGACAAAATGACAAGTTCATGCAAATTTCTTTCAATACCAACAGACCTCTGCAAACTATCTGTTCTTCTTTGTGGATCTTTCCAACCCTTATCGAATGGATCAGGACCCTTCCTGCAATACCAATGGAACTACTTTCTTTCACTCACCAAATATAAGGATTATTATAAGGTTGTAACTTTGAAAACTTAAAGAACAAAGGTACAACAAAAAAATATCTCACTTGTCTCTCAATTCTACACGAGTCACCCAATTTGCGCCTTTAATATGGTCCTGCACAGCTGTTCGCAATATGTCCCACTCATTTCTTATAATATCTACATCTGGAACTTGCCAACCATAAAACTTGGCATCCTGAAATAGAATTTTGTTCTAATGAGGCATCTGATACAACATTATTGTAACAATAAATAAAAATATCACCGAATTTTCTATAAAATAAATAAGAATGCAACAATCAAAACACTAAAATAAAAGAAAATTTAATTTACATGCAAATTTGTAAATCTTAATAGAATATGCAGAAAAAAACACTAAAATCTAAGATAAAAAAATTAACTAAATAGACAAGTAAAATAAATATATTTACATCTATAGAATTAAATTAATGACCAGTTCATAGAAAAAGGTTTTTTTTTATTCATATCTCACATACCTTAGGGCCTAATCCTGTCTATAACTATACTGTGTGTAGACAATTTCATCTTTTACAATTCATAAGTACAGGCATGCAAAATATTATTGAAAATAGTATATAAAATGACGGAATGTCAAATAGAATGCAAGTTAGAGACGATTAATTTAGTTTTACGAAGATTGTAGGGACAAGAGAAGCAATATTGACTTTGCGACTAATTTTATAAAACAGGATAAGCAATAACTGAAGCATTTGTAGATTTATAAAAAGCACTTCATAATGTGAACTGGAACACACTATTAACGATTTTGAAGAGCACTGGGACAACATATTGAGAAAGGAGGGTCTTGTAAAATTAGCATTAGAGGGAAGTGTGTGGGGTAAGAACAGAAGAGGGACGGAAAAGGATGAAATATGCTAAGCAGATTAGGGAGGGTGTGTGATGTGCTAGTCATGCTTGAGCAAGATAATGTTGCATCAGACCAGTCATGGGACTGAATACCACAACAACAGGATAATAGTACTTAATTGTCATAAGTTTTCCATAAATTTCACTAGCACATTAAAATATAAACGAACTTACATTAATTGCTTCTCCAAGTAATGACGCATGGTGCATCAATTTTTTCGGTATGCAGCCAACGTTGACACAAGTTCCCCCGAGACCCCATTTGGATCCCTTGGGTGACGGCGTAACGTAATCCAACACAGCTACGTTGATACCATGCTGCACAGCTTCCTTTGCACACGCTAATCCACCAGATCCCCCGCCTATTACAATCAGGTCGTAATCGTAGCTCTTTGTGGCTGTAACAAAATGATGATAACCTCTGTAGTTTAAGAACAATATCTACACGATACAAAGTAAGACAACTTTCCATTACCACTGCTAAATGCTCTTAGAGAATTATACTTCACTTCTCGCAGTTGCAAATTATTTCTAAATATAGCTGAATTCACTTGTAGGATTTTTTTGCCAGCAGCTATTCTAGCGTAAGTTCCAAATCCCGCCATAACCACAACTGTCTTATGTCAGAAATAGAAGTGCTGAGGTCACAGGCGAGAGACTCAGGTGCATGTAGCTTTGGACCAGTGAAATCCGCAGGGAACATGAAATCTGTACTAATTACCGGCTGTAACAGAGGAATTGGCCTCGGTTTAGTGAGGTATATTTTACAGAATAATTATTCGGCAAACTTAATAGCAACCTGTCGAAATTTAAATAAGGCAGAGGTAAGAGAAATTAACTTGATCTTTGAATTTACGTAAAAATCTACTTTACATCATTCGCCAAACGACAGGGTTCTGTAATAATCGAAACTAAACATCTGACGAAACCTGCATGAACCTTTTCGTCTTTGAGGTTAATCGCATTATGTAATGACGTTATGTGATGCAAAGGGGGATAAAGGAATTGCGTGTTCACAATAAACTGATGGAAACTGTTTCTAACTAAAAGAACACTTTATCCAGAAATTAAACGAGTCTAATTAATAATGTTTTGCATTTTGTTGGTCCTTCTCAAAGTCCCTCCGTGTTGGGAATTTCGATTCAACAAGTTGCTATAACTGGAGAAAAATAGCTAGCGCGGTCTTCCGATACGGTAAAAAATACTCTGAAACATTGACGCAAGGAAATATATTGTGTTCAATTCGGGATACGTTGAACGTAAAAAAAAACTCGCCATAAAAGTTGAGATGATGATAAATACAGGACAAGACCTTGTCGCAGTCAGTACATCCCATTATTATTAAGAATATAAGGAATGCCCTAAACCAGCGAAATTATTCCAACATGACAAATAAAAAAAGAATACTGGCTATAAGAAAAATAAACATTTTCCTCTTCATTCCTATCTTTCGTTTTAGAATTGCAGTCACAATTTCATTCAACATATTCCCCTTCATATTTCAGACATTAAAAAAATACAAGAATTTTGTAAAATGTATTATTTAAAAAAAATTATTTTGGCCCGCCTTGCGTTATTTTTCCTTTCCTTTGGCCCCCTATTTACAAAGTTGGCCCATCACTGCTCTAAACGATGATGGCACAGTCACGCCAGCTTCCCTGACGACTGCCTACGGCGGCAAACCCACCTGCGTTGGAGCGCAAATAAAGGACGAAATCTGGAAAATGCCTTGGCAGATGGCGATTCTTTACTTTCAACAAAGAAGAAAACCCCACTCGACGATATTGAATTCATTACTTCCCTTGAAATGGAGGAAAATTTGAACCTTGCATCAATGTTTTGCTTACGCTCCCCATAATTGTCTAAATTATAAATAATAACCATTTATGAACCACGTCTACTCAAAATCGTCATAATGGGTTTTGTTATATATATTTAAGTTTGGTGGTTTGCTTACGGCGGAAGAACACAGGGGCTCTCCCTGCTGACTGCAATCACCGCCTCCATCTTTTGCCTACAGGATACTTTTTCATACCATAAGTTTGGTACGAAAATCTTATATAAATAATTAGTTTGTTCCTCTTTAATTGATCTGATTTAACTAATTTATTCATGGATTATATATTTTATTAATAAAATGTTTCAATTGCAGGAATTAAAAGACCTTTCTTTGAAATTCAAAAACCTATATGTACTTGAGCATGGTAAGTACTTATAATTACTGTGTATTACAAACTCGTCAAATATTCATGTAATCTTAGCTTTCTACTTCTATTTTCCATAATTTAAATCTATAGAAAGGTAAAAAATAAAACTCAAAATATGTTGTCATTAGAAGACAAGGTGAGTCCAACATAACTACATTCATTGAGAAATTAACAAGAGCACAACTTGTGTAATGAATCAATTCCTTCTAAATATTTTTTTGCATTATTTTGGAACAAATGCAAGTTTAAGTAAGGTGAGTTTGCCAGCCAGTCAATTTAGTATTATTAAGCATCAGCAGTTGGTCAACCAAATGTTTTACAAAAGTGTACTGAACTAAAAGGATGCCCAATTTAGGTTTTGCCATAGTTGCATCATGTGAGGCAAAAAATCAACGAATATCTACATAACATCATAATCAGTGGTGGTCAATTTTCATATTGTAATATTGGAAGAGTCAAAAGTTGCACTTTCAACACAGCAACGAGTCTTACCATCAAACATTTCTGCACAGGAGGATATCATGGTACACAGACATCAACGTTAATCAACATTCATCAATGCCCATTGCTGAGGAAAGTTTATATCCACATCACAATTTTGTATTTCTTTGTTCATTTTATTTTACATAATTGTGTCTACTGACAATATCTGTTAGGATTCTTTTAGTCTTTTCATGTATGTAAAATTGATTGGAAGAGATTAAAACTTGGTAAGGAACTGATTAAGGAGACCAACATGAAAGTTAATGTTAAATTGTTGAAATGTTTTTTCCTGTAAAATAAATTTGATATGAAAGCCAAGTTGACTAATCGTGGAACTTGATGATATTAAATTATTTTATTTAAAATATTATATTAATTTATTGTGACTTTACAGATTTAACTAATTTTGATAACTATGGTAATCTTGCAAAACAAGTGGAATCAATTCTGAAGGACAAAGGACTTAATGTCTTAATTAATAATGCTGGAGTATCTTCAAAGTTCACTCGGGTTGGCTTAGTTAAAGTGGAGCAAATGACAGAAAATTTTTCAGTTAACACAGTGGCACCATTAATGCTGACTAAGGTAACAAATTGCAATAATTTGCTTTGAGATATATGCATTTAAATACAGTAACACATTTTATTTACTATATTTCAGGCGCTAATGCCTCTTCTCACACAAGCTGCTGCTCAGAATCCCCAGGAACCATTAGGAGTCAATAAGGCAGCTGTAATTAACATAAGTTCTGTTTTGGGATCAATCGAAGAAAATAAACAAGGTGGCTTCTATCCCTATCGTGCAAGCAAGGTAATATGTACAACAGTTCAGCAAAGTTAGTCAAACATTCCAATTTTCTCAGCCAAGGACTAATGGAAATAACAATAAATCTAAATTGAAGAAGTTCTGAAGTTGTAGACTGATTAATGGCTCTATTTATTATTATAATATTGTCTTTTTTTCTATTACTGTAAATAAAACTAATTATTTAATAATTGTTGCATTTTAAAGAAAATATTGAGCACACATTGCACTTGGAGCCATTTATCACTTGCTTTAGGGTTGTCCAAAATAGGACATGTAATAGCTAGCAAAGAAGTAATACTTTATTATTCTAATAAAATATCAAGTTGACTACAAAATAATCAAACAGAATCAATTTAAATAAATAAATTAATTAAACTTATTTATTATTCTCTGCCAATTTGTAATATAATAAAAAATCAACATTGACATAAAATGAATTAAAAAACTGATTATTTAAAGAAAAATTAAATTCAACCATTTGAAATTAAAAAAAATAAGATTTAAGCAAATTGTATAGTTAAGTTAAGAAGAACCACTCTTATTTTTTAGGCTGCCCTAAATGCTGTTACACGATCTCTCAGTGTGGACCTGCAAGGTAATGGCATACTTGTGGTCAGTTTACACCCTGGTTGGGTGAAAACTGATATGGGGGGTAAAAATGCTCCCTTGTGCGTAGAAGAAAGTGTTTGCGGAATCATTCAAACAATTCTTGCTCTCAGTGAATCTGAGAATGGACAATTTATACAGTATGATGGCAAAGCAATTCCTTGGTAGTTCATCACTGTGCTGTGATACATCTACAGTAAATTATTTTTTATTATGATGTTGTTCCTTAAAATTTATAAAATAAATGAGATTATGTATTCAATATCATGTTTCCAGTTTATATGTTAATAATAACAACTTATTAAGTTCAAATTGTGTTTCAGCTTTGATTGTAAACAGTACAAAAATAAATAATAACTTAATAATTTTCATTGTAAATTTTTTCATTTGTTCTACTTAAAATACTGTGATAATAAATTAACACAAATTATAAATTACTTGAAATATTATCGTCGACACCATAAACTCTGCATTATTCCCACACTACATGATAGATATAAGTAATTGAAATATAAATTAATATGAACTAATACAATTTCAGTTTCAAAATTTCTTGAAAAAATCCAAGAATTATAAATTATTTATAAAATTAATTCATTATTTCAAAGTTTAGTAATACTCTTTGAGAATAGAGATGGGGGGGATTATCATAATTACTGCCCCAGAAATAAGAAACAAAAGTGATGCATTGTATGCAAAGACTCAGAAAACTCAACACTTTCCCATCTGAGATTAGGGTATACCATATAATTTATTTAAAGATCAGTACAATAACAATCAACTGAATATAATTCTCAGTTCCTTGAAATCTGCAATATGTTGTATTGTCTCTAGTGGTTCACCAATCACGAGTTAGGGGCGTATGCGTGGGGTATAGGCCTACAACTCCACCAGTTCTGTTGTATTGTTCACACAGATACTGTAGTTAAGTTCTGTAAAATATGCATTCACTTCTAAATATTTTTAGTATAAACCTAAGCATCAAAGACTATCTTCCTTTGGGCATGTCCACATGTAATCTGTATATTTAACATTTTTATCATCAATCTTAAGTTTAAAAAAATATTCTTCCAACAGGAAAACACCAACTAAAGCTACATATTAAGTCTTACTTAACACATTTTTATATTTAACAAACATGACAGAAGCACATATTTCTTCTCAATTCTTCAGAATGGGGCAAGGGCGCATGCACTAAGTTCTTGAACATCTACAAAAAACTGTCAAATTACAGGCAAACTTATGTGATAAAATAAGTACCACACAACGTTTCTGTAGTCCTCGTTCCTTTCATCAGTTGATTCATAAACGCAGTTGAGGAAATTACGTTAACAATGCGGGACCACCGCCATTGTTGAGTTTCATCGTATTCCTCTGACGTTAGATTTAATAATAAAAAATACTTCCGATAAGCTTTCTGCCGCCATTAATGCGAAAAGAAAGAAACAACATTCTCAAAGAAGTAGGAGCAGGTAAGGTCCCACAAAAATACATGGAAATTTTTCAATTATATTAGGCACGATTTTCAACGTAAATACAAAGATGTACGCAAAGTTTAAAAGAAAATGGACTATTTCCTTTTCGGTGCTTAATGATCTACCATTTTTTATTCCCGTAAAACATTGGAATTACATGTCCTCAGGGTAATTACAGAGATTTCGCGTGTCTACTTAATTAAATGTTATTCTTAGGAAACTTCTGTTTCTTAGATATACTTTTAAAAGTGTCAAATTGATAGATCAATCACACTGAACATCCGTCGTCGATTCTAGGAATCATTCTTTCATCGGAATCTGATGTTACTTCATCCAGTGAAAGCGT
Organism: Eucriotettix oculatus; assembly: GCA_034510155.1. Lineage (NCBI taxonomy): Eukaryota > Metazoa > Arthropoda > Insecta > Orthoptera > Tetrigidae > Eucriotettix > Eucriotettix oculatus. The sequence goes on along the minus strand of CM067382.1, from coordinate 58,529,083 downwards.
CGTGAAGTTTCCTAGTCGCGGTTGCCTGATTAACACGCCATGAGAACTATTTTAATTACGGGCTGTAGTAGAGGCATTGGCCTAGAACTGGTAAGGCAATTATCTGCACACGAGAATGCTCCTGAAATAATTTTGGCAACTTGCAGAAATCCTTCGGAAGCAAAAGTAAGATTTTATTTTTAATTTCCGTAAATTATTTCAGATTTGATTTATTCTTTTCTATAAAAATTAAAGACAATATTCAAATTTCAATATTTTTACCTTCTGTCAGGATTTACAGAAGTTGGCAGAACTCAACAAAACCATCCACATATTAAAGTTGGGTAAGTTATTACTGATAATTCAACCTAACCTATACTCCAAGATTGCTTGACATATTATGATAATTCCACCAATATGTCACCTACCCTAAGACCTCATATAAAGTATTACATACTATTTTTAATGAAAAAAGTTATGAATACACCACAAAGAATAGCCTAAAGTCATAAATGGAATAATTTAATTTGAAAACGTTTCATTTCTTAACTTTTGGGACCTCCTCAAGTTCTTTAACTAATATTTGGCAACGCCTCCTGGACCTGTTTGCATGGCCACCACAATCACAAGATCTCAATCCAATTGAGCATTTGTGGGATGAAGTCGTAAGAGTCATCTGGCAGCTCTATCCTCAACCATCTTGACTCCTTCACTATTATAGGCTCCAAACATCCTTTTTACGTTTAATTAAACTCCTTCTTTAATTTTACATGTATTATCACTCTTTCTAGCGAATTTAAATAACCTTCCTGTGATCCACACATCTCTTCTGTATTTCTCTTTATTATACTTCTCTCCACATAACTAAGAGCTTCTCTCTAATGTGGAAAACTTTAAATGCTCACAATTAAAGCAATCCTTGGGACTGTAACCTACCTAAACTATGGACAGTTAACGGTTTCAACATAATTTCCTGATCTAATGAGAAAACAGATTTACTGCTGATGTCTTTAGTATGAATTTAATTCTCTATTTTATTTTTGTAATTTTTATTCCATATTTTTTTTAAAGCGTTACATTGATTATGAAGAGAATTTCTTTTTCATTGTTGGTTGCATAATATTTTAATGTCTCAGTGGAGAGAAAGTTCGATTTTTCACTGGTTACTTTAGTTTTATAAAGAGTTGAATATTTACTATGTATAGAATGAGTAGTAAAAACTATTTTTCTCTAGATCTATGGAAGTATATTCCTTGCTCAAATTGAGAAATGCTTTTTAAGTTAATTTATTAGACAAAGTGTTTATTAAAAGTTAGTTCAATCAATATAAGCTTTATCCAGTTTTTTACACATATCCTTGGATTTTTATGCAGATGTGACTGATCTTGAGAGTTTTGAATCATTTGCACAAACTGTTCACAATATTGTTGGAGATGGAGGACTGAATGTCCTGATCAACAATGCAGGCACATCTGCTGGTGGTAAGATTAAAGGTTTCTTGGACATCAAGGCAAATCTTTACTCTGAGATTTATAAAACAAATACGATTGCACCAATTTTTTTGATAAAGGTAATTATGAGTATCTAGGTACACATTACTTAATTAAATAACCAAAATAAATCTACAAATAATAGAATAAGTTGTTTAAAGTGCTTGGAACTGTTGAGGTAAATGTCTGCAAGAATGCCAGAACAAATTTTGATCTACAAACCCACAAATACGTTCATAATATGGATATCAATATGGCCAAACAGTCAATAGCTTTAATGCAGTATGTTTTAAAATTGTATCACATAAAGTAGTTAAAAATATTCATCTCATCTCTGACAAAATGATTCGATTATTCATTAAGTCTTAGAAACATTGGATAATAAAGCTTTTAATGGGATGCTTTCAGTAAAATTAAAATAAATTACACCCTTTGGATGAAAAGATATGTTCTGGCAGGTATTTAGGAGTTTGTTAATTTAATTAAACCCTTATTATAATTAAATTTTACTTAAGCATCTGAAAACTGAATCATGTACGTTGCTTCACAGGCTTTGTACCCATGTTTAAAGAAAGCAGCAGATAATAACTCTCAACCTTGTGGCATAAGCAGAGCTACTATTGTGAACATAAGTTCCATTATGGGATCTGTATCAGAAAATACATTTGGCGGAAGTTTTGGCTATAGGGAGAGTAAGGTAATATAATTTTATATAGAAATGAAATTAATTTGTAATATGGGCATAGGTAGTTTCTACACAATTTCCTCACTTACAAATTTAGTCATAACTTCTTGTAGAACGAATTTTATTATCAACATTTTATTTAATAGATCAACGTTGAATAACCAACTTTGTCATAACATATTTGGTTTTCACTGTCGGATGGCAAAATATATATTTATTTATTATTGATACTGTGTTTATATATTGCTATACTACAATTATCTACTCTTTCTTTGCAAAGTCCTGTGAACTACATAGCCACTTTTCTATCACTATTGTTAATTTATTTTACATAATCAAAATGTTTTATCTTACTGCTCTGCAAATTCTTCAGTGGCCAACCTTAGCCATTGCTCTCCACAAAACAGTTTATGGGCCATGATGCAAGTTTGTCTCCACATAACTCCTTTCCAATAGCCAGTCAGGTTGCATGACAGAGCTAAAGATACATTCATCTCCACTTCACACAGCGAGATCCTCCATCCTTGTTCAGTTATATTAGTAATTTGATGCTTATTGAAATTGCTCCAAGCCCCAATTAGGAAAACTTGTCGAATCAAAACTAAACCTTGCTACATTAAAAAAAACACACAAGGAAAATTCTGTCCATCAACAAAATTTTCACAACTCTACAGTCCCATCTACAAGATATTGCAACTAATAATAAATTGCCTCCTATAGCTCAAGAATGTGCAGTTTTAAAATCAACTTATCAGTTTATATCACCAGTTAACCTCTACCTTCTAGTCTCACCTCAATATTATATTAGTGTCCAACAATAATAAGCAACATTGTCCGCCACTATTAATAATACATTACCTAAATTACAATAAATTAGTACAAGTAACAATGAATCATTAACCATTAACATTTATTTGTGTGTTCAATTTACAGGCTGCTTTGAACACCGCTACACGATCTATAAGCTATGAACTTAAAAAAGAAGGCATTCTGGTTGTTACTCTTCATCCTGGATGGGTAAAAACAGATATGGGCGGCGAAAATGCTGAAATAACAGCAGAGTTTAGTGTCCACAACATTATAAACACTCTGTTTTCTCTTAATGAACAACACAGTGGTGCATTTATACAGTATGATGGAAAATCCCTTCCGTGGTAGTGACAACCAAATTTAAAGCAATATATAATGAATCTCTATCTGTATTAAAATGAAGTATTTGAATTATATTGGCACATTTTATATTAAAAAAATATTTTGTATTAAATTTCCTCATGCATCAAATACAATATTTTGAATTCAATCAAATTTTATCATAAATGTATTTAAATAGTACTTCATTTTTACTTTAAAATATATTAAATTGCTCTGAATATATACTTTACCAAACATTCAATAGTCTTCTTTAAGGCACAGCCTAACGTTTTAGGCAGAATTAATAAACAAATTGACACCATTTCAGTTTCATGAATTTTGGTAATAAAATGAATTGATATTGTGCTAGATTGAAACATAATTGATAATCATTTATTGTGACAGGGATGTGAGATTCAGAGTGGCAATTTTTGCAGTAGTGAAAAGACAAGAGTAGATGAAGAAAATGGGTATTGTTAAAGACTGAAGTAAATATTCCATCAAATAATTCACTAACTGATGTTAAAATGTACAGAAGTAAATTTATTTATATTTCACACTAATCATGCAGTTACAAAAAGTGTACAAAAATGGCAAACTGTAAATACTGATTAGGCGAAACTATGTATGGGCGATTCAAACGTTTTGCTTGTACAGTTGTTCTTTATTTTTGGTGCATATTAATAATTACAATGAGAAGAATAGAACAAATAATAATAGTTGCATTGTACCTAAATCTGAGATTCTGTAATTAAAACTTATTTATACTTCCCATATAAAAGTATATCAACACAACATATTCATTTCAGTCAATTTTTTGTCTGTTTCGTGAAGCTATATTAAGTAATTTAAACATGTGAAAGCGCCTAGACTGATGCCTAGCTATTTTCCGCAAAGTAATGAATCCTGACAATATTTGCACAATTAGTAGTACCAACATAATACACTGCACTGACAGTTCCAGAGGTTGAGGAAATGTATTCTTATTGAGCAGTAAAAATAATTGCATTGGTAGTTGAAGTAAAGTAGAAAGCATCCAAAATGCTGCCAGTTCAGGGATCTATCAAAGTAAACATATTGTATTAATGCCTTATTTAAAGTACAGTGGACCCTTCTGGAACAAACTTGATTTGTTTGCAAGCACAATATATTTTCCCCATAATCTGTTCAAGTCTCGGAACCACAGAAAGTAGTTTTGCTGTCGAGGGTTTACTTTGTCGTACAACAATTACAAATAGTGAAATATTTGGAATCATGCTATGGTATTTTAAAATATCTTTCTATTTGGATCTTCTCAGACCAAAAACCGATCCAAGGATAATTGATGCCATATTTGCAAAATTGTGTGGTATGGCATTTTCATTCAAAATATTTATCATTCTATTTAGCACAGCTTTGTTATAGTAGGAATTATACAGGGTTCAGTAACTATAACTAAAAGAAAATTGTATCAATATTTCTCTCCATACACCACATTTAAGGAAAGATACATAATGGCAATCATATTTCTTTCTCCTCATAGTGACAGTCCATTTAGAGCTCAATTTTCCTTAACATCACATACACAAATGCCTATGCAAGGATTTGCACCTGGGATTTCTGATGTGAGGTTGTGTCACTGACTACTACAACATGGCAGGTCAACTTAAAACTTCCTAAAATGTTTTGTTTAAGAGTTGAGGAGGAAGAGATAGGGCGTAAGTAGGCAGGAAATTAAAAGCAGCGCCAACAGTGTGTATGTTTAACTTAAATAAAATTTTAGATCTATAAGTTGTCAAGGGTCCACTGTATTTCTTTTAAATTAACAGTCACAGATCTAAATTATTTAATGGAATAACCAACATGAAGATAAGTATTATTCTATTTAAACTTGTTTATAATAATTTTAAAATGACCTTGTCTGTCAAATTTCCTAAGTATCCCAAGTACAGTCGGAGGCCCTCATTCCCGACCACAGCCGTGAGAATTGTAATCACAATAAAGCGGTAAAGTGAACTGAGGCATCTGTACTGAAACAATATGGTAAAAAGTCTAATAATTTATCAGTACAGAAGATATGTCCCGTTTTTAATTAATAAATAGTTCTTGTTAGAAAATATAGTCATTCAGTAAAAATTAAACAACCAGTTGATATGAGAACTTGCAAACAGTTATTAATTACTAATAAAAAAATTATTTACATAAACTTGATTTAAATACTAGTTACCTTCAGGTCTAACATAGTTGTCATAGTTATTAGCCAAAATGGGCTCAGAATAACATTAAAGTAAAGTGACATCTGCAATAATAAACTTGACGAATTATCACTACCTGAAAAATGTCAGTTACAATATGTATCAAAATTTTTAGAATTAAATTTCTGTGAATTTTTAACTAAGACTTAAGTTTTGTTTCATACCACAGATATTTATCATGAATTAATTTGCTTCAATCATAACTTTAACAAAAAGATTGTAGTTATTTCTGTTTTTCCACATGCCTACACCATAACTTAAATACAAACTTTAACATTATTCTACTCTTAAATAACTAGTATATGTAAGGTGTCTGAAAATCTTGTACACCAATCACACTGAAATATAATTTGTTCAAATAACTTAGGAACAAAAAGGACAATCAGTGTGCAAGTAATGAATTACATATCCACCAAGAATGAAAAATATAACACACACTTGCCATATATGGAGATTAAAAGGTATTTGAGTCGATCAAACAATTGAATTTATAGTTTTATAATTAATTAAAAAATGTAATAAGATCATGTTAGGTGGAATTTGTGTGCATATAGAAAAGTGTTCTAAACATTATTTGACAGATCGAATTTTACAGAGGCCTAAGTAAAGTTCAAGACGGAAAAATTGAACCAAGACTTCAAAATAATCCAAAGGCATTATGATTTATACAGTGGGGGGAGAAGGTATAGATAGATGTGAGCAAAATATTAATAATATGAATAAATGTTTGTATAGAAACATCATTTTGACATTGATATGTCGGACTGAAGATGTATATGACACATGTCTATTGAAAACAATAAAATGGAATTCATATTATCGACTTAAAATTTTTATTTATACGATCTTAAATGAACGGAGCCAAAGCTGATAAAAATGAGAATTAAGGTACTTATACTTAACCTAACCTATCTGAGGTAATAAAACGTTAGTCCGCGGTTCACAGTGTGCCAGACCAGGAAAAATCTTTTCGGATACATGGCTCACTGTCTTTTTCCATGATTCAGACATACTCAAAAGTTAATATTTTCATTACAATTATCGAAACAAAGTTTTGTTTACATCATAGAACATATTAAGAAAGACTTTCCAGTCGTAGTAAACTCAAAGATATTAAAAAATGTCAACTTCGCCGCGCTTTATTCCCAAGCCCATAGAGACAAATTATAACATGGCCTTTATAATAAATAAATAATACAGTTTGTCCACATAAAAAATTTTGCTAATGAAATCCACACTCGACCACAATACTCCACGATAAAATAAAAGTTCCGTTCGCATATACAACTCCGGCCTGACACCACATTACTTCAGTGGCCGGTTCTTTATCCTAGAAGCAAGCACATCCTTCTCTTAAAACATCTCGCCGCCGAATGGTGTTTTCTTCAACTCGTGGATTACGCCATTTAAAAAACACGAGCACTTTATTCCTTTGAGGTAATCAGAACTTATCACTCGAACTCCCGTGGAATCACAGCAAGAAATCATCTGGACAGCACTAACGTCACAATCCACTACAAGAATGCTGTCTGGGGGCCTGTAAAGTCGATTGTGTCAAGGCTTATATATATATATATATATATGAAACACGTAGAATTTGCTGCCACTGGATATCCTCTGTAGTAAAAATATTCCAGATAGCTATGATTTACTTGTGTAGTGAGCGTCTCAAATTCTGTTCTGCACTTAAAGCTCATACCATGAACAAATGCAAGCAATTTGTGATATTACAGGAGGCAAGAAGTGTACCTAGTGTCAAATTGAGCCTGAACTCATCTCTATGGTTTAATTGTAATTAAGTACTTACATGTAGAACACTGTGTACTCATTCAGATCGGCATCAACTGTGTGAGAAAATATTATGTTGCTATGGATATAATATGAGCATGTGTGAATACAAAAATTCAGGTAGCTGAATGGCTTCTCAAAGTGGACACTAGCAATGTACCAGACAGGCTGTCTCTTTCACGACAGTACAGTAATTTATGCTGTAGGGTTTCTATGCTTGGGAGGCCAAAGGCAAGAGAAATAGAGAAAGCGCGCAAGATCTTAGGGTACTGGTTCTTCAAGAAAAAGGGACAGATAGCCATGAGGGGAGGAAGAAAAATTTGGACACTTGCCGAAGAGAAAGTTTTTTGGTGCGGAGGAAAAAAATTGTCATGCAGTCGGTGAGAAAATGGAGATGTATGTTTTGAACTGAGGGTGAAGGAGTGCGTAAAAATCTGAATGCATGATTGTGAAGATTCTGCTGTGTTACATGTTAAGCTTCGTGGGTCTGGAGAGGCGACTTCCAAGGAGACAGAAAGCAAGTGTCTTCATGTTTTATCCTCCTCTTATTTATATGCCACAATTTTGTTTCGATTGGCCTGCCTGTGCCCTCTGGGAGAGAGACTAATAATCACTTACTTCTGTAATGGAATGCATTGTAATATATATTTTTACAGTGGGAAATTTTATTCAAAATTATAAACCTTTACAGTGTATCCCACAGATTACTATTATGTTCCATACAGAATTGGTAATTGTTCTTCTATTAAGTTCACTTTTCTTCATTAAAATATCTTACCGGAGGGTCCAAAATATTTATGAGTTCACAACATAAATATTTAAAGAGTGTTTTAAAAAATAATACTTTTATTCACATTTTCTTAAGCTATGCAAAAATATCAATTCAATTGCCCAGCAATTGAATGATAATGGTAAATACATTACAAATGTACAAAGGCACACTTGGTTTCAGTCATATACTTCATACAAAATTTATCTGTAGTCCATACTTAATACTTAAAATAACTATAAAAACCATTTTTTCTTTACTTTTTCTTTCTTTTCTTCTAATGTTTCTGAGTCATCAACATCTTTGTCAGCATCTAATTTACTACACTTGTTAGATTTTTTACTGGGCTTCTTTAATTTCTTCTCCTTCTTTAAAGATTTGGAATATTCTTTACTTCCTTTCTTTGTACCGGATATTCTATTCTTTTCTAAAAAAGGGAAATGAGCACCAGGTAATAATTCACAAAATTTTGCATTTGCAGTCATATCAAATGTTGCATATCTATTCACAGATATAATGAATTTAAATTTACTGTTATAAATTCAACAAAATGAATATGTCAAGACAAACATGTAATTTTTAAAAATACAAATGAGTTACACAAAAATGACTTGTCACAGGCCACACTGTCGAGTTTTTCCACATTTAAAATTATGAATGATTTTATGAACAGACTCAACTAAACCAATTATTTTGTATAACACACCATATAAATGTAACTCTTAGTTGAAAAACCAACATTAGGTTTCAAATAAATAATAATAAAAAGTTTATTAAATTTTACTGAAAGTACCTGCAAAGAGACCCAACTGCGTATGAATGCTGTGATCCTCTTCTGCCTCTCTAATACGATCCATTTCTAGACATTCCACAATTTCATTTCTCCTTTCCACTACCTCAACAAGCCTATGAATTAATTCTTCCTCTCTGGCTTTGTCGTGATCTGTCTTCATATGTTCTGGGCAATCCATGAGACAACGAATTTGATATTCTAAATCTGCATGTTCCTCTTCCAGCCTTTGTTGGCGCCTCCTTAAAGGTAGAAGAATTTGTTAACTCTTTTTCAAAATAATATTTATTCTTTTTATTTACTCAGCTGCTGTATCAACAAGTCAGTTCTAGAATTGACTTTAGAAATATATGAACTGGATTGTTAAAAAAAGATGTGTTGGAGTTGCAGAATTAGTCTAAAGTTCAGTTTGAAAACTACTTATTATGACGACAAAAATATCCTATTCACAACATTGCTTTGTGACATCTTCAAATGTAACATTTAATCTACAATTTAGAGAGCAAATAATATGTGTCTTTATAGCTATTTTTAGTAACAATGCTAATGATTTTATACTTACTTTGAATTTTGCATAAACTTGTTTCATTCATGAATAATTTTAAATGCAAGGTCCTATCTATTTCCTTGCCTGTTCCAACAGAATTGAAACACTCCAGAAAAAGATAAATGTCAGTATATTTAAAAATACTATAAGGTTGTAAATTCTATCATTACAAAAATTGTCTAAACTAAAACATACAATCAAATTTTAAAGCTGTTTGAATATGTGATTTCTTGAATGAAATCCTGTCAGGCTTCCTAACAAAGTAACTTTGTCATCATTTTCATGGCTGTCCTAGCAATCGTCTTTAGGTGAAGTGGCTAGGGCAGCCATGGAAATGTGTTGTGATCACTAAGTAACCTGACTGTTTAAAAAAGTGTACAGCAGCCTAAAAATCAGAAAAAATCAGTAGTCATACCTAAATTTGGAACCTCATTTAAACTGGAATCAAGAAATTACTAAAAATTTAGATGTGCATGTCACACAAAATGAAGAGTTGAAATCACACAAGAGGAGGTTCTAAATTTAGGAAAAAAATGTTTTTAATAACTACTGTTAAATATTGTCAGTGGTTATATTATACTAAAATTGTGTTACTTATCAACCTGTCAAACATGGGTTGAATACAGTCACATAAATCATCCTTATCTGTTGGTAATATTCATTTAGTCGTATAATATGAAAGTGAAATAAGGATGTGACATTGACAAAATAATTAAAACCATTGGAATGGAAATGAAAGAAAGTGAGTGATGTTTACCAGAAATTAAAGATTGCTGCCACTGTTCAATTCTTCAAATATATTTTTATTAAAAAAAAATAATCAAAACTATTAATAACCAAGAAATATAATTCAAGATCAGTATATCATGGATGAAAAATGTAAGCCTGTTTTTATGTTAAGAGAGATCATAATCAAAAGCACCTTCAAAAAGAAGTAATGAATTTGTGACATGTTAAAAGAAATAATTAACCATAACATTTAAATACTTACAAGTACATTAGTTCAGCCTGCCTTCGGAAGAGCTCGTTCTTTTCATTTACAAGTTCAAAAAGCTGAAGTACAAAATCTTCAACATCTGGTGACATATTCGCTTCTTCTTCGGCAAATTTTCCCCTTATAGTTCTTTCCAAATTGACGCCTTGTCGTTCAAGTTCTTGTTGTTTAACTTCAATATCATCTAATTCTTGCTTTACCTCATTCATAGGCATTTGCTTTATCTGTAACAGAAAAGCTAAACTTAAGTTTTTCCATTCCTAAACCAAGCATAAAATTGTAGAAACGTTTCTACATATTCTTCACCGGGAAAGCCTTCGTTCTTTAAAAAGCATAAAATTGTACTAAATTTAGAATTTTCTAGGGTAAGTGGTAAAAATGTTTAGTACTTTGTTTTACCTTACATAGAGAATTGTCAAAAATAATTGGATAGCATATTCTTGCTTTGATAAGATTGTCTTAGGTGCAAGATGAAAAGAATATTTAACTACATATGTGCAGGACATGGATTTTGTGGCAATTACAAAATAAAATATATGTAGACGGAGAAGAGGCATGAAAATGTTGGCCAGAAAAACAGATTTCAAAATTTCAGAGATGTATAGTGTTCAATTCAAACTTGACAATTAGGCTATAATAACTGACACAACAAGTTCAACAACTTTCTCTCTCACTATCAATATCCTGTCCCTATCTACCCTGGGGATGCTTTTATTTAGTCTTATAAGGAGACTGTTGTGTGTAAACTTTTACTTTAACCTTCTCCATACCTGTCGTCTCTGAGGTACTGGCAGAGGTGGGGCGGGTCCCTTTTTCCTCTTCCACTGGCCAAAAGTGCTCTTGTTGGGTGTTGTAGGAGTCACATCTACAATACAACAATGTAATAATACGTAAACTATAGTGGTATATATTTAGCTTTTCAAATTAGAAAGATATGTCTATCATTTCAAATATCTACAACTTGATTATTGCAGACTGTACTTTTAATACAATTTATCGTGCATTGACTGTGCGAAATAAATATGGAGTTAAATGAAGCAATGCATTTTTATAGAGCTTGCAAGACTATATGTAAATTTATTTGGTAAATAAAATTATATGGGTCACATAAAATAATTACCACATAGACTTCTTCTTTGACTTTGGCGATGTTTATTTTCTTCATCTTTTTCAATTTTTTCTAACTCTGCACTAGCACTGGGAGGAGGTGATGTTGGTAATGGGGGAGGAGGCGCAGGTCTATTTTTACGGAATTTCGTCCCCTGTAACAAAACACAAGTGTTCAATAAAATGATAAGGTATTGTCAATTATAAATCGATTATAAGATATTATTTGAAATAGTGGCAGTTATTTCTTTAACAAACCATGACTGGGCTTGGAGATGTTGATCTAGATGTTTCAAGAGAAAGAACAGGTGGAAATAATTCTTTGAAACTTGGAGGGGGTGGAGCAGGCTTCTTCTTTTTGCGAGCAGAGCTCCCAGAAGATGAGCACATGCTAGATAAAGATGTACTGGAACCACCAAATGCTCCTCCACTTATATTACTTAATCCAGAAATTTTACGAGGCATGGGTTCTGGGGTTGCATTGAGTCTGTGTAATAAAACACTTCAAATAATAAAATTGGTTAATATTTATGTGATAAAAACAGTCTGAGTCAAATTATGAAGTCTCCAAATACATAGATCAATCCCATCTATTCAGACAATTTCTTACAATATCACAATTCAAACTGAATTGAAACTAAAAAGCAACTGATAAATGTTATGGTGAATGTATAGCTTTAATAAATACACATAAAAAGTTTTCAAGCTTAATTGATTACAGATAAAAAAAAAGTGGACAAATCACTAAGAATTAGTTGTGCTGATCTCTGTGCTTTTCACCGATCAAAAATTTTAACTCTCAAAAATGTATATCATTAACATAAAAGTATCAAAAGTAATATTAATAGCCCATATCATACATACACTATTGTCTAATGTATTTTTTACCTTGCTTGGGTCCTAGGCAAGGGAACTGGTTTTTTATCCATACTTTCATCTTCACTGGTTGGCTCCTCGTCATCAGACCAAAATGGGTTTCCACTAAAATCTGGTGCTTTCACCAACTTTCTGGGTTTTGGTGATGAAGTGGTAATAGAAGTCACTGGCACAGTCAAACTCTCTTCTTCATCACTGGAACCAAAAGGATTTTCATATTTTTTTGCTTCTTCTTCTTCATCGTCATCATCATCTCCAAATGGGTTCAAGCCTTCAGGGTAGTGCTTTTCTTGAACTTCAGCTTTGTCAGTACTGCTGGAAGCATTTTCCAATTTATCATTAATCTCTGAACCATTAATATCTATGCTTTCTTTGACAGAAGTTTCTTTTCCCTCTTCATTACTACCTACTTCATCTTTCACAGGCATAACTACAACTTGATCACTACCTTCAACTACTTTTGATGAAAAACTTGCATCATCTAACTTGGAGCTGATAACTTCAGGTTTTTCTGGCATTGGAATATCTGTGCTAATTGTTTCAGATTTATCTTTAGGCTCATTTTGACTATGAGTCCTAAGGTTCTCTTCTGTTTTTGATTGCTTTTCTTCTTCGGAACTTTTGCGGAAAAACCCATTCCTATTTTGAGGAATTCTCTCTCTACCATCATTACTATCTTCAAAAATTTTCATGCGCATTTTTACTAAAGATCTTGGCAAGATCACATTTTGGGTCAATTTAGATTTATAGTCTTCAGTGCTTTTTACTTGTGTATCTTCTATTAGCTGTTTATCAGTTTCAAATTCAATTTTAGAACTGTGACTATCATGAGGAGAAGGTGGAGGCGAAGGAGCAGCTAGCATGCCAGCTACTTCATCGGGGCACGTTTCACAACAATATTGGCCTTCTTCAGTTTCATAATAGTTCGCAGTGCTCATCTGGTGATTGCAACGAGCACATCGGAAACATGATCTGTGGAACAGTAAGCGACTGTTGACTAAAAGCCGCTCGGCAATGAAAACTGGCATACCACAGGAGACACACGGTTCCCTGCTACGTCCAAGGCCTGTTGTAGCCGATAGCTGCAAACGAAATACAGCATGAGAATTTATAAGAATATTTATTTTCAAGGTACAAAATAATTATACTTAAATAAATTAAATATTAATGACAAATCTGAATTACCTTCTAGAAGAATACTTCACCACTATATTGGCCAACTACCTTCCAGATGTTCCTCCTAGGAAACAAAAGTACAGTGTGGGGTTAGCCAGGGGAAAAAAAATATATGTTTAATAAATTTTAATTATTTTTAAAACATGCAAACTAGCCATCCCCACACTGTGCCACCAGAAAACAAATACTGTTTTATTTGTTATGTGTGCTTGAATTATTTTTATAGTTACCTTAGTGGTACGTTCAGAACTTTGTGGTTTAACAATGCAATGCCATATATCTTTCAACTAATTAGTCACTAAAAATGTGCACAGAGAATATGAAATTAGAAGTTGGAATTATTAATTTCAGTACAATGTGAAGTGAGATGGTTAAAGAATGTGAAAGATTATCTAGGCATATTTTGAGGGAGATATAAAAATAAAAGTAGCTATTATCTTATTTCCAACGGATTGGTAAATAGCCATGAGGACACAGAAGTTAAGGAGAATAATTGTGAAGTCAGTGAAATACTCTGAGAAATATATTGAGAAAATAGAATTAATACCAAAATTTTAAAAACATAAATAATCAAATGGGCGTTTAAACTATACAGCAAATATCTCACTGTCACAGAATTGAACTTCAAAATGGCAATTATGTTAAGAGTAAATTGTAAAGTGACTGTACCTGAAATAGTGAAAGCGAAGGGGATTATATTAAATTTTACCCATTTTATCACTATTTTCACAACTGTGTTAAAAATTTTAAAATAACTTTCCATGCTATTATGTAAATAACCAAAAAACTTACCTTGACAAAAATGGTTAGAATTGTTCAAATACAAACATTAAAGAGAAGAAAATGAAACTATTTTGTAAATGTGTAATGAGATATTGGAAATATGTAAAACATGAAATTATGAGTCTTATTAAGCCAAAAAGAGCATCCAAATAATGACAAAAGCCAAGAAAGATAAAAAATAAAATTACAATTATTTTTTTAAGCCAATGATGAAAAATAAGTTCTAAAAACACTGAAATGTAAGCCAGACAATTTTAAATTACTCACATTTTTCATGTTTAGAGCCCTAGAAAATACAATTACATTTTTCAAATTAATAATTAATTTAACAAGTTTAATTGTTTTACTTGTGGTTATAAAAGTGGCAAATGTGCAAAAAAAGCTGATATTTGTTTCTTCAAAAATAAATGATAAATAAGTTAAAATCTTGTACTCATTGAGAGATGTTTTAAGGTACAAAGTATGAAAGTGAAATAAATACATATAAATTGTAAAATAAGTATATGAGAATCAATGCTAAATTGCATTCCTAAAACTTCTGTCATCCCACAGTAACAATGTATATATTACTGACCAAATGATCACATGATGACTACAAAATGAAAAGGATTGGAAAAGTTTTAATAGATCACAATATGTGATGTCAACTAAGTGAATAAAGTTGAATGAGAAATGATTATCATTTTTACAACACTTCATTAGCAATTATTAGTATGTAAATAAAAGGTTAACTATGACTATGTATCATTTACCCAGTATACGTGAAAGTTTTGTATGAACAAACTTATAAATTTTTATAATAATGGCCAAATTAATCAACAATTTTAAACTTTCTTCACTCAGTTTATTATTCTAATTAATCTTCCTCGGCGATACAGTAGTTATATTAATTATAGTCAGTAATGGTCTTTCCAAAAGTTACCGATGCTGACAGAAGAATTTAAGAATGTAATGTAGCAGTCCACCAATAATTTACAAGTCACAAGACAATATATGTGAAGTAATTAAAAATACAAATGTACAATATCAAATATATACAGTTTCAATCCAATATTCTTTATAAAAGGTCTTTAAATAAAGATTTCACCGAAACAAGATTGTTAGTTCTTAGTCTTTGAAGATATTAATGATACAGTTCTCCCAGAACATATTACAGGCATTATCAACAAGCATTTTATTCAGATCACTGCCAGATCTGCTACACGAGCCACACACAAAGAAACAGCATGTGATTTATACACAATAGACTTCAGCACATTTTATTCACATGTGTTGTCTGAAATCTATCTATACCATGGATATCTGGGTAAGGGAGGACCAACTAAACAGATGGAATATTCCAAAAAGCTCAATCCTTTAGATTTTTATGTCTCAATTGCATAAACTGATTACATTTACAACACTTCTGAATTAACAGACAATACCAAATGGATAATTTGTTAGTACATTATTTCATTGATAACATAAAATTAAAGGACTGTTCAACGTATGTTTAAAAGACCTTTCTTTATTTTGGTGCTTCATTCCTGGTCTGTAAATTATAATTGAAATCCTGTATTCAACATGTTAAAATGATTTTTCAAATGAACTCCAGGTGAAGTATTTGAAATTAACTCACTTTTACTGGTGGACTTTCTTCAGCATTGACCTGGTTAACTGTGCTTGAAGGTCTCTTATTTGGGGATCGACTTAGTACTGAATCTAAAACAAAATATATTTCATTCAACACTCCGCCAATAGTCACATAAAGCAAGATAGTGTATAAATATTTACAGAAGATGAACTTAAATATAAACACACAAACATTTCCAAGAAATATTTTTTATTTCAAAAATTAAAATTGGTATGCTTAAAATTTATGACACTAATTTTCTTTAAAAAAATTATGTTAGTAACTGATCATCATCATCGGCATGACAACTCATTTCCGAGTCTTGGCCTCCTCAAGGAGTCTTCTCCAATTATTGTGATCCACTGCATCCTTCCACCAGTTTCTCAGTCCCAACTCTCTAGCATCTGTATCCACCTCAACCCTCCATCTAAGTCTTCATCTTCCTCTTGTCCTGCTACCCTCTGGCTATGTAGACCATATCCTCTTACATATTTCAGAATCCTCTTTTCTCCTCACATGCCTTGCCCATCTGAGTCTATTTATCTTAATGAATCTTTCAATTTCCATATCTTATAATATTTCTGCCAGACCCGCCAGCAACAAATAGGAACTATATTTAACTATATACAAATTCCACACAGTGGCACAACATGAGGGCCTGGCTATGCTGGGCATTTTTAGTCTTTCTTTCCTCTTCTATTCCTCTCTACAATTAGCATGTCTTTCTTTGAGCATATGATTTAAAAATCTAATTTCCTACCTTTCATCCAAATTTATATATTTACCAACTATATATATATCAAAAGTAATAATTATGTAATTCATTTATAGTAAAATTATTAAAACTTAAGTATTATACATTATGTAAAATATCTTGTTATAAATACAAAATTACAAGTTTACTCACTATTCTGGTGTGCAGCTAATGCTTGATAGTACTGTGACAAATATG
Organism: Eucriotettix oculatus; assembly: GCA_034510155.1. Lineage (NCBI taxonomy): Eukaryota > Metazoa > Arthropoda > Insecta > Orthoptera > Tetrigidae > Eucriotettix > Eucriotettix oculatus. The sequence continues at coordinate 58,512,170 of CM067382.1, read as the reverse complement.
TGAGAATGGATAAACGATCTGGTACTTCATACTTGACCATATCTTCAGCATCCAATAATGCGGGGATATTTAGATGCATTTCTGCAGTACGAAAAGCTAATTCATTGTTATGAAAAATATTTTCTTTGTTTAAGCTGCCAAAATCTCTGAAAACAAAAATAAAAATACTTTGAAAGTTGTTTAGCAATTTATTTTTCCTGAAATCAAAACTGCATTAGATATTTCCTTTCAAGTTTTTTCTATATAATGAGTTGAATAACTTGTGAACATGTTCACAAACATTATTGGTTTACAATAGGCATCTGCATGAACAAAACATTGTAACAAATATGTTAGTATGATACTTTGAGTTAGTGCTTTCAGCAGTCGTGGACTTGCAGCAAATGATATATGGTTAAAACAACCCAAGAGAGTTAAATACAGTTTCTCAGACAGAGAAGAAGAAAGAATGAGATTGTTAGTATTCAATCACTAGTCAGTCAACTTTTAAATATTACTTTCAAAGTCTCACATTCAAGTCAAGTCTCTGATGCCAAGCTTCTCTCTAACCAAGTCCTACATTCCAAAATTTAAAAGACTTACATCTTCTAGATGTGGACAAAGTTCACCCTAAACTATACTTGAGAGATTGCTTCAATAACAGAAAACAACAATATCCCTCTTGAAAAGATTTCATAATGGTACATTGTCATATTTAAGAGAAACAGATATACAGTATTTTTAGAAACATTAAAAAAGATCAATTTAAACATGTTAATTACATGCCACTATAACACTGCAATTTGTAGTATAAATGCAAATTTTACATTTAGATTATATAATATCTAGTTCAGCCTGTATGTGATCTCCTTTTCACAAAATTAATTAATTAATATAAAGATATATAAGAAATATCTTATAAACTAAACAGAGAATTCAAAATACACTCCCCCCTCAAAAAAAGAAAAGGCTTTGGTTCTTGGAGTTTTATTCATTACGTGAAATAATTAGGAGCTCCCAGAAAAGAGATTCTAATGAGGAAAAATCAGTGTCATATATAATTTTTTGTACGGTCTTGTGGACATATTATAGAATTATATTATGAGCATATAATTTATACGCATGATGTTGATGGTACAGTATGTTTCACATTAAACCTAATATAATTGAGCTACTAAAATGTTATTACCCTTTGCTTGTTGGCCCCTAACAATAAACAAATTACAAAATTACTAGTTTAGTACGAAGTTACTTATTGTAAAAGAGTATAACTAAAAAATTCTTCATTAAAATGCAATTTATAAAAATGTGCTAGTACATAGTATACTATCACATGAATAATGTTGTCTATTTTATTAACTGAAAATGCGGGGATAATATTTACAGAAATAGGGCTTACCTGAAAAATTACAGTTGGTGCCTGGTCAACAACCCCACCCCACCCTACCTACACCAACCACACTGGTATCCCACCCCACACAAACCAAATCATCTGTCAATAGCATCCTTATCAATATTTCCTCCAAAAATTTAACCAAAGAAAAGATTACACTTCTTGATAAGGGTCATATTTTCTCTCCCCCACTCCAACTTTAGATCCATTTAAACGTGCCTGACACATGCTACAATTCTGTGAAACAGCCCAGTGGAAGCTACAGTTTGCCATCATCTTAGTACTACAACTAGACAACTTAAAAATAGCTAATTTTGAGGTGAGCTATTCAAAAAAGTACAAATACATTCCACACTTTACAGCACATCAAGGTATGCCACGAATTATGAAGTGATGTGCTGAAATGATTAGAAATGAACAATATACTTTGGACTTGCTCAACAAAAACAAAATATCTACTTGATGCACTGATTATAAAATGAGTATCAAAATGAGTTGTGTATGATTTAGAAAAGAAAAATAAGTAAATAATTGGGCAACTAAACTGGCTACAAAATTACCAAACAAATATTGAAATCATAAAACGAAAAACAATCTAAATCCCTCGATCAGCCTGTAAGTTGAACTTCCTTCTTGTCTGTGGTGAGGTATATTTCATAAAATGGCCTGTATTCAGACCCTAATTCAGAAGGGACTGAGGTTAATAGAGAAGTAAAATAAATCATTATACTTTTCCAGTCCAAGGTTCATATTGAGGATTCACAACTGGTTTCTTTTTCCGGGGCTAGGTAGTCAGCCTTGCTCCCAACCTCCATCCTGGTGGACCAGGATTTGTGTAGGGTTTACTCCCTTAGAGGGGTTGGCTTCACTACGCTTTCCAGAGCCTCCTCTGCACTTGGTTTTCTGTCGGGGTTTTCCTTCCCTTGGCCTTTGAGATATTCCCTTCCTACAATGCAGCAGTGGCAACGTTTTTCAGGTGGCGTTTACTCACCAGGCATGTGGTTTTTATTGCCACAGGCTATCCTCCCACACTCACATTCTATAAGACACTCATAAGACCTGTGTTGGTGTATGGCTGCGAGACATGGAGGATGACCAAGTCATCAGCTAACGCCCTGGATCTATTTGAAAGAAAAGTTCTTAGGCAGATATTGGGCCCAGTGAAGGATGGGGAGAGCTGGAGACAAATATACAATCAAAAAGTGTATGATCTGTACAATGACACAGCTGTTTAAAAGACTGGAATGGGCCGGCCACGTCATTCACGTGGAAAATGACCGAATCCCAAAAAAATTGATAAATTGTAAATTTGAAGGAGAGCGACAAAGAGGAAGGCCATGGGCAAGGTGGGAGGAGATGGTGGGGAAGGATGCAATATCTCTCCTCAGAGCATGGACATGGAGAACAGTATGTGCCGAGAGAAAAGAACGGAAGGAACTAACCGCGGAGGCAAAGCCCGAATGTGGGCTAGAATGCCAAAGGAAGACTTTTCCTGTCATATGAGGGCGAGGGGGGTGGATGTGTATAAAAATCTAATGACCGACAGAGGAATTTATTGCAATAATAAATTCCATGTCAAAACCTTCAGATTGTATAAGAAATTGACTGTTTTGTGAGTGAATTCTGCTAGCATACTGGATTTTGATTTTCACATTCATTTCTGTTGGCTATCTAAATTATTTTTCAATCGCTAATTTGATCTTGCATTAATCATGAACAATAAAGATAACTTAGCCTTTTTTCTTGCACTTCAGGCAATAAGCTTCTATTTAGCAGACTATTTCATTTTTTGACTTTTTCCCAGTATTAATGGCTGCATTTCATTGTGTCACACTCCCATTTCACTATTATCAGGGCTTAAAAAAATTATCTGTGGATTCTAGGTGAAGTAATTCATGAACTGCAGTGAAACACATTTTGACAAAATTTCATTAAGGTTCTGTCCACTACAGCAATCAAGGAATTGTAAATTGCAACTTACAAAAGTGCAATATCAGAATTGAGCTTTCTATTACTCAGCTGAAGCTCTGTCATCTGATACAACTTCAGTTATAATTCAGGACAATTTTTACAGAACACAAGAGTATTGTACACAATGTTTTTGGGGTATTAGAAGCTAAGGTTGTGATTATCTGTGAAGATTAGTGTGTAAGTGGCAACACTAGCAATGTGAATGCAATTTTCGTCACATGCTGATTGATGTTCTTTAATGTGATAGTAAGCAAGTAACTTTAGTCTATATTCTTTTTCAATAGAAGCAAACTAACTGTAATTTTGTCTACTTAACAAATTACAATCTACCACCAATCCAATCCTAATTATTAAATATTAGAGATACAATTTATTAGAATGTAACATACATTAAGAACATTGCAACTGAAACTACACTTTTTAAAATTACTACATCAGGAGCACAATTTCATTAAACAATTTGATATTTTAATAACTATACAGTTAAAGTTTAGCTCTACTGTTGACTTAAACAGTCAACCATTGAATCATACTAAAATATTAAAAGGATATTGGAAAGGGGAAAACAGAATAGAATAGACTCACTTATAAAAAATAAGATTTGACATGGAGCATGTTTCATCAAAACTTTGAAATATATTTATAATGGTAACTCACTGTAGCCAAACTTCACATATAATCTCTGAAAACTGAGTGAAAAGATGTGTTAATATATAATGAACTTAATTTCAAATAAAATTAAAGAAAAAGACATCTTATTTGTAGAATCAAAATGTATATCAATGAAAGGATTAATTGCATTTCATCTAATAAAATTTAAGATGAAAGCTGGAGAAAAATGAGTTTTACATTCACCCCATTCCACCTTCAATTGAGAAGTTAACACATTCTTTAGCTATGTTCCTTCATAGAAAAATATTAGTAAATTTGTTTTATTGTCCAACTGATACATTCATTGGAATATGACATTGTGGAGAAATTGTGAGTAGAATGAGGGAGTAAGTACAATATCAATAAGAACAGAAGAGTGAAACACTCGCCAGCAGAGTTTCTGCAGGCATATAGGAGTGGATCTACTACATTCAGTTTAGAGCTAGAATGACAGCAATCCCAGTTTTTTGCAAGAAAATATAGATAGGCATAGTGACTTAATAATTGGGATTTTTCAATGTTGGGAATGTTAGTATTAAGTAGGGTGATAAAATGATAAGTTTATGTGGAAATTGTTTATTTAATATTGTAGATATATGGAACAGTACTGTTCAGAGAACTGAATATGTTTTGAAAAAAAGAGGTCCTCGTCCCATATATACCGGTAAGATTTTGAATTAGAAAGTATGTAGTACAGTTTCATTTTCACCCAAAATGTAACTGCACCATATGCTACAGTAATCACTTCCTAATTTTTTACTGAAGCAATAAGGCAAAAGGTTTCTCTTTTTTTGTCTGTGTATTTTCTTAATGAATTGAATTACATGAATCATTTTGTTCATCATTTAGATTTTACTGTAGTACTAGTGAAATTTCACAATATTACACTTTTTATTGAATTTGAAATGAACTGATGCTAAAAATACACTATGCAAGAAATACATAATAAAGCTCTTAATTTAAATCTGTGAACCAATGAATAATTAAAAGTAAAAAATATAAACAAAAAAAAACAAATGTAATGTATAATGGTCATAATTAATAGTTTATTTCAAGTAGTAAAATAATTCAACATAAAACACAATACTTACATCAGATCCGGTCTGAAATGATGTATAATTGCACAGAAGGCTAAACCATCACGCCAAGATGTAGTCATATTGTCGACGCTGACATCCTTGTAGCCTTCTGTGACACGCCTACACCATGACTCAAGGGCTTTGGTTCCACGTTTTTCACCCATTCTTAAACAAAACCATTCATAATGATGATGAATTAAAAAAATATTAAACAAATTCATTACTTCTATTCAGCAAGTGATTTCATGCAAACGAAACTACAAACTGTGTTATTATTTAGCATATTTTGTCTAATTCCTGTACCTTATGTTTGTGTGTGTGAGAGAGAGAATTATTTTAAAAAAATATGTTTATATATAAAGCTAATTGTCCTATACATAAGAGCATATATATGTACTACAGATACAAAAGGATTTAATTTATACAATTTTAGGCGACTAGGTCCCTTTTCCGACCCATACCCAAAAAACCATACATAATAAGTATATGTTAACGGCTGAAATTTTACCTTAAATATATGTGAACAGCTGTAAAATTTCTAACTAGGTCAGAGGGATGACAGAAGGTTACCAGCGGTTGAATATAATTTCACCCAGAAGAAATTAACGAATACTTGGCACTGTTAATTGTAAATATAATGCTTTATACCGTAGAGATTCGTCGATATATGTTACGTTAAAAGTTTTGAACCTGTAATGGAAACGTCAATACGTTTACCATTCACGAGTGTTAATTTGAATAAACTTCAATGTAAACTGCCATGACGTCATTGACAACATCGATGAGCGTGGTCAGGTCGATATCGTTGTTGAAATCGTACATTCGATATTCATCTTTTCAAGCTTTTAAAAATATGAAACTAATGGAAACTGTGCAGTTAGAAAGAATTGGAATTACAGAATTATTACGGGTAGGTTAATTTGGATCAGCGAATTGATAACACTATCATAATCAATACTTTTCATATTTATCTTCTTAAAAACTGTTCTTGTTGCACATAATTTGAAAAACGCACTGACCTTCACTACGCATTGGAACTCTGTCGTCTTATTGGGTTCAACAACTGTTTTATAAACTCTCAAAATTGAGACTTTCTGTAAGTTGGAACGAGCGACCAGTTGACAGAGCTCTTGACGTCTCCGCCATGCCCTACCACTCACTAGTCGGATCAGCTGATGCTGACAGCAACAAGTACATTACAGAACTCCTTAATGAAACTATTTATGAACTAAACAATTTCTCGTAAGTAATGGAAGAAGATAAAAACGATATTACATTCAATATACATTTTTTTAAAATTAAAGAATCGTCAAAGTGGTTTTAAAGAACTTAAAATAATTTAATATTGTTCTGAATCTACATAATTATAAATTAATATTTGGAATGTTCAATATCATTTTGTGTCCATAATTTGAATTCGAAGATTTAAATGAAGCTTGGAGGCTCCATGCCGAGCATTATTTGAAAGCCCCATTATATGCATATTTTTCCAATTTGAGTTTTCTTGTTGTCTTTCATCCAGATTGTTTAGAATTTCCACTCGTTGAATGGTTATAATTTTTTTTCTAAAGCCTTTTCATAAAAAATTACTTTATGATAAAAACACTTTTTACTTTCACTTAACGACACTGACCTTTTCGAAGTCGCTCCACTCTATAAACCAGTCGATGATGGGCGAGTGAGTGATCCTCAAGACTAAAAGCTGGTTAAGGTTCTTGGTGAAAACTTTGAATGGTTCATCTATTAAGGAAGGTGTGTGATGTGATGTACACGAGGAATCCGCCAAGCATTATTGTCGCAATAGTTTACAAATTGTCCTTACGCTAATGCAAAAGCGAACCATAAAGTATTAGATATTAACGTCCGTTAAGATTAATATAATTTTTTTGACCTATTTAATGAGAGGCAATTACAAATCAAATATTAAAATGTCACGGAACCTTATGAAAATGAGAAATTCTGTTACTGCCTCAATCCAGCCGAAAATTACTCCCGATACCTGAATGAGCTGCAAAACACCCTTAACCACGTTAAATACAAGTAATAAAAAAAATAACGCATGTCCACAATAATAGGAATTTAAACGCTTGGATGCCTGGTACTCATATTCTTAGAAACCAGAAGCGCGAACACTGTGCATTAACTTAGAAAGTATTTAAATATGGCCAAAAAGAGACAAAAAATAGTGAAACATAACAAACTATAATTTAAAATCAACTACATGTTTCGATCCTGATCTGGACCCTCTTCAGGTTGAACTAAATAACAATGCACCAAACTTTAAATGTACAGACTTTAATAACTATTATATTAGAAAGGATATATTGAAAAAGTGTCTATGAAAAGTGTGCGTGCGCAGGTCTGTGACGTCATCGAGGAGTGAGTGCAATAGTGTTACATTTTCTTTAAATATATAAATCAATTTGTAATTTTTATGGCTCACAAATTAGATCCTCGTAGCTGTAGTTTTAAAATATTTTAATCAACATATATTTTCTCTTGGTGTTTTAAAAACATTTAGGTTGTAACTCTTAGACTCTCCGTGTAAAATTAAGTACTCTGCTAAATAAAAAACCTGTGAAAATGACTTCAGATATGATTCGTAGCAGAAAAACGGCACATTTAATGAAACATCCTTGCAATTTATAGTATAGTGTTGGTACACCAGCAGTGTAAAGCAGCCAGCTTAAACCCTCATCTCCTGGACGCCGGAAAATGAGGGAAACCGGAATTCTGGAGCTGGAAGTACAGCCTGCGACTCACAGGAAGGGAGGAGGAAGCAAAACCTTGAAAGGCTTCCAGAGGGAAGCCCAGGAGACAGGAATAGGGCGATGGTAGACCTCCCGCGTCTCCAGGCAGTATTACTGGTAGAACTTATGCAGGGAGAGCGTTCTGCATAATAGTGCGCTCTACAGACCCCCTGCAGAGAAGTGCTTCCAAATTTGATATTAAAAATAAATAGTAGAACAAAAAAATATTTAAAAAAAATTATATCTTAGTCTGCAAATCCCATTTAATGTAAAAAAAGGATGGAAGCAGCTACTACTACTTATCATTGTTTTCCTCTCCCTTCATATTAGAGTGCCCGCTCTTTCTTCCCTTCCATATTAATGCAGCTGTGATCCTACAGCATTTTCCCTTCATCCTCCTACCCTCCCCCTCCCCACCCTTCATCTCTCTAATAATATCTCTAGTTTTTAGTTAACTAGTTAGTATTCCTGCAAAAAAAATAATAATAGAAGAATTTTCTGTAACACAATTTTTGTAAGTTTGTGAAGATAAGGCTAATTATGTTCTAAATAATTAATTAATAAAGTGTAAAGCAGCAATCAGAGTATATAGATAAGATAATATTGGATAAATAGTTGGACGAGGGCCTCGAAATATGCACGATGGAGAGTCCTATAAAATAAGTCTTTCCCCTCTCTTACCAGTAAAATAACAGGATGTGTATAAAAGGTAAATGGTAAATTTATTTGTTGTGTTACATCTTTCTTCATATTTGTTACGCATTTCTCGTGACACGTCACGAAACGGCCCTTACAACAATCAACAAAGCCGTTTATCCGACACAATTATTGAGACTATTACAACGTTCACAATTGCAAATATTACTAGAAAAGTCTGGATTTAGAAAGACAAGTTTTCTTGTGATTGGGTAGAGCCCCTCTCACTTGGAGGTTTTCCTTCTCTGTGCGCATCAAACTGTACACACCGACAGTCGGTTTCGTGCACAGCTGTCATTTCCACAGAAGAAAACCACCAGAGGTCAAAGCACGCAGCCCTCGCAGGTTTCAAACCTGACGAAGACTGCACGCTTACATTCAGCAATCTGACTTCTCAACGCCTATGCCCGACGCCTTGGTCACCTTGAGCTTCGTGAAGACCTCGGCGCTCGTCGGGTAGACGGCGACAAGATTCTGGAAGTCTGGATAAGTAGCTCCCATCTTAACGGCCAGGGCGTAACCCTGCACAATTTCGCCGGCAGCGTTTCCGGTGACGTGCAGACCAACCACTCGGCTGTTCATGTTTCTCACGCAAACCAGTTTGGCGTAGCACAAGTTCAGGTCCCTGGTCTGCATGGAGTTTTCTAGAGGTTTGTAGTACGTGTGGTAAATATCGATGTTCTCCGCCCCGTACGTTGACACTGCCGCTTCTTCCGAGAGGCCGACGAAGGAGTACTCCAGTGGAGTGCAGACGTTGGCTGGATACATCGAATAGTCCATTTTGTTAGAACTTCCTCCGAAGAGTCGACGAGCCAGAGACAACCCGGCTTTCGTCGCTACAGAAGAGAACTGTGGTCTTCCGTGAGCAACGTCTCCGAGGGCGTAGATGCCGCTCACAGAGGTCTGGTCATTGTCGTCCACCACGATACAACCTTCCTTCACGGCGATCGAATTCGATTCCAGTCCCAGGTCATCCAGGTTGGGCTCCCTCCCGATAGCGAGTAACACCGTTTTCGCTTTATATTCGGTGATTTTATTTTTCGAGCAACCTTGAACGGCGATTAAATTATCAGAAGTTCTGTTAAACGCCACGGCGGTACACTTGCGAACAATTTTGACTCCGTGCGTCTCGAGTTGCTTGGTAACAAGGCCCACCATTTGCCTGTCCATGCCGAGCAGACAATCGTCTCTAGCCAAGACGGTTACGTTGAAGCCGAGATCTGCCAGAATACCGGCGCACTCGAGGCCGACGAAAGACGCTCCGATGATGACAGTGTCTCCGGGAGGCTCCGTCATCGAGAAAAAGTCGTCGGATGTTATACAAAGCTCTTTCTCGCACTGTAAACCCAAGTATTTCGGGCGACGGCCCGTTGCTATGAGAATATTCTTCGCTTCAGCGACAATGATCTCACAGTTATGTCTTTTCATCAGAACCTTATTCTTACACAGTATGGAGGCTTTGGCTTCGTAGAACTTGGCGCCTCTTTCTACCAGTCTCTTTTCGTAATTAGTCCGGACTTTCTGAAGGTAAGCCTGGATGTTTGTCACCATGGTACTCCAGCTGTGTTTCGGAGTCTCCTTGCAATTCCAGCCTAGAACGCGCGCATCTTTGTATACAGTGTTTAAACCCGCGGTGACATGCATCAGTTTCTTCGGCAAGCAGCCGACGTTGAGACACGTCCCTCCGAAGCCCCATGTTATTCCTTTCGGCGTAGGTTTCACATAGTTGCACATGACCACCTTCTTTCCCAAGGCGGAAGCTTCCATCGCCGTGGACAGACCCGCGACACCGCCACCGAGCACAGCCAGGTCGTACACCACACGACCCTCGTCTTTACTGCCATTTTTCGATTTTTCAGCCGACACTTCGCTGCCGAACCTTACCGGTGTTCTGAGACATACAATACGTTCTCACTATCTGAAATCAGGCAAGAAACTGGTGTTATGAGTAACAAGAGTTCAACTTGAGCGCAATGTTCTCGCCAATAAAGTCCGTCTGAATTACTGTCGTCACTGTCGAAATAGTAGAGCCCTGAGTTTGAAGCCTCACTGTGCCCATTCGGATTGACCTACCTTAATTGTAAAAGGCCTCATCTTCTGAAAAATTTAATGCCATTTTATATGTAAATGGATTTTTTTAAAAGCATTTAAACATACGTTTTGGCGAAGGAACTGAAAAAAGTCAGGGTGTTTTTGTCTTTTTTTCAAATAACTAGACTTTGACAACTCATAAATTTCAAACTGTTCCTTTAAGTGGTCTAAAAATTTAGCAAAAGACCGTGCAAACCCTTCCAAACCTATCCGCAAAGTTGTAATCATCAGTGTGTCTTATTTTTTTTTAAATTAATTAATTAGTGGACTTTTACTAACTCTTTGACAGCACATCGCAGAAGAGTGGGGCAAAGTTTTTATTGCAATGATTGAAAGTCATATATATAAAATATTAGCTTCATTGATATAGCAATACTGAAAAAAATGTACGATTTTTTAAGCGCTCCAATAAACCTTTCCTTTCTCCCAGCACTTTTAAAAAAATCGTATAACATTTTGTAGCGCTGCTACATCAATGAAGCTTATATTTTATATTTATGACTTTTAACCGCTACAAGACAAACTTTGTCCCACTCTTCTGCAATGCGCTGTCCAAGAGTAAGTAAAAGTGCACTAATTAATTAATTTTAAAAAAAGACACGCAATTATACAAACTTCGCGATACGTTTGGAACGGTTTTCACTGTCTTTTAAAACATTTAAAGCAATATTTTGAAATCTATGAGTTGTCAAAGTCGAGCTATATGAAAGAAAGACAAAAACACTCTGACTTTTTTCAGTATCTTCGCCAAACCGCGCGTATAAAATGTTTTTAAAGATTATTTTTTTACATATCATAATATGGCATTAAATTAGGCAAAAATTGAGACCTTTTACAATAACGTAGGTCAATCCGAATGGGCACAGTGAGGCTTCAAACTCAGGGCTCTACTATTTCGACAGTGACGACAGCAGTGACCTTTCCTTCCATGCAACGGGACGAGATAGTTCGATCCTTTTCACATTCCAAACCGCGATTTAAAGTCCAAAAGTCTATTAGTAATACAGACCGATAATAAGCTGTAAATATAGAGATGTCTTGAAATCAAAATTTAATCCAATCAACCGGCGTTGCAGTTACAGTAACATTTTTTTCCTTTTACAATAACAGCACTGTGCATAAATCCAAATAACAGGAATTAAGGGATGAGGATGTAAAAATCTGAACCCGGGACCTCCCCTACTTGCTCAGGTACATGCGAGTCTACGTGAGTATGCATGTCTATTAATGTGTATGTGTGTGTGCATGTAGGAATGTGTATTTATATATTAAGTAACACGGGACGTGTCAGAATTTCTAAGGTCCTAAATCAATTGCATCCATTCAAGTGGTAGGAGACTAAAGATAATCTAATTTGACATTTTAATTCGCATTTGTTGTCTTATGGAATGCACGTAAGCCTTCTTATCCACAAGTATTTACTGCAACAACAAGAGATTAACACCGCCAGAACGTGAAGGGAATATTCTAAGGAAATAAATACAAATTTTATGAATGGTAAATAATAAAGAGGCCATAGAAGAAGAGGTTAAATAGAAAATAGCTGCAGGAGACCTACTTAAAAGCAAGCTACTGTCCAAAAAGGCAAAATTGAAATTGTATACGTCGGTAATAAGACCTATGCAGCCGAAACTTGGACATTGTAAGAGGAGGGCATCAAAAGACTGTAAATATCTCAAAGGTCTTGTGAACAATTTATGGTCCAGTTAAACTTTCATGTGTAATCTGGAATTATGAATTAGATAAAATAAATCAATACAGAAATATCACGTGAAATCCCTCAGATTAAATTGGTTTGGACATCCACACAGATGAGCGATGAAAGAAATGAAAAAAAAAAGAGGTTTATAACTGGATACCCCTTTCAACTAAAATACGAGGCAGACCGAAGACCAGACGGAGACGAAGTTGTAAGTGATATAAGGAGCCTCGGAATTAGAAAGTGGACGTCTAAGGTCCAGAAAAGAAATTAGTGGACACACGTTCGTTGTGGATCAGGCCAAGACATCACACAAGTTGTCGTAGCGCCTCAAAAGAAGAATAAGAAATAATACAGAGATTATTAATTTATTGTCATATACGATTTCGTCAAATAATTAATTGTAACAGTTCGGATTTAGCTATACGGATTCTTTGATAATCACTGGCGAAGTTGCGACAGACGATAAGAATAGCAGCATCGATGACGTTACTTAACATTGTAACTATATTTTATAGTTGACTTGTGATATTTGTCAATTATTATGAACACGAAAGCTTTTAAATTTACGTGTCCATATCTCCTGCAATAATGCTTTGCCTCAATATATTTTTTTGAAAATTTTTGCCGACTATGTACGTGAAACGATTCTGCAAACTTTTTTTCAATAATGTTTACTACGTTTTAATAGTTTACATACAAACAAAATTGCGACTCTTTCAAATAATTTATACCAACCATAAATTATTGTATGCTCGTTACTTTCCTCAAAAAATAACTTATCCGCACACAAAAACTCGTTTACGAAAAAACTGTATAATGGTTATGCTTTTAGAGCAGTTTCAACTCTGAACTGTGACAAGCATTTTGCAGCTGATAATACACCTACGATAGATGGAACAAAATACTTTGGAAACTGGTAATTTGTACAATTGGGGTTTCTATTATTTGCTGCGTATACAATAATGAAAACGCGTTTAGATTAATTCCTATATACGTTACTTTCCCGCACATCTGTTCGTAGCAATCAAATCATTGTCGACAAAATATTTCTCCCAGATACACCATAAACCCTTATTAGAAATTGAGCATTTTGATACACTAAGAAACATATTTTTCACACACAGATACTTACATTAAACATTGTTTACAATGTCGTCCGAAACTACACCTCACATGGGGCGAACTACTGCACCCCACAACTGGAAATATAAAATCAGTTTCATTGCATCACGTTTGAAAATAGTATAGCAAGTCTAAAAATTGTCAATTACCTTTCCAACTGTTGACATGGAAAGCAAATTTGTTTGTTAAGATTTGATTCATTGTGTTGTCAACTAATAAGTAATTTCACGATTTCTAAAGTTAACCGAGGTAATAACAACGCCACGAGAAAATTAACACCATAGCATGTAACCATTTAAAAGCTTTCAATTTTGCAAGCATAGTTCCAATTAATTCGTATTTTTAGTCTCCTTATCTAATAGAGCAAGACTGGCGATTTGTACAATTTGTAAGACACTGTAATATCTTTGACATTTGAGCATGTCTTTCCTCTTTAAATATGCTATGTATAACCACTGATAACAATAATATTTAATTATATTATAATGAATTTGGTACGAGCTAGATTCTGCCAAATATTGTCACGGACGCTTAAAGTTAAACGTGTTTCTGTTTTTAAAAGTTCTATAATAATACAAAAAACAATATGATAATACGTTATCAAATTTATTTCCAAATGCTCGCAATCTCTGAGACTGTTATCAAGGTCTTGATCAAGTTCTTTGACTATTAAAAATAGATTTAGGCCTCCAGTTCATAATTTTAGTTAACATTTTCCTGAAGCTCTAAACTATCCAATTTCGTTTTTTTATTTCGTATAAATCCGATAATGCAAATGGGACAATACAGTATCATCCAACTACAGTTACAATAAAGAGACTGAACAAAATTGAAGTCTCACAAACAGCAAAAATAATGTATATTTGATTAAAAAACATGATTTGCTTACCAATAAATAGATATACCACTCATATAAAAGACAATATAATAAAAAAATTGAACAACAATTGATAAATTAATAGACGCTTGCGGTTCTTGTCAATATTTCAATTAATAATTGTAAGTACCTACAACAAACGAAGTTTATTTATGTATATTCAACTATGTACATGTAATTATATAATTTTTTAGTAGAATTAACTGAGGAGATCACGAAAGTTGGGGAGAAATCGCTTTAACTCAAATGAAAGTCTTCTATTTCAGATGTTTTTCCATTCCTTGTATTTTAAATTTATATTATTAAGTCTGATTAATTTAATAATTTTATTTATAATGTTTAAGACAGCCTAAAATAATGTGAACAAAGACAGTAATTTAACCCTAAGATGTGCTTATCAAAGATAATTTAATGAACCGTAATACATCGAATTTTATTGAGGAATGTCGTGTTTCATATTAACAGAAAATGTATTAGATTTAATATGAAACGTTACAGAAATAAACCTTTTCTTAACATTTATTAGAATAACATTACATATAAACGATGCATTATGGGAGCCCTTATAAGACCAGTATCGATAGCCGAAGAGCATTAAAATAAACATAGACTGACAATGCATTTATAATTATTTTTTGTGCCAAAATGTTTAAATAACGTATTAAAATGTTTTATCATGAATTGATTAATGAGATAGTGCTTCATTCGGTCCAGGGATACAAGAAATGTCATATTTTCAGAATTTAAATCAAGTGAATAAGAATGTATTGTATTGTATTTATTAAATCTGCAAATGGGCAGATGCCCGGTGGCAGATACATAGTACTAAAAACAATAATTAATTATCTGGTCGTAAGGGCCATATTTAACCTATAATTTTATGTATAATTATATTCAATATAAATAAATAAGTGTGGAATCATATTATTAGAAGATGAATTTTTAAAAAGAATAATATATTATTATACATTTAATGCATTATTCTCCAACATTTTGGAATCAAAAATATTTATTTTTAACTTGTCTTTGAGAAATTTAGTAACGTAAACTTCATATCTAACAGGCAATATTTATTTTAAAACATAGGCACTTTTGTTAATTTTCCGTATAAATATATATTTGGACATTAAAGATTTGAAATTTTTTTATATATATTCACTAATTACACTAATAGCCTGTTTTCTTGAGTAACTATAACAGGCCTTATTTTAATTTCTTACAATGTTTGTCTTACAGATTTATTCTATTTTATTTTATAAATAATTATTTTCTTAATAATAAAACTAAAACTAAAAACAGAAGGGTATAGGGTGAATGGGAGTGGGAGGATTGAAGGGAAGGTGCTGTGAGATCACAGCTGGCGGAATATGGAGGGGAAGAAAGATTTGAAAATACTTGGTTATCGTGTAAATAAATAATCTAGCCTAATTTCTCTTTTGTTGCATTTAAGATCGATTTTACGGGATTTAAATAGCGGGGCTGATTTTTCATTTGGGCTTATGGAGCTACCAAGTGAATTGGTCCTCAAGGAGTGGGTAGTGGAGTCCTGCTATTTCCACTCATTCTAAATTATCATTCTCTTTGGTATTAGCAGCGTCACTATAATTTTTTTAATTAAATTTTTAC
The DNA here is from genome assembly GCA_034510155.1 of Eucriotettix oculatus. Taxonomy (NCBI): domain Eukaryota; kingdom Metazoa; phylum Arthropoda; class Insecta; order Orthoptera; family Tetrigidae; genus Eucriotettix; species Eucriotettix oculatus. The sequence continues at coordinate 58,496,233 of CM067382.1, read as the reverse complement.
TGCTCTAATCTAGTGATTGTGATGGTTGTCTTAATTTTGTTCTCTCTCTGTCTTTGCTATAATTCATTGGAGGCGTAGTGACCGACGAGTAGGAGGTAATTACCTATTCCAGGATTATCAGGAAAGCAAAAATATTTTTTTAAATTTAATTAATTTACGTGCAGTGTCACTATAGTACTGTTGATGAGAAATAAAGTAATAAATCAACAAATAAACGACGAGTTAAACGCACGCAGATGAAATCAGAAAGTGCGTATGCTTCAGGTAAGCGTATGATGGACGACCTTGTTAGCCTTTTCTTCTTTCTTCCCGACGGTCATTCAGTCAATAGTGACGTAGTCGCCGACGCTGCGGATTTTTTGAATTACGTTACGAGCGTCCTATGGCATTGTGCTCAGCGCCATGACACCGAACGTGTTCTTCCTGCAGCTGGCTCTGTTTACCATGGGAAACTCCGCAGGTACAGTATACCAACCTGTTCATCATTATTCTACTTTGGAAATATCATCTAGAATATTGAGGCTTTTAATTTGTGAATCAACGACGTTTCAAAATAATGTTGCGGGTTAAACAGATCCAGATAAAAAAAACACACGTTAGAAAATAAATTAAGGAGTCAATCCGAAACTTATTACAGGAACTGATTGAGTAAGTTTCTTTTGCACATATCACCATGCAAAGGCTCATCTTATATTTCAAGCAAACTTGCACTGAGATTACAAGCTTTTTTGTATATTTTAATAGTGATACAACTCCACGTTTTTTAAAAAATCAAATCTTATTTTAACAGTGGTTCAACACCAGCTTACGTACTCGAATATATTTTGTGTCTCAAAACAGACAAATTTTATGTTTAAGACTCTATTTCAGAATTAAATTAACAGCTATTTTTACAAACACAGTTTTGACTTGGATTAAACGACGTTTCGTCAGCACATTTCGGTCTTCTTCAGGTGTTACATTTTGACGAAGAAGATGGGAAATGTGTAAAAATCCAAACTTAACCGCCTCCAAGGGCACTTTCAACCGGTTGAAGCTGCCCTTGGAGGCGGACAAGTTAGGATTTTTACTCATTTCCCATCTTTTCAAAATTTAACACCTAAAGAGGTCCGAAATATGGTTTGAGCTATATAAAAACTGTCTGTAAAACTGATCATTGATTTATTTCATTCAGTAATTTTAATACGAGTCGTTCCTATTCCTATCTCATCATGATAAAAAAATTGGAGAAGTACCGCTATTAAAATAAGGTCCTTCATATGTAGTTATAGAGCAGGAATGTCTACGCAGAATTATTTCGACCATGACAGGCCTCTTTTTTAATTCTTTAAAGCACTCTATAAAGTATTATTCTTATATTACAATTTTTGTATTTCAATTTTTTTGACGGACTCAGACTTGATATTCTTGTTTAAACAGAACTAATGTACATCTAGAAAATTATCATGACTGTTGCTTACATATATTATCAATGAATAAATAAATTGACACAACAGCGTGAGTGTATCTAATTTATCATTGAGATTATCATGATTACACCGTTTTGGTCTGTAAACACTAACTTCTTTCGCAGTGAAATATTTGCAAAAATATAACTCTATATGTATAATACTGGAGATAAACCTTAAACACTAATGCTGTAGTTATTTCATCACTATAATTTGACACAATTCCGACCACAAATTTTGCTGAAACGAGTTTATTTGCAATGACATGACTTCTCCATTGTAGCTCAATATCTAGTGAAAGCCTAGCAATAAACAAATAAGAAAGAAATTATATTTATTATTAATGTTGTACTTCAAAGTCCATAAATCTTTAAAGAGTTGCTGGATTTATTAAAGGATTTTATGTGTGAAACAGTACAGTGAGGCTATTTACAGAAAATCAATATATAATAGAAATAATTACAAGCAGCATCTTCCAGAGTTTTTTTAAAATATCTGCAATAGGAACAGCTTTACTGTTTGAATTCATTAATTTTTAACCAGGGTCTGAGTGGGCCTAAATTAGATCCTTGTGGTCCTTGTCAGGTAAAATTAATTATATCATGATATACGGCATTTAAATTCCGGTTTCTTGATAATATTAAGATGACAGGAATTTTGTATCAACTGGTGAAGAATGTCATGCATGAAAAGTGTCGTGATTGTTGACAACATGGTCAGAATTTTGGCCGTAATTTTTCGCCTACATTACTCGAGGACGATATGTTTAAAAGAATTAAACGAATTTAGTTTGAGTGGGGATTAGAGGTCAATTATGATGAGTTAAGTGTATTGAATTACGAGAAAAAAAATATAATTATATTAAAGGGCGTTTCCTATCTTTCAACCTTACTCATCTGTTCCAATGAAGTTTCAATAAAATTTTCTCAAACGAGATTCCATAGATATTTATAGGCTCAGGGAATTCAAACGTTACCTTACATGTTTAACGATAATATGGAAAACAAATATTTTTGACTGTAATATGGATAACAGAGATTACAAACCATGAAAAGAAAAAAAAACTTTTTGAACCTTCCACCGTAATAGAACATGGACATTTTTCTCAATGGTTAATAAGAGTAACGAGATTCGTATGAAGAGGAGAGACCTGAAGTTTTGAATGTTAATTGTAAAATTTTTTGAAGAACCAAACTGAAGCCTCGTGATTCAGCATTTTCCTAATGTCACTGATGTGCTAAATGTATAAGTAAAGCTAGGGAGACCTTGCAGGCGCCATGTCGCAGTTTGTAATTACTAAGGAGGTAGAGTAATGTATCTTTACCAAGCTAAGACAAGCGGAACTTTAAATAAAATGATTTAACTCTCAAGGAAACAACATTCTTACAAACAAGCTTCAAATCAGCCGATTAGAACCTTGGTTTTCCAGGATCACGTTCATGTCATTTATTATGGTTTCCAAGTCTTCTTGTGATTTCCCTAATACTACAATATCATCGGCAAACTGCAGGGTTTTTATTTCTTCTCGTGGCAATGTGATTCCTTTTCCATATTCCGTTTTAGCTTTCTTCATCGCCTGTTCTATATGTAAGTTAAACAGCATGGGCGACAGACTGCATCCTTGGCTTACTCCTTTCTTGATTTCTGCTTTCTTTTCTTGATCTTCAATTCTAATTACTGCTCACTGTCATCTGTAGAAGTTATGGGTAAATCTTCGTTTTTGATATTTTATTTCAGTGGTCTTCAAAATCCTTAATAGTGTGTTCCAGTTCACATTATCAAACGCTTTTTCTAAATCTACAAATACCATGAACGTACGCCTGTTTCTTCTTATCCTTACTTCTAAAATTAGACGCATGGTCAATGTTGCTTCTCTGGACCCTATATTCTTCCTAAAAACAAACTGATCTCCTAACTCGTATTCTATTTGTCGTTCCATCCACCTATATACTATTTTCGTTAACCCTTTAATTGTCCGAAAATAATATATGTATGACGTGTAGGACGTCTTAGGACCTCGTCAAGTTCAAAGATATCGTATTTTTATGTGCATTAGCAAACACGCTTCTAAATTTACTATTTTTCTAACGGCCTGTGGGAATTTCCTCTCGCAGACGTTTCTCCCCAGATTGACTCCAGGGTTCAACTGACTCCGTTGGGAATCCCTCGTATTCTCTCTTTTGTTTTTTTCAAAGTTCTCACATGCCGAGGCACCTCCACCTATTTTATAATGTGTATGTTCTGGGGTAATCGATGATGGATAATTGGCCAACTGCCTCCTATAAATGTAGAGACACGTAGAAAGGGAATGCTGCGGACCCACAGAAAACTCGTCTCCCGTCATTCGGAAGTGCGTGAGAATAGTACGCAATAGCCCAACCTAGATGCTGCAATTTTCTAGGGTTTTCCGTGCATCTCTTTAGGTGAAACAACGGGTAGGATCCTTAAATTATGGCCCTGGGGTCTGTAGTCAACCCTAGGATACCTTTTACAACCCTCCTTTTCAATTCCCTTCCAATGCTATTAAAGGGGAGTTGCCTGTTTCAGGATTACCCTCATGTAGCCTGTTAACAAAAAAAAAAGTATGAGTAAACTGAGCAAACAGCAAACTCAGGTTGTCTTTGATGAAATTTGTTTTGGATAATCTCAGTTTCGTCCACTTTCTAAACTGTAAAAAATGTCTTCTATTTTGAAATTGCGACTATTAAAAACAATTGACACAATTCAAAAGCCATGTATCAGTCACAATAGTTATTAATGTCTGTTCGTTTAGTATAAGTTTAAATAAGGCCAAAAACAGACAAAAATGAGTGAAACAAAACATAATTGAAAAGCAACTATATGTTTAGGTCCTGTTTTGGCCCTCTTCAGGTTGAGGTGCATGTAGTTGCCTTGCAACTATATTATATTTGTGTTTCACTAATTTTTGTCTGTTGTTGGCCTTTTTTAAAGTTACATATATCGGTCATATTAAATTAAAATTTCTTGAAGAAATCCAAATTTATTTAAATGCTATAAATTTTCTAAATTTTCTTGCGAATGTCAGCACTTGTAAAATGGTATTTCCTTTTTCAGTTAACGCGTTTGCCCACAGAAGAATCTCCAAGAGACAGTCACTTATTTCAGATTTCGTCTTTCCGGACCAGATTGAAATAGTTTCCGAGTCTCCGACGCTGAACGTGCGTCAGGCTCCCTTCATCATGAGCTACGAAAACCACCAGCGATCATTCTCTCGTGACGACTCCATGCAGTGGGACCTGGACGACGGACATCAGTATCGGACTCAGTTTACGTTACGCCGAGCAAAGCCGTTCGGAGAGACCAAAGCTAGGAAGCCATTGTCCATCGCTGGCGAGAAGAAACAGGGAAGAGGGTCCAGCATCTCGTCCGACGAGTCAGCTAACGTTCTGACGACTCAAGCGTCCAGCCAGTCTTGCCACCACCACCACCCGACCCAGCCATCCAGGAGACCAGCGGGATATTCAAGTACAACTTCATCAGCGCCTCCTCCCATCCAGTTCTCAAACCAAGTGAACGAATTCAATAATAGCCAATCACATTTCAGAAATGACAAGGACGTGATTCAGACAGTAAAAACTACAGATTCCGTCAATCATAATATCGCTTATTATTCTCCCTCCAAAACGTATAACGCTGAAATCAGTTCTTCCTCATCTGGCGAAGGAGGAAAGTTTCCATATACGAATCCAATTCCTCACATGATTAGGCCTATGGCGACTCTAACGAACTCGGTTTCTGATTCCCCAGACACAGGGTCGTTGTTTCCGAGACCAATTACCAGCAGCACCAACACGGGCGCCGTCAACTATCGTCCTGAAAATCGAACATCCGGTTCTTACGTGTCCAAGTCATTTGACCAAACACATTCCACTTCGGTCATAACCGCCGTTGATCCGAAACCAACTCAGTTAGATTCCTCAAACGAACCATCCAAACGTCCTCCGGAAAGTCAGAGTAGTTCATCCGCTTCAAGTGCCGTTGGATCCAGATTATATTTTGGCTCATCCGAAACTTATGCGTTTAGATCGAGTTTTGCAGCTAACAGTCCAAGTGTAGGTGAAGATGTTTCAGGAGATGACTTCTTCCTCTCATTTCAGGACTTGGTCAAGTACCCATTTCTCGGCAAGCTCTACAACCCAGACTTATATAATACCCAATACAAAACACTCTTCCGATCTTCCAGTTCCAGCTCAAGCCAGAGTGCCTCATCTGGCACTAGTCGATCCGGCAGTAGCTTTCCGCGGGATTTTCCAGTATTTTCTACTTTTACCCAATCTTCTGGTCCTTACCTTGGATCCGCAGGAAAGGGTTATTTCTTTAAGAGGTGATTGCCCTTAGCGTTCCCAGAACGACAAAATAACATTCTTCGACAAGACTGAACGTTGGTATGAAATATCCTGTATTTGGTTTCATTTATGAAGGAAAATACAGTTTGTCTTTTATATTCATCGGACTGCCTATCCCACTGAAATAACTAGATTAAAAGGACATTTTAAACAGTTACAAACTCTTTATTTTTTTAAAAAATTTAACATTAGGGAACCTTGGGTCATAATAATTTAAAATCACAACACAAGTAATGAACATATATTAAAAGTATCAGCAAATGGTAACGTCACACCACTAAGATTACTGTATCCATTACTATATTTACCACTTTGAAACTAGCAAAGAAAATAAATTACACTCTAAATAATTTTAATGTTCAATTTTAACGATAGCAGTAATTGTGTTGTGATTTTGGATTAATTTGACCTAAGGTCGAAAACTCTCTAATGTGAAATCTTCAGGAATAAAGACTTTGAGGCTGTTTTAAATCGTTCCTTTAAAGTAGTTATTAGCAAATAGAGCATAAAAATATTCATCCCATGATATTCAATTCATTTTACGTTAAACAAACCTTTAGCTTTTTAGCATATGGGTAAAATTAGGAAAGGATACCATCAAAAGCCTAATGTAAAACAACTTTATAAAATTAATCTCTGTGACATTTACTGCATATCATTTGATTTAGTGTTTGTATAATGAAAGTTTTTTAATGTAACACATGAATAATATCTCACTGTTAAAAAATAAACTGTTGTTAAATTGTGTCATTTACTAAATAAAACTACATTTTTACATGCTGTTACATAAGAAAAATATTTTCCCTCCATACATAGACTGATAAGTAAAAAAATGAACTTTTAAGATTTATTTATTTCATATAAATTGGTATTGACGTTTCCAGGAACCGAACCCTGTAACTTTTCCACCCCGATCTAAATTCAGTTTCATGACATTACTGACCATTCTTCTGGTTTTGATTGACATTCTTGTAAGTTATTCTAAAACCTTTTCATGTACTCACATTAAAAATAAAAATATATAAAATAAAATACTTGCTAATAATATTCTAATTTACATTGGTAACTTATAATTATCCATTAGCTTAGTCAAGACTGTTGTTAGATATATAGTCTTCAAAAATAATGACATACTTAGTTGGAGGCTTTAGACCTAGAAGTTCTCTTTCAATCTATTTGATCATAAAAAACATATTTTATATAAGTGTGCATTACTGTGTCATTAAACATAATACACAATCTTGTTACATCTTCAATCTATAATTATGTAATAATAACCAAAGTTATTTCTAATAAGCTGAATTGATTTACACTATCATATTTTACTCAATGTTTTTAATATTTGCCTAAGTTTCCCTATTTTACAAAGGTTTACAAAATTTTATAAAATGAAATTTCCAATTAGTGATGAATTTTAAATTATAATGAATATTCTTCAGCACGTAACTCAATTATAAGTCCTAATTACATCGAATTTACTGTCACACATGGCTGTAGAATTATAGCGCCATATTCTTTTTGCTGTGCGTTTTTCTCGACCCCGCGTCTGATCCCCGTGGATGTTACTAAGGTACGTACGAGACAGACCTTTTTTTTCTCCATTACACTCGCATGGGAAACATCTGAAATGTTTGTAAACCACGTGGTTCCTTCAGCCAATGACATTTCGCGGTCTAGAGAGGATCGGCCAAAAGCAGCCAAAATTTTCTGTTATTATCTGAATATTTTCCTGAGTTAATGATTTGTGTAATTAAATTAGTTAACTTACCTTTAATTATTATTTCCAAAACACTTCCATACACCTTAATTAAATGTTCCAGTTATACTCGATTTTTCTGCCACGCACGGAAGTGGCGTTGTCGTTGGTTAAATTGAGTTGTTGAAGATATCCACAAATCATTTATCGACTCCTTAGAATATCGATTACGGTCATGCATAAAATAGCATATTTAGTATCAAGGTTTAAAATATTAAAATCGGATACCATTTTAAAAAGAAACTTCTGGGTCTTATCTCGTGTTATGTTTTATTTTATTAATAATCTCAGCGTATTGTGTGCCAATATCATTTATACAATTTGTGAGGGTTCCTGCGTTAATATATAGATAGATAGCTTCAGCTAGTAATTGTGCTGGATCCTTTTTAGAAGGTAGCAGTAGAAGGTGACACGCAGGGATCTTTCCACTCTCGATATTTCTTGAGAGAGATCTCGAATTTCTTACCATGGTTTTCCATAAATATAACAAACGCACATACGTTTAAACAGTACATTATAATAAAGAATTTAAGCCTTGATTTGAGAAAGCAGTTTAAACATGGAACAAACAATTGGCCACTTAAAAGAAACTAAGACAGCTTTGCTCTGACTCCACTCTCGTTGACGCCAGAAGTTGGATTCCACATGCAGCGACGAACGGCTACGCTAGTAGACAAGAGTTGGCTGTCTAGATAAGGAGGCAGACCGAAGGCCTCTAAATGAAAACAGGTGACAGGAACAGGGAGGTGGCTCGTACCAAACAAGTTGGTACACTGTTGTTAATTGAAATAAAAAATCTTTAAGACGATCACTAATTTGACCAAAAAAAATTCAACTTTCAACAGTTTTCAAGAGGATTCCGACTAAATAAATCAATTATTTTTGAACACTGGTCGTGGTTTTTATCCACTCATCTTATAATAATTTGTAAATGAAGAAATTCAATCATTTATTATAACAAGAAGGAAGTAAAGGGATGAAATAGATTTTGTGATAAAAATAATGATGTACTTTTCACTATTTGTAAACTTTTATTTTAGTACAAATTGTGTTGTATCACTCACATGTAAACGAACAGAAGTTTAATTACAATGCATTACTTTTGGAAGTGTTAACTGAGAGATGGTTCTCTTTACCATTACCGTCTGCGCAGTCATCCTAAGCGAAGGTAGGTAAAACACGAGGGTGTGGTGAGGAAGAGGGAGGATGTTGTTAGGATGAATCTCAGTGACGGCCAGCCTGGACCGAGTAGGTCACCTTGCCCGTGCTGTCGATGCTTGAGCTGGCTGAGGAATGGACACCTTTGCCCGTTGAGGTTCCACTGTGCTGGACGGTGAAGGGCTTCGTGTCGTCAGTAGCGCCGAAACGGTTCAACAGATCGTCACCTCCGCCATAGCTGCAGAAATTACCAATCTTTATTATAATCACACTATCCAAGTAATTCTTGACAGAGTTGGTCAATTGTACAGACTTAAGGTACGACGTTTTCTCCAGCGACTGGTGAACCTTCACAAATTCAACATGAAACTCATCGCAATAGACGACAGTTTAATACACGACTATTCAACTAAGTTGATTAATGTTAGTTTTCCTTATGACCACTCTTATAATATCATCATGTAGGAGGGTGGGGACTTAAATTAAAATGGTAGTTCAGAAATATTAGGAAATTTATTTATACAAGCCACTCAAGAACTGAGGGAACAACGGGGCGCTTATTCACAAAATCCCCTGCGAAAAGGATCCTGCTCCCTTGGGAAAGACAAGAAAATTTTTCTCCTCGAGTCCAACTCCAATGTGTGTTGGCCTGAGACGTGGTCATTCCACCAGCATGTGGGCTTTCGGGGCCCCCGGAGGCCCCACGCTCTCTGAGGTACCGATTTTCCCGTGGGGACATTGTAGGGAATCTTCAACGTACGGCATTTTTATAGCAATTTCTAATATATATCATCTGTACTTATTATGAGGGGGATGTTACCCAGTATTGTAGCCGCCACCGCCGCCACTGCCAGTATTTCCAGGGCCGTATCCGCCTCCTTGCACACCGTAGGTACCTCCCAGACCACCGCCGCCGCCTCCCGAACCGGAAGACGACGAGGCACTGCTCTGGCTGAATGAGTTGCTGCCGCCACCAAAGTATAGAGGGTCACTAGAGCTGCTGCTGCTTGAAGAGGCGCTGCTTTGGCTGAAGCTGCCACCTCCAGGGCTGCGGCGGAAGCGGTTAGCCTTCCCAGGGATTCCAACTTCGTCCTTGTTGTGGAACAGCTGCGCAAACGATAAACATTAGCTCTAACAGGTTAAAGTCTTCCTGGTTCTTTGAAGGAGTTGAAAATTTGTCCAGGTACCCTACGAGAGTAAAACATGCTTTCGAAACCTTAGGGAAGGGGAAAATAATCCCAGTGGAATACACTTATAGATGTACGGTACACACAATCCTCTGCTGCACATCCATCTGTTTGGAAGAATAGGAAGAAAAGATTCGCTACTGCGCTTGCATCTCTGAAGACATTAATTGCTCTAATAGAACTTTCAAGTCACGTGGACGAGCAAAAAGTATGAGATGTGTGGAAACAGTCTTGACTGAACCGCCGCGAAGTCCACAATCTGGCGAGCCGCAATTAATCCAGTCACACTGTGTTAAATTGCAAATCAACCGCTACCTATTGTAAAATTTTTGTACTCATAAACACGTTCACTGCCGACGACGCTTAAAAACCTCAATTTCAGACTTGCATCCTTGCCAGTGATGCTTTTGAACGTTTTCCTTTCATTGCTGTTCTAAGCAACAGAAATTCCTCCGCCAGTGCCAACGATTCTTGAAAGCGTCAAACGGTTAGTATTATTTGGCCTTGTAAACAGACACTAAAAGAACATTTAATCATTTATCAAAAAAAGTAAGATGGCACTCGCAGTCGTTTTATATTACATCAGTGAAAGTGAACGTGTAAAGAAACATTCACGGCAACTCGCGTCCCTTATTATGAAAGGTTTGCAACTGTGTTGAGGGGCACGGGGAATCTTTTCGTCTGAAAGTGGGGGAGGAAGGGGTCAACAGAAACCTTCCCAGTGGTGAGCATCACAACTCGCCAAAGTTGAACGGTATAGGATAAAAAAAAGATGCTTTCATTTTATGAATAAAGACATTACTTGAGAATATAAAGTTGTGCTAACCTTGTAGTCCTGCGTTATCCCCTTCTTCCTGAGAAAGAAGACCAGGGCTGGAACTACTTCTTCCTGATTGTCATCTTGATTATCGTCTTCCACCTCCTGCCTCACTGCTCGGTTCTGACCTTCAGCGTCCTCCACTTCGTTGACGTTCACCTCCGGCTGTGGCTGTGGCTGCTCCCCATCATCATTGTTGCCGTTGAAGTCGAGGGTCTTTTGCTGTTGAGGAGGCGGCACTTCGTCCTGAAGCGGCTCGACTACATCGGTCTGTTCCGGATAACGCTCGTAAGGCCTGTTGTAGTTGATGATCAGGTCCCTGTTCAACGGCTGTTGAGGCTGCATGCCGTAAGACGACAGTCGCTGCTCCATGATGGGCGCCATGGAGGGCGCGACAGGCACGTAGCCGAAGGAGTCTGGTTCACCACGAGGCAGAGGTCTGTAGCTGTCCTCCTGGTAGCTCACGGGCACGTATTTGCTCTGAGGCTCGCCGTAGCTGTCATCAGACAGGGGTCTGAAGGGAGCAGCGGGCATGTCTTGGTACTCAGGCCTCCTGGGCGGCGACGACGGCAGGAAGAACACCATTGCCGGGATTGGATCTGGAGTTTCCTGGGGCTGCACCGGGGGCGGAGGCGGGGGTGGCCTCACATCCGCGAACGGAACTGGCATCGGATGCTGCTCGATTTTCAACACACCATCTGTTCAACAAACAAACCACACGTCATTAACATTAGATATGATATAAGAGGCGTTGCAGGGTTCGTACAGATTTTCCTCCCTGGCGTTTCAGGAGAAAGTTATTATAAAATTTATTAGTATTTTTTATTATTACTTTGAATCAAAATTCCAGAAAGTCTTCTGTTCCACTCGCGCATTTAATTCACCGAAGTTTTCCCCCGTTAAAAACAATTAATAACTAAATTGGATATTTGGAAAAGCACTTAATATGCCAATAAAGTCCAATTATCTGCATTAGCTTTCGACTTGCGCCATAATCATTTGTAACTATTTATCAAACAATAAATCATGAATATAAAATTATGTTCGTGTTTGAAAATGTATTACAATGGCGTTTGTTAAGTTTTAGCAATATAACTGAAAACGATTTCAGGTATGCTAACTATATTGTTTAAATAATTATTGTATAATTATATAAATTAGCCATGTTTGAATTAATTAGGCTAATGTATTTAATATAATTAATAAGAAGAATCAAATGTAAAGTAAAATGGTAAATAAATCGATCTTAATTAATAATCTAAGAAGTTAATGATGAGGGCAGTAATTTACGTACTTTGACTTCAGAGGTACTTATGAAAATGTATTTTTGCGACGTTTACGAAAATTTATTTTTACGACGTTTGTTAAGATCTAGTTATATAACTGAAATGGATTTCAGGTATGCTAACTATATTATGTTTAAATTGTTACTGTATAATTTTATGGTTATGACATTATTGTTTAAGAAATAGTTGCAGATGATTATGACGCAAGTCTAAAGCTACTGTAAACAAGTAATAACTATGTAAACAATGTTTAAACTGTGATTTTAATTTATCAACTAGGGAAAGATTTCGAAATCGAAATTTTCTAAATATTTTGGTACAGTTCATTTAAGGACTAAAAAAAATCGATTATTGTAATATTTATTTCAGCAGAGATTAACATGAGTAAAATAATCTACTCTTCATTTCTAAGGAAAAATTACTAACAAAAGATTACTAAAAAATTATTCACTGAATGAAAATTAGATAAGTGCCTGATAAACAACTAGCTTTAACCACTATGAAATATGTCGCAATTTGTAGAAACTGTTTATTAGCATGAATTACGAAGTTGTTTCAATATATACATTTTTTAACATGAAGTCTGTGGCCTTGAGTACTTTGTAGTTTTTGCTGCAACGTTTCTGTATTTATTTCTGACTTTTTTCGTGTGTGTGAGGTAAAAGTTCTTTGTTTTTGCAACAATGGCGGTTTATTGTGATCTTGGTGATTCATAAAGTGCTAGTATTTGATACATAGTAATTAGAAAACACAGGGCACGTTTTAAAGCAATGCTCAAGTATTTCCAAATTTGACAGTTTCCTATAAATTGAAAGCGTTCCTCCAAGTTTGATAGTGTCTGCAGTATCTTTTATTTTCATAGCTGAGTGATGACTTCATTGGAATTCTTGTAATTTCAAGGACTCCTCTGCCCTTCACTTTTACAGCTCAATGAGGAAAGCCATTATTTTGGATTGCAATTAAAGCAGGACCTTTTTTCGGCGGACTTGCCATCTTTTGTTCGTCCAGTTGCCCAATCAGTCACGTGACGTCATATCCCCTCCATTTCACCTGTTGCCAAGGTCGTCCCAGTGTTTGTCATCCTTTTCGAGAAGACCTACGAGAGTCAATTTTGGTTCTACTCGTTATTCAAGGACTAACGATCACGCCGAAGGTATTCACAGTTTCCAAGACAATTCCTGAAGGACTCCGCGGGCTTACAACGGGATTAGATAATAGCAACTGTGGACCAACAAACTTTTATGATAGAATAAAAAGTTTTTCTCACAAATAGAACAACTGACTTCATTGTTGTATATTTTAAGAGTCATAGAACGACTACGTTGCTGTCACTCGATTCGTTATTACTGTAAAGGCGTATTAAGTAAAAACAGAAAAGCAATGCATATAACACGTGCCATTTTCTTATAAACTCACCACAGTTAAAAACCTCCGTTTCTCAAAAGTTTATAAAATTAAATTAAACGACGAATTGCAGATAAACACAGTTTTATCGTTTCGTCCTCACATTTGGAACTTCATCAAGTAAATTTCTTCTGGATTTTCCAACCAAAAAAATTTGAAAATATAATGAAAATATTTTATGAAAAAAAGTTTTCTTCTTCAAATTTTCAGTTCATTAATTAATTTTGTTGTCTAATGTAACTGTCTAATAATTTAATTTTGTACATGCTTATTATTTTAAAATTAATGAGTAAATACCTAGTCAGAAAATTAAATTTATTAAGAAAAATCACGACGGCGTTGTGTTGAATGTCTTCCCAGGTGTTTATAAAAAAATTAATATAAGTAAAATCATAAATAATATGTGCTCAACGCATTATTATTAAACTTAAAAATCAATTGTCTGTAATTAAGTATAATAAATACAAAAAACAGCCAATTTTGTATGAAAAAAATTTAATTAACATTTATTTAACATAATTACATCGTTTCGTCCATTTTTGTGGAGTTCATCAGGTAACTATAGAAAAAAAATAATATTACTTTTAAAAATCATTTGATATGAATCTCAGGTAAACTATACAAAAAGAAGTATTTATTTTAAATTAATTAGTTAAAAAGTCAATATTAATAAATACTTAATTTTTTTGTATAGTTACCTGTTAAAGTTCACAAAGATGGACGAAACGATGTAATCAGATTAAATTAAATAATTTATTTATTTGCTGACAAAATTATCTATATTATTTGTTTATTATTAAATTATATTTTTTACTGTGGCTGTTTAATCATTTCTTTGCCAATTCTTTAATGTTGAAAACAATCATTTGAAAGCTTTATTATTTTTTTGTTATGTAATTAAATTGTTGTACATTATTTGTTGGAAATATGTTATAAGCTTATGCTAAATAATGGAAATAAATAGGACAATATGTTCGTTGTTCTGTATTCTTAAAATCCCATTTCGATTGCAACTGTCCTTGGTTGCCGTCCAGCACAATTTTTTTTAAAATAAATTTTTGGATATCTGTTCTTTTACGTAAATAAAGTTGAAGTAAATGCTTCGAAATTGTAAAATTAATGATTTATTTTAACAAGTTCACTCAAGAAACTAAAAATTTAAATAAGTCATTCTTCAGAGAAATTTATTTATATTATATATTTTTAAAGTATTTTGAACTTTTTATGCATTCAAATATTGAAGATATTAATTCTTATGAAGTTCTAAAAGAGAGGCGAAACGTGTAAGTTAGATGTTTGTCTATAATTGGTCCTATAATTTAATATAATTCTGTTATTACTCATCACAGGAGAGAAGTTAATACTGAGGAGTCAATTCAGTGTATTGATTATTGCAAGCCTTGGCAAAACCTAATTATTCTGAGTGTATTTATTTATATATTGTAATTTAAATTATAAACTTGCAAGGACTAAAGGTGAAATTATCCATTATTTTGTTTCTTTGTTTTTTAAACTTATTGTGTTTTCGGTTTTACCTTGTCCTTATTCAGACCTTTTACACGAGCTTTCTTTCTGCATATAAATTTGATTAGTATATTCTTATAGACACGTACTATAGAATATTATATAAAGGCTGAACGTAAAAGTGGAATCGATTACTTCCATAGTGTCTTTCTGTCATAGCTGTTCTGGGGTTCAGTGAATGAGAACAGAGAAAAAAAACGTTGGCACAAGTCAATAATGAACGACAAAAATCTCTAACTGCAGCGCAGTTGCGTGAGCAACGTCGCAATAATTTGATCAATGCCAAATCGGCTCCCATTTGAAAAGTTTTTTGAGTTTTTAAGATAACAGTTATTGTTGGCTTAATTTTCATCGCGAGAGGAAAAGAAACAATATTTAAGGATCGCGGTGAAACAAAGAAACGATTAGGAATTGAATTCGTGTTGTTATTATTATTCATGTTTGCATATGAACATTAGTGGTTCTCATGAACGATGATAAGGGGGAAAGAACATCTTCTTTCAGAAGGTTGCTTAGGTATTAGCATTGTTATGAAGCGAAGTAATTGTTTACCAGGAATATCTCATACTAATTCGCAACGCTCTCATGTGCTGGAGGTGGGAGGTTTCGATGACGCAATATGCAGATGCATACGTGTTAAAAAAGGAGGATAAATAACCAGTCATCTCCGTCTCGGGATTTCCCGGAGAACCTTGGCAGTGGCTGTTCTTGTCCTCGCCATGGCCGACGCGTTTCTCTTCATAAATACTGTAATTAACAGAATGTAATCGTTTCCACTTTTTATACCGCTCTTGTGAGGTTTGAACGTCAGCTAGAAGAGAAAGGAATAATTCTTAACTGAGAGTTTAATGAGAGCAGACTACATACAGTGTTGGAATGACATCCAAATATACACTCCTCAATTCAGACGCGAGTTCTAATTTACTATCATTAATGTAGAAGCTACAGAATAAAATATACAAAGTTATTGCATTGTTGTGGTATGAGTCCTTAGACCGGTTTCATGTAAACCTATCCTGCGCAAGCCTTTTCTACACAGCTACTTCATCCCACATACTCCCTAATCTACATCCATCATTGTCCTCCCTCTTAACTTCTTACCCCACACACTTCCCTCTCATGCTAATTTTACAAGATCCTCATGTCTCATTGTATTGATATCTGATTTAAATGAATCAAACGGCAAATTTAGTCGTATTTAAATCTTTACTTAAAATAATAAAAGTAAAACCATGATGAAATCAGCACAACGTGTCATTCATTTTTTTGGAACCCTTTTAGGAGCAATAATTTTTTCATTTATGTACAATAAAAGAATTTAAAAAATCTTATCTTAAATTTCTGAGATAAATTATTTGTATATTTTTTCTCGGAAAGAGTTCCAAAGAAAGGAACAACACGTTATGATGATTTTATTATGGTTTTAACAATTAAATTATGGCTAAATTGGCTGTTATTCATTTATATACATTTTTAGCCATTCTATTTTAATGAATAAAACGTTTATAAAATTAAAGAAACGTGGAATAATTAAAACCCTCTACAGAAAATAAAGCGGTTGTATTGTGGAAAATTTCTTATTGAGATTTGGAGTGAATGAAGATAACAATTCCTCTAGGTTCCGTTTCGGGAAGAATGGCTCTATTTCATTAATAAGTTATTTCATGAAAATTATTTATCATTTTTTCTAATGACCTTAAAATTCAATACATACTTAAGAGACCGGTTCGTCAATAAATTGTAAAGTTAATTGCGAGCTTAAATTGTGAGGAATGAACTACAAAAGAAGTCATCAATATATCTAATAAAGCAAAGACTTGGACTGGAAGTAGGAAAAGACGAATCTCTGCAATGGGAAGGTTAAAGCTTCCCATGAGAGAACCTTTAACTAAGATGCCAGCGAGCAGGAGTTGGGAGTAAGATCTAAAATTATATACAAATTCATTAACTGCAAATTAGGTGAAATTACTGAAGATGTGCCTCAGTCATAGGGAACAGAGTTGAACAAAGAAAGCTATAAAACATATCTACATTATTTAATACATTAGATACTTAACAACGTTTTGTCCACATTTTTGGGACTTCTTCATGTAGACAATAAACTTTCTTCTAGCGTTAAATACATTTTTTTTAACAAACTAGAAATTTAAATTGACAATTTCATTAAAATTATTTAATTTGTATGAATTTTCTTTAAAGTATAAATTATTTTTTTCTGTAGTTAATACGAGAAGAAATTTGATGATATACCTGAAGAATTTCCAAATTGTGGACCCAACACATCTAATGTGTTGAGTTATATAAAACTTAGAGACTTATTGACTTTTAAGGTTGGTACATAAAATATGTTTGGAAATGACAGATAATTTATCACGTAGATTAATTTTTAAAAGTCTGATTTGGAATTGTTTATAACTTAATTTAAACTATACAGACGTTAATCAGCATAAATGTTTGATAAACTGAAATATTCAGCATAAAGAGAGATTAAAGAGTTCTCATGATCTTTTATTCTGTTAAGAAATTAGTAATTTCTTTTAATTGAGACATTTGGAAGTCATGTTATGGACGTAGAAATAAATGTGATGTGTCTTCAAGTAGAAGGTATGTCAGTTTCGGAAGGACATAAGCTCTGGCAGAACTAACTGAATAAAGACTCAATAAATTTATTATTTTTCCTCCTCTTTAGAATAGTTTTTTACAAGCGGGCTTGCAAACTTCATAAGGATCAGTTTACTGTCCGAAAATAAATGTTGGAATGAGATTTCAGGAATTGCAGTATGGGATGAAATACCTTATTTATTATAAATGATTCTTGATTCGATTTGAGAGTTAATTAATATGCCTTATGAAATTAAAATGCTGCCGAAGACAAAGTATAGTTTTATAAAGTAAACAATACGTCGCTACGTTAAAATTATTTTCAAAATGGTCCGTGACTACGCGTCCGCAATATACTGGACAAGTAATCTTACCAAAGAAAGAAACAATAAAATCTTCAAGGCAAGGTCGGACTCATCTTCACTGACCGTGTCCATTTTTTAATTATTTTATTGCTTCATCATTTCGAAGGAAATGCAGACAGACTTTTTCAAGCTACATTGAAAGGTTTGTTAAGCGCAGGAAACATAAAGCAATGTTATATAACTAGAAAATACATGGGATGATAAAAAGATTCCTGAAAATTAAATGGGAAGATGGAGTCATCAATCAGGAAATCTTGAAAAGGATTGATGAGAGAACATTATGGAGGACATTGAAGAGATAGACTAATAGGCCAAATTTTGAAGCAACAAGGGTTAGCTGACCTAGTTGTTGCGATTATGAATAATTTTTTTAAAAAACGGTTACTTAAATTATGATTAAAGGGAAATAGTAAAAACAGAGGAAGATCCAAACATTCATATTTTAGGCAGATCAGGCAGGTTGTGGGCTGCAACAGTTATATGAAGAGATGAAAATATTAGCAAAGGATATATCAGCATGGAGAGCTGCATCAAACCAGTTTGTCGACCGATTACATCACAAATATATATGGAACAAAATTAAATATTTATGATAATCTGACAACTATAAATTAATAAATATACAGAGCTAACAAGTCAGATTTTTGGAACGTTTCGTCCACATTTTGCGATTTCTTAAGAGAAAAAAGTTACTATTTAAATTTACAATAATTTCTTTAAAATACAAATTATATTATACAAGTGTATCATATCATTATTTCTTTCAATTTACGAAATTTCGCAATTTTAGTGTTTGAAGCTTACAATCGAAACGTTACTCTGTGTTATTCTCATTTCGGTTACAATCATCTTTAAACACAGTTCAGGGTGCCAAAATTTTCTCTTCTGCACCTCTATTTTGGAATTAAAATCCATGTATTCGAAGAAATGTAAATTTGTTATATTTATACATTTATTCACTAAATGAATTCAAAACTGGATAATTTGTATTTAAACAAAGCTATTGTAAATTTAAACTTGTAATTTGTTGTAAAAAAAAATAAAGTCAACACAAGGATAAATTTGATCATGTATGTTTTTACCTAAAGAACTGACATCTTCAATTATAAATAAAAATCCAGGAAATGGAGTCAGGAAACAATATTAATATTTGTTTAATACATTTACAACGTTTCGTCCATTTATATGGAGTTCATCAGGTCAGAGAATCGTTTATGGATTTGTAAAAATGTATTATGTGAGCGTAATAAATGTGAGGTTATGCAGTGCGGATGAATGTAAATAAGCTTCCGTCATTGTGGTTTTTAGTGATGAAAACGGTGGAAATATTTCTGCGAACAATTTGTTTGCGTTTTATTTGAGCCTGGGGCGTTCTAAGCTTCAGTGTACACATGAGCGCTCACTCGCGCACGCTCATAGAATAATAATGAAGTTTATCTTTGTCGCCGGAAGTTTGTGACACACACACACACACCCGACCGTCGCGCAACGCACGTTACGTGTATAGTGACAGAGGGGCGGAGGAGGCGGGCATCGAACTTGGGCGTCAGATCGTCGACTCTAGAGGTAAAGGCCCTCTCAAAGAGCAAGGTTAACTTAACACTCGGTAGCCGGAGCCATTCACTTTACATGGAGCAATCACTCACTTCTAATTCGCAATTATGTGGAGGGATGAAGGGCGAGGCGAATTTTATTCATAAACATTTTATTACTGTAGTGGCTTTAAGATACATAAAAATATTAATCATTTAGTAATTTTATTATCTATATACATTTATAGTTATATTTATATGACAAAATGATGTACGTTTGTATAAATATATTCTAAATACGGATTTAGACGCGTGGAAAAAATTCAATCAAAACTTGGTATACACATTCTTAAAGACAAGAAAAGAAATACTGCGATGGGGACGTGGGGGACGGGGACACCTCTAACAAAAACGTGGAAGGAATTATAGCCAATAAGAATATATGTGTGAATGTGTCAGCACGAGAAAGTCTATGACGTCAAAGCAATATGGCGTCTATTCCTTTACTGCCTGCTTCTATCACGAACACTTGGAAGTATGACGATAAACCTCACGAAACATTAGAACCGCCTTTTAACATGACGTGTATTCGTAGAAACACGACAAATTTCAGACTCGTCTTTTGCCTAGTCATATCCTGAAATACCAACTTTTGGGGTGATAAAAGCCGTACGTAAGGTATTTTTAATCATTATAGTGACAAAAAATAATTCCAGGTGAGAATTAACGACATTACACGTAATTAGTATTTTTCTCTATTGAAAAGTTGGCAGTTTTGGTTATTATTTTTTTACATTTTTTATGCAGTCTACGATAAATCACTGAATTGTACCATAAATTATAAACTATTATTGTATATCAATATGTATGTAAATTTTTACATTGAAAACATAAGTATCAAATTAAATTGTATTAAATTGTTAATTTAAAGATCAAAATGTATTGGTAATTGTAATTTTGTATAATTCGCTAATTACTACTTTGTTGATACGATTATAAATAAAATAATAATAAAAGATAAATCATATTTTAAGGTTCGCGCGCAGGTTTCTCGAGTTCAGTAAAGATTTTAAATTTAAAGTTTTATTGGCTATCTTGCTTTACCGTCAAAATCGCCCCTTTTCACTTTCTTTCCTATGTTATTAAAGGAGAGTTACATGTTTCAGGTTCACCCTCATGTAGCCGGTTACTCAAAAAAAAATTGATGCGACGCTAATTTAGCGTTCTTCAGATACGCCAAACTGATGGCCAATTTTGCGGAAACAAGAGACATGATTGGATGATTTGAATGTCGTGGCAAGGCTGAGGAAATCGTCGTTCGGTTGACAAATACCGGGCGTATCTGTGGGTGAGATAAAACATTCATACAAATAATTTCCTGAAATTAGATTCCTATCGGGAATATGGAAGAGAAATTGTGATGCGGGAAGCGGAGGTTCCTCGTGTTGTGGTAATTGTCCCGCTCCTGCCTCTTGTTGCATCTGTCCCTTCCTTCTTCGTGTTCTTCTTCTGCGAGGTCATCCGCAGTGACGCATGACCAATTACGGCTCCTCCTCACTGACCATGAAACTCGTCTGCAGCGACGCGGCTTATTTGCGAACCATAAAATAAAAATAATAAAAACATACTTCGCAATTTATGGTTGGTCTTTTTTTTTCGTACTTACTCACGGGTACAGGAAATGGGAAGATTAAAGATCGAGATATGGATGCCACATCCCAGACGTCATGCTAACAAATTCCCTTCAGAATTAGCTGTTATGAATGGATACAAATTAGAATAACCTTAAGGAAAATTTTCACACATTTCAGCAATTATGACGAGGAAATTGAAATTATTTCTTACTTATTTCCCTTTTTTATATTTCCGACTCCCACAGTCTCTTCAAAATACCTTCACATATGGATTGCAAACCATTGTTTATGCAGTTCCAAGAAAGTAATAAAATGAAATAGCCGCAATAGAGGCTCAAAAAGGTTAAGATATAAGTTAAACATTATGATTAATAGAAAATTACACGTACAAATTCATTTTTAATTAAATAAGATGGCCAATCCACTAGACACAATGTAATAGTCCTACATTACAAAGACACGCGACTATTCGTTGGAACTTCATAAGGTGTGTAATCATATTGAAGGTAGCATCTTTTTTCAATTAATTGTTATGAAAACCTATAAAAAAATTATTCATACATATGTGCAAAATTTATAATACAATTGTGAGAACATAAATTATTTTTCTTTCTTGATCTTGCCCTATTATAACCTTCAAGTGTGCTGGGGATTGGCCAACAAACAGCACTCAAAGGAAACGAACCCGGGACCTCTATGATACGAGACTGACGCTAGCCACTACACCATAGCTACATAAATTATGTCAATAAAAAAATTATGAACAATTCATTTCTGTAATATTACGCTCTTCCGATTAAATAATAACCCGTGGGAAATGAGATTTATAAATATATGTGCTTTTCGCTGACAACGTGAGCGAATGAAAAATTAATTTTATTAGTCAGATAAAATAATTTCATTTACACAGTTTTTAAAACATGAAACAAATAGATGCAGCCAACTGACGAGGCCGATAAGTCTGGAAAAAAATATATTGTTGTGAGACTCGATTGATGAATCGCGACTGAGAGTAATTAATCTGCAGAGCAACTCGTTGCTTTCGAGTTGTCACTGAGTTAGTTTTAATTATGTCTTTAATAAGTCGGGGCAATCCTGTGTATTATATATTAGACCGCCATAGCGAAGACTTCTAGCTTCGCCAGGGCGTGCCAACAAACGCGATACACACCCAGTCGTAATTTACACATTGAGGAATGTCATTCAAAATTCTATTATTTAATGGAAGAACGTAATGTTAGAGGAGGTAAATCATCACAATTCTTTAATACGATATTTATCTTAGTATATATTCTCATACACCCGATGAATTTCCAAAAAAAAGAGCGATATGATTCTGGTAGTATAAGACCTAATTCCTTTGTTAACTATTAAAGATTTTCTGACAGTCATTTTATTTATTTATAGAAGAAGTAATTGACCCAGAGATTGGCACAAAATAAAATAAAAACAAAAAGGCAGTTAATTACTCTTTATTAATGTTTGGTTCTTCATTTAACCAAATTTATTCTATTCTGCCCTTTAACCATAACTTCATCATGTCCTGTTATTTTAGTATTTAACGTTTATTAATCAATTACGTTTCATTCCGTGTCCAATAATTAACTCTATATACTTCTCTGGTATTTGCGGCTGTTCAACACGAAACCACATCCCAAGGTCTTCCAGTGTGAGTATAAAAATATTTCCTTTAATAAATAAAGGGTTCTAACTCAATCATCCCGTTTAAATCAATAAATTATTTACTTTTCTCAAAAACACAACATTAGCATGCACCCGTGAAAGTAAACAAAGATTATGTAACTCCAACCAAAGAAAACCTTAGCCGCAGTTCTCAGATTAATTGAATACTCTGCTGACCGAATAGACTAGTATCTTCCCGTACATTTAAATTGCCTAATATATATAATATGATTTAAAAGAATTCCTCTCAGTTAAAAGAACGACGAGACTCTTATTCTGGTTTGTCTTCAGGAAATTCCAGAGAAGGAGCAACAATCGCTAAAACGTTTTCAAAATTTTTGATTTGGCTTGATTTGGTTTGAATAGCTGCACACATCAATTCATTTCAGAAGAACTCCAAAGGTGTGGACGAAACGAAGCAACTAATGTGTTGATATAAATAATATAAATAATTCTGTGAATCAATCATCTGTCAATTAAGTATAAATAACCGTAGTCCACGACGCAAAATTATCCGTTACAGTTAAAAATTACCTGATGAAGCCCACAAATATGGACGAAACGTCGTAAATGTATAAAATAAATATTAATTTTGTTTAGTGACAAATTCTGACTTATGGGCTGTTTAAATTTTTACTTGTCATAGTGAATCCAAAATATTTAAACAGGGACAATTATATAGAGTGCTGTGCCTTTATTGTTAAGTGGACACGACATTTTTGTATAAAACAGCTTCATTTAGCAATTAAGACTACACTGACATGTTAATAATTCAGGTTAGTCCTTGCTCATGGCTTGTACACGACACACACTTCTGAAGACAAAGCTGTACAATAGTAGAACGGGAAAAGACAATACAGCAGTACCAACTGTGACTTCTAACAACCAACCTTACAACATAAAGTACCTATCATTTATTTAAAAATTGACCGATATCGACTGGTTTTATTACGTAATGAATATCAAAATAATCACGCATTAGTCTTGAATTTATACGACTATGGCATTATTTTTCGGATTATCCATTTCACTCCTTTCATGTATTTTTGTCCCACCTTTCCCCCTCAAGTGAACCACCAACTTTTGTAGAGAATGAAGTCATCGTGGTGGTTACCTTGTGGACGCTCGGTGGTTGTGGAGGCTGCGACGCCTGCGACGGCCAGAGCGATGACGAACAGAGCTGCCATGTTGCCGCCTGGAAGCGCTCTGAACCTGCGGCCTCGCAGCAGACACGCTTTTATACGGACCAGCAGCGGACCACTAATTGTCCCAGTCAAGGTGAAGTTCGAATCTGGCCTCTGCACACAATATCTACACCGAACACACGGCAATTGCATGCGTTTAAGTCTCATTATCATAACTAATCATTGCAAACAAGGAGGAGCGCCCATTTAAGTAGGACCATCTATAGTTCGGCTAACCGAATCTATTTCTCATTTAAAAGTATCTATAAAGTATTTTATATGAGAAATACATTAAAGTGCAGCTTACTTCTTTTTCTACGGCTCTACAGCCCTTTGAGGGCCTGGACCTGCCGGGTCGACTGCGGACACATTCCGAATTTGGAGTGACACGTTTTGTACCTAATAGAATTTGCAATTATCTTATTTCGTGAAGTACACGCTGTTTTTTTCCGTTTCTGCAGACTAGACCTTTGTCTTTTTACTATAAGAAGCTGAATTGAGCAAAGATGACGTCGTCGTTGATACCACATCATCGTCGCTTCTAGGCAACAAATGCTTCTGTATGCAATGGACCCTTATTTTCCTCATGTCATTATTTCATCGTCATGTGATATTAGAAATCGTGGATAATTATCATTCATTTGATTCTTCTTTATAGCACTCCCGAAATCCTGCTTTAAAGTTTGTAATCTGGTTAGTCTGCTGCTTCTATTGCTTTTCGGAGTCATTCTTATCGGTTTTTCAGTTGCCCAGAGTTAACTCCGCGTATTTTTCTAATTTTCCATTGCCATCCATTAAAGTTTTGCAAACAAATATTCCGACAAAGAGTCGTAAACCCTATTTCCGAATGTTGATGAACAGAGTTATTAAAGACCACGGTTTAACAAGTAGCTGCCATTGAAAAAAATTCTGAAGTGTTTCCCAAAATATAATTCTCTAATTTATTTGAAAAAAGGAAATTGACAAACTATTCCACGAGATACCTATTGAATTCACAGAACCCTCAAAAGATAACCCAAATTACTTTGTATTGAATACAAATTTTTATATACTGTAATATAGAATATATATCCATAAAAATGACATTGGTGAAAGAGAAGAATTGTTAATCTCATCACCCATGTAGATCCATCAATTTAATAAAATACTTAAAAGTTGGCCATTGCATTAATGAACGCTCCTTCCTGAAGGCAACCAGCTATACACAATTGGTTCTTACTCGATAAGAAAAATATACACAATATAAATTTGACGGCTCATTTAATTAATGATATCAAAATAAAAGTACCACCATCACAAAGTAATGCACTTTTTGCATCGTTTCCCCACCTACAATCTTCACTTGCCTCTCTTGCTCTTATTATAAACATATCACAAATTCCAGCTAAGTTTAATTTCCAAATTAATGTAATCTATAAAAAAAACTGCGTTCACTAAACTGCATAATTTATGAACCGGTAACAACTTAACGCTCAGCCAACAGACTGTTTCTACAGGTTCAATTGTAACCTTAAAATTTTGATTTTTTTTTCTCCGTAGCGAAATATATTGATACTAAATCATTGTTGCGTTTGAAAGGCAAATGTGTTGTAATATTAACGAATAAACAGAAATTGTGTTTGCCTCCAAAGCAACAGAAGAGGTATCATCGTCAGTAAAAATGAAAATGTTAAGTACTTTAATTAATTAATAAAATATCGTCGACACTCACGATGTTTGTCAACATAAAAGCGTCCTTGTTAGAAATATATAATAGTGTTCCTGTAAGAAATGTTTCATTATACAACACAAGAAAGCTATTTGTCCAACATAACATTATAGAAATTTAATTAGGTTAAAAAAATAGTAATAATTTCGCAATTTTCAAAAAGTGTGTATTTATAAATGATATAATAATAACTTTATTTCCATACAATTACATAAATGTAATAGGGGGAAAACGTCAGGTTTATATAAGTACCTAAAAACGGAAAGAATTTTAATTAAACAGTTTACAGTTTTACAATTGTATCACCATTCCTTTAACTTATATACTACTTTATTTACTAATACTTTTTCAAAGTTCTTTCAAACTGATTGCCTTGCGGTTCTTTTATATACACTGGCAGTTTATTATAAAATAACATTCCCTTCAAAAATGGGTCATGCTCATGTTTTTTTTATGTTAGTATTCACTCTAAAATAGTCTGCATTTTCCGTAGTGTTATAAGGATTAGTTATAGTTTGTCCTGGGAGGGTTTTTTTCAGATTTCTTTACCATCATAATAGTTTTGAAAATGTTGAGAGTATAGATAGTATTTTATTTTTGCGAAATATTGGTTTACGTGAATCGGTTATTTTCATACCAATTATAAATCTAATAACTTTTTTTGTGATATTAGAAGCCTGTCCATATACTTTGAAGCAGCACTTCCCCAAATTTCTATTCCATATCTAATATGGGAGAATACTTTGCCATAGTAAATGTTCAATAAGTATTCTATTGAGAGAACAGAAGACAGTAGTTTTAATGCATTCGCATTTATGTTTATTATGTTGCACAATTCTCCCCATGTCACTAATAACCGTTTTAAGTTAACAGATGGGAATTGTAGTCTGATAAGTTTTCGATACTTATTTGCTTTGTTACAGTGCTAAAAATTTATCAGTCCACGATTCCAGCCTGTTAACTTAAAATGGTTATTATTGTTATTTACATTGACAACCGTTCACGCGCACATATATCGCCCTTAGAGAGATTATCAGAGCTTATAGGAATACGGGGCGAGTCAACGAAACACGGTATTTCAGTGGGGAAATCCAACAGCACATTCAACTACGGACAATTTATTGGATCAAATACAGCAAATTCTCATTTCAAACATTGGTAAACAATAAATACTAACAGCCAATCCTACTGTCGATATCAAATAAAAACTGACGATTCTTGTTATGAGAATGTCATTCAGTCCTGAATATGAAAAAAAGATTTGCAATTTAAACACTCCGCAGATTCCCATTAACACAAAGTTCACAAAAGTTAACTATTTAAGATTCTTTTCTGTTTGTAGTCCCAAAATATGCACATAAAACGTTGAGATTTGTTATCGAAGACGAAATTGCTATTCCCTACAATTATGTATAAATAAACAATTCGGCCAATTTTTCAGAAAATAAATTTATATATTATTTAACACATATATATCGTTCCGTCCATCTTCGTGAACTTCTTCGGGTATTGCATTTATTTTGTGATCATTAAAATGTCATTTATAATATAATGATTTTCCTTAAGTTTCAATACTTGCGAGAGTTTCAATTAAGAAAACTATTCACGGGTTAACATTCATCTGAATATTTAACAATATGAAGCCAAAGGAAATTAATTAATATAAAGGTAAATTAAACGACCATATACGCAGACATGCAATTAAGACGTTTCGCTCTCGAATTTCGGACATCATCAAGTCATAAATGTTCTGGGCTGTGCATGGATACGTCAAAAAATCTATATTTGAACCTGTAGTTTTTTTTATAAAAATTAATGTTTATTTACATACTTCAAAATTTCAAAAACCTGGAGAAATTGATTAGTAGCTAATAAAGTCAGTTGTTTGAGGATGAAACGTAGTAATCTTTTTTCTCTATACGTTATATTTTTTAGCAATATAACCGTAATCTGAGATACAATTCATAAAGGACACAAAAAATAGATTTTCACAAAGGAAACAATTCTACCTAAAATGAAGTGGATAAAAATAACTAAAACATGGGAAACACTAATGGCTGTTGAATATAAGTAAATGGTTGACAGAAGCGACGTGTACGAGTTTATAACAAGGGCACTGGTCAATAACACCGGATGCGAACTACCAATTCAGCCGCGGGATTCAATTAACCAGAGATAATAAGTGAAACTAAATTATATAGCAATATCACAATTATTTCCGCGGCGACAGTTGAAGCAGTCGCCATGTTTTAAATTAAAACCTTTTATATTGTTGTTTTTTACAGAGGAATTAATACTTTTATACATTCCTAAACTAAAACAATGATTAAGTTTAAATACTGCAAACAAAATTTACCTTTATTATTTTCATGTAAATTAAATAATAACTAATAAATAAATACATTTCAAGTTTTCAAACTTCACTTAAATAATTTACTCAATATTTTTCATCTTAGTTTAATTTCAATTGCTAAATTGAGAGGAATACCCAACTTTATATAAAAATTTAATGTCTGCGGAACTAATAACAATAGATACGACCTTGTTTAACTGACAAACCTTACAAAATATAGCGAGCTAATTAACAAATTTAGCAATGCCAACGCATCGAATCATCTTTCTACTCAAATGGCTGAAAACCCGCAATATTTGAAACATGGGGGAAACACCAATTATATAATACGAAAGGTAGATCTGACATGTTAGTTGAGTGCAGATTACAAACTTACAGCCACATGATGTTGAAAGAATACCAAGAGAGATCCGAGGAACCGTTGCACTGTAAGTCCTCGAAGCAGAGTGAATGAATGAAAAAACCGAACAAGGCATGAAACGTTGTTGTTAATGAATTTTAAGGAAAGAAAGTCCCTCATTGGTCGTAAATTGTTTTATTAAGTTACTGTAAGATCGCCAGTGTATTATTTTTTAAGAAAACTGTCTTTGAAAGAATTTAACAATTATGTCGAAAACTATAGAAGTGTGAATACATCATTTTGAATGAAGTGTATTTTGAGGGACTCTTCAATAAAAGAATGTATATTCCGTGGTGGGTAAATAATGTAATTCAGAAACGGATGAAATGCTGTTTAGACTCTCGTAATAGTTTTATAACAGATTTATCCCACGCGCGCAACATTTGTAAAGGTGAAAGCTATGATTATCATATAATTGATATTCGCTTGTGATTTAAAATACGTAATTTACCGTTTCTTACATATAAAAGCTTGGTATAAAAATCCTATGGAAATTACATATCTTTTATTTAAAAAAGAAGTGGTAAATGTTCCCCGGTGATTAAGTTGGATATTAAAATGTTTTCGCTGTGCTTACGTCACATTTCATTTGCAATTCTAGAGAGTAGCAAAGCGGAACTAGATTTTCCTGAAGACGATTCTCGCCTACCTTTCAAACGTTAATTGGCCATAATCTGTGGGACCAGCAAGTGTTAGTCATTGTCCACAAGTAGATTAATATAATTGAACCGCGGACCTAAGCGTTTGGTCCGAGATTTTTCTACTTTAACGTGTAAAATGCTCAGACGAGTCACCCGCACACAGAACAAATAAATAACTATTTTAACAATATTCAAACAATAGCTCAACCGTACCTGATGCAGATTTTCTAGGCTTTTCCCTGCATCTATTTCAGTGCAAGCCTTCCACAACCCCCCTTTTCTATTCCCTTCCTATGCTATTAAAGCGATTACCTGCTTCAGGATCATCCTCATGTAGCATGTTACCTCCCACGTCCCTCCCCCCTCTCCACCCCCCCTCCCACAAAAAATTAAAACCTTTCAAGACCACGGAAGAAGATATTCTCATCTGTAGATTCGTCCAAAATTTCTGTTGTTTATATATTGCAATTAAACCGGAGTTGAGGAAGGGATTTTTGATCATTTACCTGAGAGGTAGTGTTGAAGGTTACTGATGCCAGTTAAAGGGCATCTGGTACTTTCAAGTATTGGTAAATAGCTTTACACATTGGCAATTACTTTGAGATTGACCATAAAAATGTGTTAAATGAGAGACGTTATTTTGTTTAAAAAAACTGTTATCAGTTTTTATTTCAAAAATCCTAAAAACCTTATGCATCTATTCAAGATTCATTCCAGTCCCAATGTTTGTACGTTGAGGACATTAAATAATTTTTCCATTCATATTTCATTTAATAAATTGTAAGTAATGGCCCATAAATAATAGACCTCTTGTATACAGTTTTTTGTCCTTTCTCGGCTTTTGGCACAATATAACAATGTCACATTTTATTAATTAAGATAAGCGACCCTTACATGGTCCACAGTTGCCCCCTGCAGGTATAACAGTCAGTGAGCCCTCGGATTATCAATTCTAAGCTGAGGAAAGGAAGAGGGTAATAACTTTTCCTTCCTTCATCATCCTTATCGCCTGTTAATTACTATTTCTCTGTGCAACTGTTTTAACAACCACATAGTCTGTATAATTTAATTTCCTAACACCTTAAACTGGACTTTCGGTTTCTCTAAACCGTGCAGCAGCAAGGGAAGTCAATTGCAGTAAGCAGGGCAGGGGAATTCCCCGAGATACGGCAAGAGACAGAACTGCATGTCCTGCTGATATCTTCATGACCACAGCAACCTCCGCTTCCGCAACAGAATCTCACCTAGCCTTGCTTGTCCTTATCCTCCGATAATAGGTTTTTAATATAAGACTCCCGATCATGAAGCTCATGACCCTGAGCAAACTACGGTACTATGAAGATAACTATTTAATAATTTTCAAATTGTAAAGTGACTTAAAGGTCCTTCAACGAAGGACATTGCAATTTACCATATTATAAAATTTATAATTTCTTCTAATAGACATATCCTATTCCTTCAATGGAAAACGAATATAGTAAATGTGACATTTAAATTTGAAAATGAGATTATAGAGTGGAACTATATTTTCATATTTAGTCTTTGGATGCACAAAGATTTGAAAATGTTATGACTCTGGTCCACCGTTTCCATTAGAAACGTTTAAGAAAGAGGGCATGGTTTGTATTACGGAAAGAGCCTCCTTGTTCCTTTATCT
Organism: Eucriotettix oculatus; assembly: GCA_034510155.1. NCBI lineage: Eukaryota > Metazoa > Arthropoda > Insecta > Orthoptera > Tetrigidae > Eucriotettix > Eucriotettix oculatus. Next base: position 58,465,528 of record CM067382.1, on the reverse strand, counting down.
CCGTTTGGTTAGGTGTTCCCGTTTGTTACATTTCATATTACTTATTTACTCATTTTATCTCTAGAAATTTCACGTCCGTACCTCGATTCTTTATCTTTCCCGCGCTAATCTTATAATACCCTGTTGTTTTTCTTTTTCAGAAATATATCGATTGCTTGTCTTGTGACAGTCGCCCAGTTCTACGAAGCGATGTACCCGGGAAAACAGTTTGAGAAGTAGTTGTAGTGGAGAGTCTTTGGGTTTGAGGGGGAGGGGATTGGAAAATTGGTAATTCTATGACTGAAAAATTAAATACTGTTATGTTCAACTGGACAACTGGTTAAAAACAATTTAATAATATAAAAAAATATCACAACGTATCCTTCCTTGTCTAGAACCTCCTCAGTTGAAAAAGTATAGGGTTCCTCTGTGCGTGAAATGCACCAACATTTTATTAATTATTGAAAGTAAACATTACAATATAAATTATGTTGCAGAAATACTTCTCGGGTTTCCACTCTGGTGCGTTTCGACGACCCTGAAGATGACGACAGAGTACTTGGTCGTCGAAACGTCGCGTTTTCATCGCACCTGCACCCGAGTGGAAAACCCGAGAAGTATTTCTGCATCAAATACACCGGGAAAGCCTCAGCTCACTTATAAATTATGTTGTTATTCATACATGTGCAACTGAGGATATTCAAGAACTGGAACGTAACGTTGGATGTTTTCTTAAAAATGTATTTATTTTGAATTGAAACAATATGTAAAAAGTTCTAAATCCATATGAAATTAATTTTACAGAAGGAAGTGGATTAGCGTTTAGTGTGTACTGTAAATAATTTTGTATACTGGGGCTGTTTAGGGTCATGGCCTAGTGGAACAAAATGTGCTGACGGCGGAATGCATAAAAGAGGGACCGGGATGGAGGTCTCGATGAATCCGATAAAATGACCGCTTATTTGTGGAAGGTTTAATTCACGGGCCGCTGGCTTATATAACGAACAAGAGGAGAGAGAAGACGGATGCTAAGATTTTTCCTGTTCTCGGTGGATGATGTCCGACCTTCGGGCGTGAAGAGCGAACAGGAGACAGGAAGCAAGCAAGGATTCTCTCGACCTCCAATCGCTGAACTACGCTCAAAAACCGCGCAGTATATGCAAATGTCACGCCAGCAGCAGCATCAGCAGCATGGCGGCTTCACGGAAGTCACTCCGACGCGAGAACTTTGACATTTGTGCAACTGTCACGCCAACTTATTATCTGCGGTACAGCGACAATGTCTCAGGTGTGGGGGGCACTTAGCACCATCTCGTGACTGACATCAGAGTAAACCTTGCTTGCACTGCAACAACTTCTTCATTTCCTGCATTCTCATGCAATTCCATTCTAATATCGTATTGACGACAAGATGGAGGGAAGCTGGTGTAACGCTACTATCAGCCTCAAAAACATTCTCTTAACTTATGCGGACGACTTCTTTGACGTTCACAGTATTCAGAACTGACACAATAGATGCCCATGAGTTAGTTTTTACACTGTCAAGTCATTAAACGACCGCGCATCGTATTTTCAGACGAATTGCTTCTTCTTTCTCTCCAGTATAACAATTTGTGTGCCAATAAACTACTGGTAAATCAAAGTAATGACTGTATTTTTATATAACCATTAAGTATCATGTTTGATTGTTGTGGTAATCAGTCCAAAGACTGGTCTGGTGCAACTCTCCACGCTAAACTATCTTGCGCAAGCATTTTCATTTCTATACATCCTACCTAATCTGTTTAGTGTATTCCACCCTTGGCCTCCCTCTTCTGTTCTTACCCATCACACTCCCCTCTCTAATGCTAATTTTACAAGACCCTCGTGTCTTAAAGCGTCCTCCAAATTGTTCTCTCTTCCTCTATTCTGTTTATAACTTCCCCGTTATTTACCCTATCCACGCACCTCATTTTCCTATAGCACCACATTTCAAAGAATTCTGTTATTTTCCTTTATGCAACTCGTATCGTTCAAGTTTCGTACCCGTATAACGCCACGCTCCATACACACAATGTTAATAATGATTTCCTAATATTGACAATTACATTAGCCTTAAGTGAATTCCTTCCTTCCCTGTGCTATCCTACTCTAGTTATTATGCTTCACAAGTATCAGAATTCCTTAACTTCAATTCTAACAGCCTTATATTAATTTAATTATACTGCACTACATACTACACTCCATCGCCTTCGTTTTCCCTCTATTAATCCTCATGGTGTACTCTTCCTCCAGGATCACGTTCATGCCATTATTATAGTTTCCAAGTCTTCTTCTGACTCCCCTAATACCACAATATCATCGGAAACCTTGGGATTTTTTATTTCTTCTCCTTACATTTTGATCCCCTTTCCATATTCATTTTTAATTTTTTATTTCCTATTCTATATACGTTAAAGAGCATGGGCGACAGACTGCAGCCTTGTCTTACTCCTTTCTTGAGTTCTGTCATGTTTAAGGTCTGGTTATTATTCATAGTCAAGTCTTGGAAGTATTTTTTTTTTCGATCTATAATTCATAAACGTGTTCTTCTAAAAGCGTTGCTTGAGTGTCTACCTTTATAGGCTCGTGCAACAGCAGACTGACACTTGTTTGAGGATTTTATCTGTTGTTTAGCTTGAACGCTTGCGCCAACTTGTAAGCGGCGCACAACGACTGACTGACCGCAGAGTACGCGAGGTTCACGGCCAGGACTGACGTAACCGACGAGGAAAGGGTCACGGGCTTTCCTATTACACCTCGAATATTCTCTCATTTCATACTGGATATATTTTAATGTATGGAGCTGAGCACTTTCTACTTTTTTCCATCTCAGTGTCGGCATTTCTCTTCACCACATGAAGTGGATGATGTTAACAACTTCGGCGAACGGCAGCAGAAGTTTGATCCACGCCACACAAACTTGACGTTACATCAACTTGGTACCGGTGAATTTCGAAGAACTGTGACTTGTTCTCAGTGGCGACGCCCAGCTTCTCAACATACTTTTTAATTTGTCTTAGATACAGAAAACTCATCTTCATAAAGCAACACTCAAAACAACTTTTATCTGCGATGACATTCGAATAATCAAAGCTCAACTACGACGTGTCTATTGAGTAACGCTGCTTTTCGTTGAATACGCTTTCGAGAGATAACGAAAGGTTACAGCATTGTAATGCGGGATACCAATTACTTTTACTCTAAAAACTACGCGAAAAATACACGGAAGAGTTTAGCAACTCAGAGGTTTCACTTGCAGCACTTCAAAAATAACCGCAAAGTTTTAATAAGCGTAGTGATATCTTTGCTGAGAAGGAAAGAGAAATTATGGGTTAAAGTGGAATGTCGTTGACGAGCTGATATCTCTGGGACAACGATGATCATTAAGAAAGTTATTTTCAAATGTAGATAGAGTTCAAGTAATCTGTACATTTATTAATCAGTTGCCTCAATCGAGATTTTTTTGAAAAATAATTTGCTCTGAGCACTGAGATTTCATTTTGAGTGATCTAATTCATTGCGTTAGAGTTTCTTATAAAGTTTCTCCGTTGCTTTCTTACTTATATACTTGTATCATCTGCAAAAAGAATAACATTAAGGTTATGGAAATCATTTATATATGGTGAGATCAACAGTTGAACTAAAATAGAACCCTGTGGCATTCCAGTCATTGTATTTCCCCAGTCTGCACTTAATGGTTTCCCACGTTTCTATTCTCTTTTTATCTTCTATGTAGTTACTAAATCACATGTCTGTATAATTTCATTTTATCTAGCAATAAATTAAAATATTCACATTCAAATTGTTTAGAGAAATCACAAAGCATTCCTAGTAGGTATAGTTTATTATGAAGTAATTTTAATTATATGTTCCTACAGAGAGTATGAGGATATTTTTCTGCTTGTATACTCTTTTATAAATCTAAACTGAAAGTATATTATTTATAAATAAATGTGTAAATAGATTAGTCAGTCAGAAAATTATATTTAATAAAAAAAAATGTAGTCATCAAGATGTTGTATTCCTTTGATTGGAGTATTTTTAGGTGAATTAAAAAATTAAAATAAATAAAACGAAGAGAATTGAACTGTTGGAATTATGAATGTGCTCAACGCACAAGCATTGCGGCCGAAATGTAATAAGATGTTACTATAAAAGGGAGGCAACGTCACGTTAACCACATTTTTATTATTAAACTTAATTTTCTGTCTAAGTAGACTAATTATTTTCAAATAGTCAGATCGATATAACTAATTAATTATTTATATTATAATGATTGATAACCCTCACTATCTCAGTTTTTTTTAGAATATAGGAAGAATAATATTGGTCGAAAATTGACAAAATAGTCGGAGTTGGAATGAGAGTTGCTCATTTTAACCTGTTTCAAAATGGGTACTGGCTGATTGTAGAGGTAGATGGAAAGATGATACATGGGCAGAAATCCCCTTTAAGAAGTTTAATTATTATTGACAGGTTAATTCTATTCACAATCTGCTTGTATAGCAATAAATAAATTACTTAATGCCAGGTATGAGAGGCAATATGGACATTTCAATTTAAAAGTAAGGTCATTGACATCAACGCGGTGTTATTTGCGAAATTTAGTGCTACTTGTGAATGAATGCATTTAGAAATGTATTGAATGTATACATTTGTGTTCAATTAAAGAATGTGTCAATCCCAGATTCTTGTCAAATACTTTTGCAACGTGTTGTTGTCTTTGATGTGAGGGTGTTTTTCTCTTTTTGATGGATTAGGTACTGGAGAAAAGACTTTATCTGATTTCAGCGAATAGTTGAATTACCTGGAATCCAGACCACGGCCAACGAACAACGTGAGTGGTCAGTCGTTTTGACCGGCGCAAACAAGTTTGACGATGTACCCTAACACTTGAAAACAAAGGTTCTGAGAAGAAGAAGAGGAAAGCCAATGTACACGTGCAGGGTTCGCCAATATTATCTCAGACACGACCGCTGCAAAGAAGAGTGTGGGGCCAAATAAGAGAAAGAAGGAGAATAATGGAAATACCCCGCGGCCTGTAAACAGGTACGACAGCCTTGAACGATTTCACTGTTCGAAGAACGGAACGCACACCACAGTGACGTAGAACATGCACTCCACTTTTAGTTCTCTACTTGCAATTCCGCTGAATTTGGAGAATTAAACCAGCAGGAATTTAAATAAGTTGAAGTTGAGATTACAATAAAAAAAAATAGTTACTGACACTATCAGTACTTGAATGAGTCTTTTAAAATATAAGTCATATAATGAGTAAGAAGGTATTTTTAAAAACTAGTTTCGTTCCTTCAGGTGTAATAGATAACGTATAAAATAACAAATTTGCTATTGACACAGTTTAAAAAGATCAAGAATATTTTTATGTTAACATGATATTCAAAAATTTATAACACAATTATGTAAATACAAGTTAAAAAATTACTTGTAATTTATTTATCGTAATGTTATGTAATTGAAATAAATATTGACATTCCATTATTTGGGTATTTATTTCGAGTAGCATCCAAAAATTTACAGAAATTCGAAACGTCTTTTCGTCAAGAATAAATATTACTGTGTATTGGGGGAGTCAAAAAAACAAGCCCTTAAACATGACAGAAATCAAGAAAGGAGTAAGACAAGGCTGTAGTCTGTCGCCCACGCTCTTTAACTTACATATATAAAGATATAGAACAGGCAATGAAAATAATTAAAAAAGAAAATGGAATCGAAATGTAAGGAGAAGCAATAAAAACCCTAAGGTTTGCTGATGATATTGTGGTATTAGCCCAGTCAAAAGTAGACTTGGAATCCATGATAAATGGCATTAATATGGTCCTCGAGAAAGAGTTCAACGTGAGGATTAATAGAGAGAAAACAAGGCAACGGAGTATAGTATGGGAAACATTGGAATAACAAGGGGTGTTAGATTGGGAAGGGATATTTTGAAGGAAGTTAAAGAATTGTGCTACTCGGGAAGCATGGAAGTAGGATACCACAGGCGAGGAAGGAATTCACTTACGGCTAATATAAGTATGAACATTATGAAGTCATTATTAAAATTGTCTGTATCGGGTGTGACGTTATAAGGGTGCGAAACATGGATGAAAGGAGTTGCAGACAGGACAAGAATAGAAGCTTTCGTAAAGTGGTGCTGTAGAAGAATTGGATGGGTGAATAGAGTCACTAACCAGCAAGTTCTAAGGAGGATAGGGGAAGAGAGAACAATATGGAGGACTTTGACCAAGAGAAGGGATAGATTAATAGACCGTGTTTTGAGACATGAGGGTCTTGTAAAATTAGCATTAAACGGAGGCCAAGGATGGAATACGCCAAACAGATTGGGAGGGTGTGGTTAGCTATGTAGAAATGAAAAGGCTTGCGCTGGATAGGTTAGCATCTGACCATTCTAAGGACTGAACACCACAACAGCAGCTGTGTATTGTACAGATTACAAGTTATTATTTTTATGTCGCGCTTCGCCTCTGTGTTTAATCCGTTTCCATGTGTATATTTTTGTTCAGAACATGTGATGGTATTATTTCCTTAAAATTGTTACAAATTTATAACAAGTTGGATGGTGAAAAGGACTAAATGGGTATGATGAGAAAATGTACGTTGTGAAGTGAGCTCCCACGGATTCATTCGCTAATACGTTTCGTTGGTCGTATTAAGGAACTGACTTCACACGGTGACCTTCAATAAAGCTACCGGTACTGAAAATTATTGTGCAATGGCAAATCTCGAGGAAAGAAGCCGAGAGCTTCTCGGAATGAGACTCGTATAATATACAACTGGTAAATCAACCTAATAGACTACTACACATCAACGCAGCATTTCGCGTTATTCAGAAAGCTGAAATATTATCAATAAAATTAAGGTTAAAGGGGATGAAAACCACTATACGATCAAAATTACATATTCCTACAGACACATTTGCAAATTTTGGAGCATCGGCACAGGTATGAATGTATTGATAGACAAATATTATTTATCGCCCAAGGTAAAACGTATAACTTGCAGCGATAGAATTTGATAGTTAAAATGTGTTAACCTTAGTTTACTTCCAGAAGTTCTGTCAAATCGTCCATCGGCAGAGAACATCAAAGGTGAAGAAACAAGGTCTTTTTTTTCCGAATATGACGACATCGGTCTAAGCAAATATTATCAATTATGATATAATACTCTTTGGGTCTAAGCTGCTGATCAGCCGTGTTCGATCATTTCTTAATTATATTAACCATGTCACAGACACATTTTAAGAGAAAGAAACCTTCTGGCTTCTATCTTCTCGGTGAACAGCAAGTTTGGACGAACTTTGTAATCGTTCTTATCAAATTTAGAACAAAAAACTCCCACCCGCTAACTGTAGTAATAATAAATAGTCACCAACAGGAGATTACTTGTACTTTTTGTGCAGAACGATCATACCGAAAGGTAACTTTTTATTCTAAATGCCACAATATTATGCATTTTAACATATGCACAATACAAAGTACTGAAACAGAAACTGTACTGCAGTTACAAAAGTTCCACGTGTAAGATGGCCAAAAAAAATACGTAGAGAAGTAGACAAATTTTGCGGAAATATTTTTAACAAAGTGCGTCGCTCCCACAATGGTTTCAAATGGGCCTGCATCATAGATGTCCCGGGTTCAAATCCCGGCAGGGGCATGTATATTATTTTTTCGTCATTATCACTAAAAGTAGCTTCGAGACTGGAGGAGAAAAGCTACGCTGACCTCAGACCACTCCAAATTCGGAATGTGTCGTGGAAAATGGAATTCCGCAGTAAAACCTGGTAGACCAAGGCCCTTCCTTAATTGGGCTGCAGCTCCAAGGAGAAAATTTAAAAAATGCAAATTCTTCTTTCAAATATCTTTCATAAAGCAGGAGAATGGGTGTAGGTCTGTAGTTTCCTACATTTGTGGGTTTTTTTTCTTTGTGAAGCAGGCTTATTTTTGCCTTAAATCAGTTTCCATTTTAACCCAAAATTTTGTTAATATTGTGTTCAACATTCCTGTATTCACAAATATTTCCCATCCCCTGGCTTAGTAATGTAAATTGTACCCCACATCCATACTTTCTGAGATACATGATGTCAATGAACTGCATTACTACAAACATACCAAAGGATTATTTCTAAGATTGTTAACTGTGGATGCAAAAGGGCAGTAAAATATATAGGCTGCAAAGGAGATTCAGCCATGCTCATGGGGAAATTATACTACACTTATATCTCAACTTTCGGCCCCAACAGTCCTGACTATGAAAAAATTATTTGATAATTTTGACTCACCATAGAAAATCATTAATACAAAATTCACATCAAAGAATACATTTATTCTTAATATTTATAATCTAAGATGTTTTGCATTTTTAATCAACTGAATAAGTCTCAAAATAAGAGAAGAAACTTCTCAATTTGTTTTTAAGTATGAAAAAATAAATGTTTTCCGAATTAAATACTACTGCATTATTTTGTAATAATTACAATGACATACAATAATTTTCTAAAACAAGTAATTACATTAATCTGACTTAATATTGTAAATAAAATTACAAGGAATGGCTAAATGGAATAATGTAATTATTAAACTTTTGTCCCCCCACTTTTCAGGATCTGAAATCAGCCCTGGGAATTGCAGCAGTTACATGGAATTTTGTAGTCTTTTAATTAATGAACTGAAGGATGGGGGATGAAACATTTTATGTATAATTAAATTATTCCATTTATGACTTTTGGTCAAACTTTGTATTTTTTTATACTACCTTTCTCCTGCCAGAACAGAATACCATATGAAATACAGATGAAAATAATTAATAGTGACCTTAATTCTCCACAATGTATACACTATATTATTAAATATTTAAATGCTTTAAAATTTGATTTGTCTGTATGTTTATCATCATATATAACCTAAAGGTTTACTCTTTTTCACACCTATTTATACATAAATCTTAAACAACTACACCAAACATTCATTAAATTGATTTACAGCTAATTAAAGCACATGACTGCAGTAAAATATATAAAAATATAAAACATGTAAAAATGAAAGTTTTCCCAAATTATTTGCAGCACAAGTAACTCTTGGTTGTCTTTATTAATTGACAGAAAACATCTCATTTACACTCTGAAATCCTGTATCTAAAATCATTATTCTTCCACTTGTAAAAGATTTAATAACCAAGAAAATCAACCCTTACTCTGCCTAAATTTTAAACAGTTGTCATGATTAACCTCGATTCCCACATCCCTTATAGGACAAATTTGGAGCACATCTAGAGAATAAATGCTCAAAATCACAAATCTCAATTGACCCAATTTTTTTGAGAATTTATTTCATAGTTAACTATTAACTTTACAGCAAAAACATGAAACATCTAATATAGCTGTGTGCTGGAAAACTACATGGACAAACACCTATGTATACTTTCATTTTTTATTGAACAAAAAATTTACATTTATAAAACACCGTGATCAGCAAGTTCCCGTGATATTCAAGTAAATAAACATTTTTTTCTAAATATCTTTATTTAGGGGCTTTTATGGATCGTCACTGTTCTGTTTCGCCCATTTGCAAAGCCACAAATGTCATTTTAACAATGTCAGTATTATCATGGAGATAAATCTTTTAATTATTTAAACCAAACCAATATTTACTTACATAACACCCATGTGTCCATGTAATTTTGAAAACAATCGTAACATTTTTATTTTAAACTATGAAATGTCCAACTAATTTTATCACACTTATTGCACTTGAAAAAGTAATCAAATGCCTTAAAAGAAAACCATTTATGATACAATGCCCCAAAGTTGTACTTAAAACATATAAAATACAGTTTCTAATAGAAGAATATGTGCAAGTTGTGAACAATGACAATTGATGTACAATTAATTAATATACATAAATGGGAGACATTTTTCAATTTTTTTTGGATAGTTGTCATGTAAGATTTTAGTCATCAAAAAAATATTGCATTGTAAATTCTGATAAAGCTGGCAGAATATACTGATAGAGGAAAGTGATGTACCAAATAGAATATTAAAAAAATATAGATTTAATTTATAAATCATCTCCAGGGCAAACTGAGACCATCCACTTGAGCCATTATTTGGCTTTACTTGCAGCAGGACGGGATCGGAGAGACTTCTTGGTGTTCTGGTCCACCTCGGGCAAATCATCATCTTCCACGTTGCGCCGCGCTGCAGAAAAACAGGTAATACGTGATTGATGTAGAGTTTTCTTTTTGGAGAGGAAGCAACACAATAGATCAAATATGAAACCTAATTACTGTAAACTATAAAATTATTCAGTTGTTAAATAATGCAGTAGGAGAATGTAGAGCAAGACAGAAGATGTTAAACAACAGTTTCCTGAGAAAAGCTTTTACCCCTTCCTGAAAAAGCAACCAACAATATTCCTCATTCTAAAACAGAACAATACACAAGTAACCATGAATCGTTTTCCAAACAGAAGACCACCAACCCCAATTTTCAGAAGGAATCAAAGAGAAAAATCACTTTGGCAATAATATATGGTTTAAATATGAAGAGGAATATCGAGCAAATTCAACGTAGGGAATTTGCAGATGGTGATATTAATCTCTTGGCCTGTAAATGTTGCAACCATATTCTCACATTATTTTTAATTGAATGGATATTATTATAGTTAGAGTAATACATCCATAAGCACAAGATTTACAGATCAAAAGACTCAATCTATTGTGTATATAATTCAACATACAGATCAGGAGATTACAAAAGAAATTGTAGTTTTCAGCCAAGTCATCAGTGTTGCTGTAGAAAAGGAGTCACCGGCCAGCCATCGAGAGTAGACTTCTGGCCGTCACTCAGAATGTTTTCCTAACCTTCTGATGAAGGGGGTGATGCCTTCGAAAATTCAAGCATTCAAAACTCTACAGGGTGCCTGCCAATTGTACACTTCAGGTAAGCCACCAGTTTTCTCTCTCTCTCTCTTTCCTGTCCCTAATAATTGTTTTAATTAACCTGACAATGTCATTTTCTGACATGTATGTTTATGTATTGGGCTGATCAGAGCATTTAAGGATGGTTACACATGTTACACCATTATAATGGCCAAGAGTAATTTGTGGCTTGTCAGTTGATGAGGAGCAGCACTGATAAATCTGCTACATACAGAAATAAAAATGTCAGACAATTTTTAAATGCATACTAGAAACAAATTTAATCTGAGCATTTGTTATTAAGGCCTTAGAAATTAATCTCATCCTTTTTTTAGAATATATACATAATAGAAGTTGGTAGTAGACTGAGAAAATTAATTTACTTGTCAAGGTGAAGCAAACCCGTTTTTCTCAGCTTCAATATTAATGACATTTATTGGATCGTTTTATTGATACCTTCATATCAACAACACCACAATTATCATGTATATTAAAGTACTGAAGGAATGCAGCACACATCATATTCCCTAGACCTCGCATCTTCAACCTTTCAATTGTTTGTCCTCACAAAAACTTAAATGAAAAAGAATTTGTAATCTGAGAAAGCTGTATACAAGTTTTCATTCTGCTGTCTTTGTATGTTAAAATTTCAAACAAGAATTGTGTTAGAAAATATTAATATTCCAATTATTGTTCAGATTCAGAAATTCTAAATCCAATAATTATGTGCTGCCGTCAATTTGAATACAGAATGCAAGCATAGTATTTTATTAAGTAATTTTTGCAAAAATCTAAACATACATTAATTTTAACTACATGTAATTCAAAGAACGCCAAACTCAGGCCATAAGCGCATGCATTAGTATAGCGCTGGGAGACTAAATACTATAACGGGGTTTTGGTAATGTGGCCAGACCATGAATGTCCCCAAAACTTTGAACATCTTCCTCCTGTCCTGGATGGAAAGACCAACTTCAGGTAAGCCACACTGTTCCTCACTTTTCTTTCCATACCAATTACTTTCACAATATCAATGTATATATAAAGCAAGTCAAGGCAATGGGACCAAGGCACAGTAATTTATTCATTTGGACGACTTGCATTAAAACTTAAGTTGGCAAAAAATGGCTGGGAAGCAATATCATGCCAGAATAGTCTGACAACCTTCCTCCCAAAAATTTAAAAACTTTCTAACTATCCAATAATCCAATGTGTGGCTATATCACATTTCAAATATATCATTAATTTATCCTTAATGAATCCTCCAAACTATTCTATCCCTAGTCTCTATCCATCCTACCTAAAAAACTAATATTAAAACTGAACATGTTTAGTTAGTCCTCCTCAGTGCGGTGGCTGAATTGGTCAACACACATTGCAGCTCAAGTGTTGGTTCCACAGATGATTTAGTGTTTTCCTGGTTCAAGTCCTGGCCAAATATTTTCAGTCTTTCTTTTTTTCTTCCATTCATCTCTACACTTAACATGTGTACTTCTTTGAGCATAATACTATGTCAAAACATACGATTTTAAAAATACATTTAACTTCCGTATACACTGAAACACAGCAAGTTCAACCGAATTTGGTACACACTGCTTATACTTGGGGGGGAGGGAGGGGATTGAGCAGGGGCAAGACACCCTTTGCATCCACAGGGAAAAGAATGCAATAATGACTGATAACAGTCAGATAGTATTCAGAATTGCTGAGCTTTAAGAGTAATTTTATATCCCCAATGGTAGTATAGATCTTCCAACATTACACGGACAAATCTTTGTACCAACAAGAGGCTGGAAAGGGTGAACAGAAAACAATAAAAAGGCTAAAATGACATGTGAACTCTGTAGAACATACTAGGGTGCTATGTATATAATCTGCAGGACACCATAATTGAAGTGGAATGGTGGGCATACAGTTTCTTTCCCTAGGATACCACATGTTCCAATGGATCCTACATTATTACCACAATCAACACATTGCAGAAGTAGTCTTTTAGGTTTTGTGGATTTAAAATAAAATTTCTTCCGTGAATGTAGTATGTGCCTATAACAAACTAGATGTATTGCTCAGAATAAAGTTTGGAGAGAAACTACTCCTTTATCTCTCACAAAACCTTGAAGGTTTTTGATGAACTTACCCAGCTTGAATCTCATAAACTAGTTACATTATGAAAATCTTTGATCTACAAACTGAAAAACACATTTTCTATGTACTTTTGGTAATGGATCCTTCCAATAACCACATTGCCTTGGTATTCCTCATCACTATGGTGAATTTAAGTCCTTGATCCCAGCTTATAATTAGACCTGTCCAATTGATACTATTTCAGTTAACATTATCTGTAAGCAACATGTGTGACATACTCCAATATGACACCTCCCAATTTAAAGCTGCTCTCTCTCCTATCCACATTACTTTTATATATAACAGAAAGATAAGAAAGAGAGACATTGCGTGTGGCCAATAATAATATTGCATACATGGCAGAATAAAATTTTTTGTATCACCATCTTCAGAGGTATATATTTTATACTCCACTAGTAAGTTGAGCAAACATTCTAAACTAAACTTATCTTCTGAAGAGGCATAAAATAAATTCAAGAAATTTTATTCAACCATATGTCACCAAGTTTATTAACAATGGTAAAGTATCCAAGGATATAAATTGGGGTCAATTGAAAGAGTGCAACTGTTAGTTTAGGAAAGTTAACACTAGTCTAGAGTGAGCATCTTAAAAAATAATTTGTTAAGTACTGCATATATAAAAAGCCAGAAGTTATAATTTAGATATTTTACATTGTTTGTATAAAAGCTCTCAAAGTGCACAGTTATTTGCATGCAGCTAATCCTCAGGAATACCTCTAAAAATATGCTCTCCTAGCCAAAGTATATACTTTCCAGGGTTTTAATTGTTAATATAAAATCTTTAAACTGAAAAAGCCATTTCATTTTCCCTCTGTAACATGCTTACAAGATAATTAAGTAAGTAAATATACTCAAAACAGGAAAAGTAGGGTGGGTGGAAGGAGAACCAGTCACCACACTCCTCACTAGCTTTATAAATCAAATAGACATCATAGTCTCCAGGGTTAATAAAATTTCAATTTCCAAGAAAACAAGTAGCATTGTTAAGAAGATCCACAATACTTTAAGCTGTCAACAAATATTGCACATTCACCGAGGTTTAATTGCTTTTATATTCTTAATACAAAAATAGAGTAAATACTTTAGTTTTGAAGCTTAAATAAGAAGAAAGTTATTGATCACATTTTTTCTGACAAAATTATCCAGCGAAATAAAAACCTAAATCAACAATTAAAATTTCTCTTTCAAAAGTTACTTTTGTATCTTCCTTAACAAAGTCAAACTTTATGAAAAAATGAGTAACAGACATTTCTAGGATTGAATCAGTTCCATGCCATTTACAGAAGTAATTATTCTCAGGAAGCTTCAAGTCCAGTGAGTGCAACCAACAAGAGTTATAAGACACAGCACAGCTCCATGCTATCTTGACTTACTCTCTTCCTTCTTCTTCTTAATGGCAGTTTTCTTGTCCTGTTTGGGTTTGCGAACAGATGTTTGCTGAGCGGTCTGTTCCCTCAGCCTTTTCAGTTGCTGTGTGATGAAGTTCCACATCAACCATGCTTGCAATGCACACACAGCTGCCAGAGCTGTGAGCCTGTAACAAAAGGAAATTTGCATCAAATAAATTATTAATTTCATGTTGAAAGAACACAAATCGCAATCAACAGGTGTCGCGAATTTTTTAATTGACAAGAAGAAATTTAAGTACTTTATAAAAGTAGCTAGATAAATTAATTGTTCAACATTCTACATTAAGTTTTGGAAGTATCTAAAATAAAATTTATTTCCAAAATAACTCATTGTGAAACAAAATTATTCCTACAAACTCAACCAAATGTAGGATCACAGATGACCCAAATGTGTGCGACCTGCACGTACACGTGTACAGGTAATTAGCATCTGTATATTAATGTAATACACAATTCGTTTTCATCACCTATAAATGTGAGCTAAAATATGCACCTGATAATTGGAGCGTTGAAGTTGCCAGTTGCAATATCCAATCCTTGGTTTTCACTCAGAGACAGGCCATACCAGAAAGTAAGGACAGAGAGAATTATCGATCCCAAACGTACCAAAACAAACAGGACCTTAGAAATAAGGAATCCCACTGAAAAACAAATTACAAGAAATTATTGATTACCTAACATAAATGCTCTGAAAACAGTTTAATAACATTAGTAAGTAGACACATTTTATCCAAGAGTTGATCAGGTCGACACCTACTGTACAGCATTTACATTCCATGTTGTAAGTGATGTTAATTTAAATTCTTGGGCTTGCTTCCAAGCACTGCAATTTAAACTATATATAAGAAACCCACCTCACCAAGAGTCATGTTGCGCAGCAGTATAAATTACCACAACATTCTTATTTGTACAGACTTCCCCACTTTCACGCCAGAAACCATGTTGTCAGCCTTGCAGTGAGGATATATTAAATGTTTGCTCCACCATGGTGGTTTGGCCACCTACATAAAATGAATCGTATAGAAAATACCTGTCAGGTCTTTTCCAAAAACATCCTGTCCAACTACCCATACTTCACCACAAAAATAAAAAAGATACTCCACCTCTCAACACAACCAACTTTTCTGGGCTAATCAAACTAAGCTTCAATCCTTCCCATGATAGTGGTTCTGTAGATATCTTATCAATGGTCCCATATGGATAATCTGAAAGGTGCTGTTCATCTTCAACTTTCAAAGTCCACATCTTGGCACCATATCTAACAATGAGCCATACCCCAGTTTTAAACGATTTTTATTTTGCCCCTTTGAATAGTTTTGATTTAAAAATAAGCTTATATATGAAAAGTATGCTCAGTTTCCTCTCATTAATCTATTACTTGTTTATTATCATCTTCATTAATTATCACCCCCAAATAATTAAATTCATTTACAGATTAAAATTTGATTTTGTCTATTTCTAAATTGTGTGTTTCTCTCCTTATTTTGTTTAATGCATTTTCATATATTTTGTTTAATTTTTAGGCCTAAATTCTCTGCTTCAGTCTTTTAGAGTTGCTTATAACTCTTACAGAGTTTCAATATCCCTTCATATAATCACAATGTCATCTGCATATCCACAGACCTGCTTGGATTTGTGCACAATTTTCCCGATTTCTTTATGGAGAACCAAATTAAAAAGTACAGTAGACAGTGCAACAACTTGTTTTACTCCGGAATTTATTGCAATCATTTCAGACTTCAATTTCCTGACTCTTATTTTTGCTAGCTAATGTTTCAATGATTGACTCTGCCATCTTTCCAATGCAAAGAAAGTATTGAGAAGTCCTTTGACCCAATAACAGTTTACCCACAATATAAACTTTTCCCTTCAATAACCAATTTGCATAATCCCAACTTAATTGTAATAAATGATGCATTGGAAACAGAACTTCTATATGAAAAGGGACATTGCAGGGAACTGTGAATCATTACCTGTGTTGTCATTCTCACTCTTGTCAATAAAGTGTAGAAGTTTAGCACCGTGAGCCACAGCCTCAGCACTGAAGTGAAGAACCAACAAGCAGATACCTACACGAGAGAAGCTGCAGACACAAATTGGTGCATTATTGATTAAATAATTCTCTCCTAAGATATAAGGCTACATTTAGACACTCACTTGAGCAGGTAGGCAGCCAGCACAAAGAAAAGGGAAACCGTTGCATGCAGTATCTTAGCAGGCATGTCTTCTTTTTTCGTCTTCTGGAAGTAAAGTTCTGGATAACAGTGCAACCAAAATGCTATCTGGATAATGTAGAAAAACTTGAACATGAACACCATCTGACTATGAGGATAGCCTTCCCAGAGAGACGAAATATTCAGGAAATAATCTTGTCTGAAAAATTAGAAGAAAAAAATAGAGGGATGATTTGACAAAAAGTATTCTTTAAGTTATGTAATATATATTCAAATATCTGTGTAAAATAAAATACATATATAAACTGTTATATTTTCTGTAAGCATTAGAACAACAAGAGTTGTTTGTCTTCAGTATAAATTTAAGGTATACAGATGAAAATGAGAACATTAGAAAGTTCAACAAATTTAAAATAATTTAAGAGATAGTTACTTCAAAATGACATCTCCGCCCCACAGTACGGATAATATATAAAAGATCAACAACTGTCCAGACTCGTTGAATTCCCTGTTCTTTACTTTAGACAGATGCAGCTTTCTGCTCACTTTCTGTAAGAAGAATTTTAAAAATTATAAATGCTGTAATGAAGATATGTAATACAGTAGGTAACACATAAGAGCAATACCAGAAAATGTGTGGCACTGTAAGAGACAGAATATATTGGTCAAATATATTTTTTAATTAATTTATCAACAGATCACTTTAAAATTTATAGAAAAACCTTTGAACTAATTCTTTATGCATAGTAAAATTGCTGAACTATACAACCACATGGAGATAGTAAAAACTTACAATGGCACTCAAACTTTCACAATTTATTTTATGCACAATATTTCATTCTAAACTTTCATTTTATTAGTCAGAATATTCAATACTTACATCTAAAATATATTCTTGAATGATTGCATGCATCACAATGCAAATTAGGAAGTAGAAGAACACAGCACACATATCTTTCCAGCCATATGTGTAAAATATATCTGGTATTTCAGAAGCAGTTTCAGTTTCCGCAGACACATTATGATGGACGGCTATAAACATGTATGCAAAGGGCGAAGTCACCTGCAATCATTAAATTCAAGAAGCCTTTCTCAGATTCAAGATATAATTTAGTTAGTCATAAGTAAAAAAAATAAAACACTTGACATAAATTGAATTTTTGAATGTTAAGTAACATACTTTTTTTTGAATTTAGACAATAGTCAGAAAAGTTTACTTTTACCACATTTACAACACTCGTAGCAAAAGTACCGATAAGAATTCTACATATAATCAGTATCAACTACACACAGTCAGTTATGTCTCATCTTACATTACTTGCTCATTGATAAGTTATCAAAATTATATATATATAACCGTTTGACAACAATAAACATTCATACACAGTACAATATTTTAAAAATTATAAGACTAGTTAAAATGAAGTACTTATTAATTGAAGTATTAAGTGCATCACATGCAGTTGCATGTATTTGTCTATTTATTAGTAGTTTATTTCAACAATATGTAAATATAGATGGAAAAGATCAAATCCGAATGAAAGAATAATAAATTTGTGTCATGCATTTCATACTATGAACCGAAATGAAACAATATGAAGAGTGAATTGACGCACGCCGGCAATGTTTAATCCAATTTCTAAAAATAATAATGTACATATGGAAACAAATGGTGAGTATTGTGTTCATATAAGAAACTTATCTGTGCGATGGTAAAGAATTAATACCGACCTGAATAAGAAGTCCGACGACAAATATCATAGCAATACATGAAACAATATCTGCATGATTCTGGATCACGAATTCGTGACTCAAAATCGGTGGGTTTTTGCTAGAGGATTTCCTTCCCTTGAGTCCCATATTGGAGAGTTACGCGTTTGCCTCGCACCCAGCTGCTGCTCCTCCCAGTGTGAAGCTGAGCACTAGCTAGCGAGCTGGCACAAGTCGGCCGTACACACCGCAGTCTGTTGTCACTTCACAAGCGGAGAGTTGTCAGCGGCGGAAGTCGTGTTGGCACCGCCGGCGTCAGCCGAGCAACCACCTTCCACTTACAAATAAAACGTGTTTATACTGCAACAAAAAATAAAATAAACATTGGAAAAATAATTATTTATCTTTAAATGTTTATGGTTCCTTTTTTCATATTATCCAATAGATGTAACTTGTTTTTTTTAAAATTTCTTGTAAAATTCGCTGCAAGTCATATCGGTGATAAATTTTACCATCAGCAAAAACTTTAAGAGACTAACTTTATATCCTACCCCTTGCAGACATTATTCGTAATATTCTTAATGTTCCCTTCTGGTAAAGGCGATGTGCTACGTATGCCCAAACAGCCGATTAATTTCTTAAAATTTCCACATTCATTCAGAGAATTTAAATATAATCTTTTCTTGAAATTTACTTATGATTACTAATTTTTCTATTTAATGTTGTTTCAGAAAGATCTCCTTTCATTAACAATGACGATTCTTCTAATCCGCCCCCAGGTAAGATTTTCGTTAAAAGCAATCCATTAATACTTAAAAGTATGTCCAAAGCCACCTTTCCATAAATCTAAATATTACATTCGTTTTTCCTTATAAAAAAAAGATCCTTCAAGTTTCATCAATATCTGTTTGGCTCGCTCAGATATAAATTCTTCGTTCACGAAGCTGTACCCGAAATGTTATAAATAGTCCCGAAACGTCTCTCGCAGTTAATTCCGACTTTTCCATTTTTTTTTTAAAAAAAATTGTCTTGTCCCTATGAAGAATCTACAAACAGACTGCATCTGTCGGATTTTCAAAAGACGTCTTCATCAAATTTCGGCAAGCATTTTCTGGTTGCAAGAAGACGAAATACTAAATGTTTTAAGTATGTCACAAATAATTTATGTTTATGTTAACAAATTTCGTATTGAAGTCTTGTAATGATTATCTAAACATAATTAAACTGTGTTTGTATAAATGTGGGCAGTATTAAGTATTAAAGTAAATTGTTGTATTAAAGTACTAATTTTAACTCCAATTTATGGAAATAATTAAGTAAAATCCATTACCTGATTCTAACTTTATTTTTAACGCAATAAAAAAAACGTTTTGGGCACGTACTTTTGTCCTCTTCAGGTTATACTTTCTAATCGACACCACTAGTTTACAGTATCCGATACAGTGTATTTAGAATTATAAAACAAAGTTTAAAATAAAAATTAAATTGGTTAATTTAATTTCTTCAAGTAATTTATTTAAATTTTTTTAAAAGACTGATTTTTACTTAGTATGGTAATAATTTTTCCCTATGTTTATTTCGTCACATTAATAACCAAAACTATACTTTAATCCAAATTTAAAAAATATATATATACTAAATTGCCAGAGGGTGCATGAGGGTATGTTCAATCACGGCAAAAACGAAATATGTTTTTATATTGTTATAATTTTAAACGAATTCCATAAAAAATATTTTTAATGTTTCAAAAAATTGTGTATTTGAATTTTGTAGATGACTATGGCTATACCGACAGCTCCTGCTGAATAAATTTGAAATCAAAATGAAAAGTATAAGGGAAAAATTATTATCATTGGTTAATGTTTGGGACATTGATTTGATAATTTGTGAATTACTAAAGTTGGATAAGAATAAGCACTTGATTTGTGGATGATGCTTAAACAATATTTGACCGTATATTATTAATATAATTATCTCTTCTTAAGATATATAATTTTGTGAACGTATTTGATTGCTTTAAAATGGACAATACTACGTTAGAAATTAATCAATGACCGTAGCGAAAATTCTCTAATTAGAGGTTAAAGGTATCGCTGACCCCATGAATCCGCCATCGTGATGTCCAGAAACTCTACTCTAATTAAATAAAGAAGTTGGTTCGCGAACTTGCTTTGTGGGTTGAGTCCTCCTTGCGAATTTGAATCGCCTGACGACAGCGACGAGGACTGCAGTCACCTCGTGTGGTATATTTTATCATTAAATTTTGTCTGTTTCGTTATGGAAATAATATATTTAGTTTTTGTACCTGCGCCGCGTGGCACGGGAGGATGGAATGCGTTTACAGTTAAGGGTGAGCGTTCGGGACGAGGTTTTAAGCAGGTCAAGGTAAGGTGATGCAGAGCGGATCGAGAGATTGGGATCGGGGGACTTGGAAGCTAATAATTGTCGCAAAAAAAAAAGAGCAGTGAGAGTGGAGGTAAGTTGATAACTTGTTGACAACAAGAAAGTTCCTGCATTTTGTATCTTAATGAGCGGCCAAAAATAGTTGAGGAAACCAAAATTCATCTATTTGCTGATGATGCTTATTTCTGGAAATAGTCGTAAAGATCTTGTAAATAAAATTAATTGTGAACTGGCTTTAATGCGAAAAAAAACCACATGTATGTATAAAGGAATACAATAAATAAAAAGACGGCCAATAAATCAGCGTTTATTTTATAGGCTGACTTATTGGCCGTCTTTTTATATATGGTGAATTTTAAAGTCCCTGAATGGGCTGCAGAGCTAAGGAAAAAGAAGATTACAGTCGTTTTATTATGTTACTTGGTTTTGCATAGACTTCTAAATGCCATTAAATTTCTACCGTTCATTTTAACCTCCCGTGTAGTATTTTTTAAGAGAAACTTTCAGCAATAAATTAAATCCATCTGTGAAGAGAATATTTTCTTACCCTCTAAAACAAAAAATCATAATAATGTGTGGTATTTAGAAGAATGTATTTTTTGAACCTTTTTTGCTTAAGAGCTGACAAATTTCAGGAAAATTATTTTTAATAGCGAGTGAACTATACGTTAATAATATATAAACCATTTAATTAATATTTTAGTTGAAAAAATGTAGGAAGCATCATCATACATATTTTATGTTCTGAAAGTAATAGGTGTATAGAAAAAGCCACGTCGTTTGCTTTCTGATTGCTTGCATTAACGATCCCGAGAAAACTTTATCCTCAAAGAGGCAGGGCAAAGGCTTACGTTCGTTACTGAACATCGCCGAATATATTGCATAAGTGATATTTGAAATCACTAGATAATTGTTACGTAGGCCTCCAAAAGATTCTATTTTTTAAATTAATTCTTAGCATGTATACTTTGTAATTGAGTTTATCGAAAAATAATTGTATTTATTAATAAACTTGAAATATTGGTAATTTGGTGTGAACAATTGTTAGACCCTCATTACGGCAATATTGTAAATATAATAATAATTATGTTTCATGGAGTAAAATTTAATTTAAACGTTTGATAGAGGAAAATTTAAGATGTTATGTTATCTTGTTATAGTTTACTCTTTGGTAAAATAAGTTATTCATTATTTAGATACAGGTTTCAAACAATGTATTTGATTAATCTCTGACTCCTTCATACGGTCGTTCAAGTATTTGCTTCTCAATATAATCTGTGAAAAATGTATTTATTCTATTCTGTTGTAAAGGGTAATGGAGAAACACTAAAGCGTGATGAAACTTGAAAAAGTTTAAATTTCTTCATCTCTGGAACATATCATCAGTTATCAAGATTCTAATGTTACGGACTGCAGATTTATCAAAATCCGTGTAGTCGATAACATGAGCAGTTCATTGAGCGTTAAATTGAGTCATCAAGTGAGTTTCCAGGATGGCCAGACGCAGACAACGGCCAAGAAGTTGGAGAGGAAAGCCGCATCTGAAGACCACTTTCACGAGCAGTGGCCTAATTTATATTTTTATCCACTTCACGCTCGTCTGCAGGATTCAATCTGGGAAGCTGCAAGTCCAGTGCAACTTTCTCCACCCACTCTGGTTTTTATTGAGTTCGCCATCTTGTATCAGTCAGCCGTGTAAAAGAAGAAATAGATTAAAACAGTGGCCAAAATATTACGTTCATCATACAACAGCATGATCTGCTGAAGGCAACATTCTTTGAAAAGCACTAGAAATAAAGATGATGACTTTTGAGAAGCTGTAATTCAAGACTTTCCTTTTTACTGCTTGTGGGTTTTAACCTCCTTTTAGAACAAAAGTATCAACAAGGTAAAAGAACGAAGAACAGTAAAATTATTATTTTATTGTAGGGTTTGTATCTAAAATGAAAATAGTTGACAATGAATTAACATATTAAAAATAATAATTAATCAGATACATTAAATAGCATTTCTTATCCTCTTCACTAAGGAAATATTAAGACCTTTCAGCTGGACCCCACAGTGAAAAGGGGACAAATAATTACCGAAACGTAGCGCTGTAAATTATTCTAGTAACTATTTTTTTTTCATAATAATAATAAATATGTTTTAATATGTAGTTCAATCTATCTTATAACAGAGGAACCAAACACAAAATAGGCTAATAATTTTCTAATACTTATTAAAATGTCTAAGTGCGTGTACCAATGCGCATAATGTAACCTAAAAATACAGGAAATAAATTACATTCACTAATACCAAATTAGTTATTTTATACTTATATACAATTCATCAATACCAATTGTGTTATTTTATATAAATATGTGTAAAATTTTACACCTGATTGAAGCGTCATGTAATTAGTATTGGATATTTGGTTTATTATTAAGAACATGTAGTTAGAAGATTTTTCTTTCTTTCTCCTTGGCCCTACATTTAGGACTTTTGCCCAGCGGGACGGACGTCTGCCATCTTCCAGTACTCATTGCGGATTTTTATTTTTTTGTAATGACACGCGACGTGGCCAGCAACTCTCCTTCCATCTTAGCCTCAGCTTCCCGGACCGCATGTAAAAGGTTATTAACTGGTAATTATATTAATTTCTCTTTCTATTCAATGAAGGTATGTAGAATTATGTAACAAAAATGTAAGTTTTTATAAGTCACCACGTGTTGTTATTAACGTCATGTGATTGTAAAATGGCCACCATAAGACTTTTAACTGTCTAATTTTGTCTTGTTATTTTATAATTAAAACGATTGTAAATGATTATCACGCGTCATTAATAACATAAGTGAGTGATTTTATGAGCTTGTCTGAAATTATTTACATGTTAAGCTAATATAAACAACTACATTATGTCCACTCTGACACATTCCACGTCCCTGAAGCCTACAGGATCTATGGAACATGATTTTATTACAATCTATTGCACTCAGATTAATTTATTGGAAATGGTAAATTTTAATACAGGCAATAGTTCTTACTGAAATACAGTATTTGTGGAAACTAGGCAGGTCTGGTACAGCGCGGACGAAGCTATCACATATGGCGGCAGATAACTCCCTGGTTTGCTTAGACTTGTCTGTTTGGACACCTTCACGTGTTAGCAAACTTGCAGGGACGACTCGGAATCACATAGGAATGCCGTAGTCGCGAGCTATGGTGCAAAGAACAGAAACAGCAACACATTAATGCGACAGAAAACATCAACGGGTGTTCGTAATTACGACCAGAAGTCGTCAGATAGGCCTGACAGCGACGCTGCATGGAACTCCTTTCGCTCTGTAGCCGGGAGATGCCAGGAATCCTCCAAAGTTGCTTCTTAATTAATATCGCGGCACATGCCAAAAATGAAAATGGAATAATTTCACCGTATTATTACTATTGGGTTTATTTTTATACAATTCCTCACCAGTTTGTAATGTGGTGTACGTTAACCTGCCGACTGTTTTGTCAATGAGCTTCGAGGAAAAGTTTTTGGTTACTCAGAAGCAGAAGTGGTGCAGTCGCTTATCAGTTTCTAATTTATGTCCCTCCTTGGTAATGATCACACCATGTGTGACTCTTAACCTTGACGAAGAGGGGGGAAATAAGATAAACATGGCTCACAAACATCCGCGTGGACGTTTCATTACTCTTCCACTTCGAAGCGATCAGGGATTAACGACGACAGAGTGGAAACGTAATATACAGTAAAAATTCTACGATTATATTGAAGGTAAGCAAGCTCTACTTTACATTTTTGAATTTCATTAAAAGAAGCGCGTCACTACTACACGACGTGACTACAGAAATAAATTTCAACTCTACCCTGCATATAGTACAACTTTATTCTAATTATATGGCTTCCGTTTCCTATTTTCGGTATTTTCTGGCGTAATACAACATTTGGTTTACTGAGATTTGATCAAAATGTACACAATTTGAGAATTTATCTGGGAACTGTCATACATAATGAAAACGTCGTGTCCGTCTAAATTACAATGCTAATATCAAGTGTATGGAGAGTAAGAACGGTGAATGAGACGCCGTGTAGAGAGGATGAGACGAGAAGCACCACGCATTTATTTACAATTAATTTTTAGACCATTTTGGATTACGTCCAATCTCTGTACAGGAGTTTCCGGCGCTTCACTTGTCAATGGTTAATTACCATTATTTTCCAAAATTATATATAAATTTCAAATAATATAATTAATTAGAATCATATCTCTAATTATTACATTGACTGTGAAATTAAATTCATTGTGTAAAACAAACATTTTGAAATATTTGCAGAATGAAGTCGTAAAATGAAAGGATGTATCAATAGCCTAATAATAAATAACTTACCAATTAAATTGATAAAATTAAAATTTAACGGTTTACCAACTCATTGCAGTAGCGATAATTACATTAATCTGATAATAACAGCCTAATTAGTCATAAATAAAATAAAATTTAAAATTGGTACATAATAGTGACAATAACACGACGTGTTATTGGAAACTCTTCAGATGCGATATTAAATTATTTTAAACATAAAAGGTCAATGGATACCAAATTTAAAAATCACGACAAATAATACAATTATAAAAAATATAGAACATAATTTACCATTTATTTCAAATGACATAAATGGAAATTAATTCGTATATTAACATTATGTTTACCCGACTTACTAATTTTAAAGTTCAAATTTGGATAAAGTTTAAATTATTAGAAGATTTTAAAATTACTTATACAAATCGCTAGTTTTATTCTGCGTGTTTTCAAAATAAGGTAAAACCAAACAAATTAAATAAATTATAGGATTTTTAACGGATATTTTTTAATCTATTATTTAATTTTAATCAATCTAATTTTGATATATTTGTAAATTAAATGTTATTGTTGTGGTATTCAGTCCTAAGACTGGTCTGATGCAACCCTCCATTCTAACATATCTTGCGCAAGCCTTTTCATTTCCGCATAACTACCACATCCCACATCACCCCTAGTGTATTCTATCCTTGGTCTCCCTCTTCTGTTCACTTCTCTCTAATGCTAGTTTTACATGTCTTAAAACGTGGCCTATTAATCTATCCCTTCTTTTGGTAAATAAAATGTAATGGATAAAAATTTAGATGAAAGGCAAGCATTTTATTTTTTTCCAATTCTCCTGTAATTCAAAAACTTGATGTCATTTCTTAAGATAACTGACAATATTTATATGTTTATTAAATTCTGATGCAAAAATATTTTGTTATTAAGACTATATATTTATTTTCATTCCAGAATGATGCATCGAACTTTGCTTCTGATGAGAAGCCGAGCCTCTTTCTTGCCTCCAGCAGTTAGCAAATTTCATAATCTCCAGAGGCGGCTGCTTGCTAGCAACGTGCGTATGTTATTATAAAAGGGTCAGATATCACCTTGGGGCAAGAACCAATTTCATCTCAGTGTGTTCCTCTATTTCTACTACTAATTATTTATGCTCTACTCTTACTTGCAGTTTTTTTTTTGTTTCAAATAATTTTCTCTGCATGCTTGGTATCAATTCAGAACGTTGGATTTGTCTTTGATTCATTGAGGCTCACTCGATGCCATTTCGGATATTATGTGATGAAATAAGTTTGAATTTATTCATCTATTTATGATTAAGTCATTATTTCTGGTCTTCCCAACATAATTCTTTACACTATACAACTTTACAATTCTTCCAACTTAACACCATAAATTACAACCTTAAAAGAAATCTGAGTGGGTTGTATTCTATATTGTAATATTAAATATCCTTCTTATTGATGGGATAATTATGTTCCTGCTGAATTTAATAGTCTAATATCTGAAAGATTCTTGATTACCCCCCACAATATGTCCGACACAGCCTTTTTACACATTTGATATGAAATATTCCTACATTATGTTCAGTGCCCTGTGCCTTATATTTATGGATAAATTCTGTTTGTCCTCCATAAACCCTTAGTTGGCACTGATTTATCAGCCTAATGTAATTTTGTAGAATTCTCCTCAGTTATTTTGACATTTCTTCAGAATATTTTACCAAATCACATTTTATAGTTAGAAATAGATTTTCAGTCAATAAAGAAATATAGGGACATATTTTCTTCCAGACTCCACTTTCCAGAGGACCGAGGTTTGACTCCCAGACTAGCCACTTTGGAGTAGTTCATGAAAGCATTAATTCTTTCTGAGCTCATTTTCTGAAGTGTATTTATTCCATGCATAACACTAATGGAAAATAATTGAAATGTATGGATATGTTTATAATTTATTGTATTTATATATTTTTTCTGTACACTGCTAAGAAATGTCATACAATGTGTTAATTGTTGTTAATAATTGCTTTCCTTGTGTAAAAGTAACTTAAAGCTTAATGCCATAAACTTTGTTTTCAATTCTACAGTTGTAATTTTCCTCAGGTAACATCAAAAGATGACAATGGAGACATGATTCTTGTAAAAGGCTTACAGTATCCATCCGTTTGGCTAAGAGATAATTGTCTGTGTACTGAATGCTTTAACCCACACCTCAATTCCAGGATGATTCACTATGAAAAATTTGATCCATTTGTCAAACCAGCTTCAGTGAAGGTAAGCTCTATCCATATATACATACATGGTGGGCGTGAACAGGAAAAACAGAGTAAACTGCTTACCTAAAATTGAGGCAGACAGGAAACATTTAAAAATTTTGGAGATAGCAGCCTCCCTTCTCAGGAGATAGGTCAGATATGTCCTTCCTGTTTTATCAAATATACATATGTGAGTAAGAATGTGATGTAAAAATAATTGGTGTGAAGGGAAAGCGAGGTGTTCTTTGGCCAGCTGGCACACTGAGTGACTCTCTCCTGAAGAAGCGGGTTAATGCCTCCAAAAATTTGTAGAACTTCCTGCTGTTCAGCATAGAGACACTGAACCTCAATTTCAGGAAAGGCACTGCCATTCTTTCTTTACTTTCCATATAACAAAAAAGAATATTTGATTAATGATGATAAAAGAAAACTGAGGTACAATAACACAGGATGTTTCACATTCAAGGTAGATGACTCTACACTATCTGTTGAATGGGATGATGGTCACAAAAGTGATTACAGTCTTGTATGGTTGCAAGAACGAAACTTTTCACCAGAAAACCAAACTAAATGGCTCAACTCTGTTTATAGACTGCCAAAGGTGCCATGGGGATCAAAGAAATTCCCATCTATTCTGAAGCGTTTTAGCTTTCAAAATATATTAGATTGGTAAGAACAATCATTTATTTCTTATATTTGCATGAGACACCAAAACAAAAGACATTTGTTCAAAACCTATTTAATCACTTTTTAGTGACAGTAAGCTTTTGGAGTGGTTGGAGTCCCTCGCCATCTATGGAATTGCTATAGTTGAGAGCACCCCAAGCAGGAAAGATGCTCTTGTAACACTAACTAACAGAATCGACTTCCTTAAAAAGACACATTATGGGTATGTCAATATTATATAACTAAACAATTAAAGAAAATATCTATTCAAGGTTTATACATGTGTATAATGTACCTGAATTGCTTCTTGTCTTCATAACAGTGTTAATAAATTGAAGATAAAATTGATGATGAACCTTCTGTAGCCTATATCATTACAAAAATACATAATTGTATAGTTATTATGTAGACAGTCTACACACAGTACAGAATTTTCTCCTGAAGATGGGAAATTTTAAATGTTTCCTGTCCTATTGCGCCTGAATTGTACATGTTCTCCAATGACTCGCTGTCTTTCTTTCCTGCCCATGTCAGTTATATAAAATTATAAATAATAATATTAATTAGTCTGAGTAATTGATATGTATAAAATATTTTCAGAGAGTTGTTTGAAGTTCGATACAAACCCAATACGACAAACAGCGCCTACTTGAATACACCTCTTCAAATGCATACTGACCTGCCTTACTACGATTACAAACCAGGGGTAACAACTTTATTAGCTTATTAAGTAAATTACTGTCAATGATATAAAATGGCCATAATCTTAACAGACAACTGCCAATACTTACCTGAAAAACACAACATTTCCTCTACCAATTGGTAGACCTTATCAAGTGAATGGTTATTTTTTATCATTTGTAAATATTAATGTAATTAATCTATATTGAGAATCCTTATACTTTAATTGTCAATGCATGTATTTCTCTGTTCCTTAGTTGAACCTACTGCATTGTTTAGTGCAGACAGAATCTGAGGGAGGTGAGAACCAGTTAACTGATGCACTCCATGTGAGTTTGAAATTGAAGGAGACTGAACCAGATATTTATAAGCTACTTACTACAGTACCTGTAGAATGGAATGACATTGGAGACGATGGAGGCGAGAGGTTCCATACTATTCACAGAGCTCCAGTTATATGGTAATTTTGTTAATCGTTTAGACTATTTATAAGAATCAGATGTGACTATAGTATACTTACACTTCACAAAAATCGGAGTCTTTAATAATATTGCTTCTTCCTAAAAATAAACTGCCTTGCTTTAATAATATGCTGTGGGATTAAGATTACATTTAACTTTCTGTAAATTAAATATATGATTCTCAACATTGTAAGTTAAAATACAAGTTTAATATTTTTAATTGAAAAAATGTTTCATATTGACATTAAATGCTACTATCTAAATCTGATGCACATAACAAATATAGTAGGCCTAATAAATAATATTATGAATTGTTAACTTTAATATTTATTTTCCAAATCAATAATTGTCGAACTATGTCCATTTCTTACCACTTTATTATTGTAGCAGGATTATTTTTTTTTAGCTTGGACTCTAGTGGAATTTTTGTGAGGGTAAATTACAGTCAACCTCAAAGAGATTCACACTTCAGTGTACCAATTGATACTGTTATCCCATGGTACAAGGCATATACATCTTTCACGAAAGCTCTGTATCACCCAGATAATGTCATCAACATAAAGACAAACTCAGGTAAGAAACATTAACATAAATGATATAAATATCATATTTGAATAAGTAATAATGTTGTATGTGTGTAAATGTTAATTTTAAACATATGCAGTAATTGAAATCAACCTTAGTACACATTTGAGATTGGAAAAATAATAAATTGTTAAGAGTTAATAAGTGAACTTCCAACTCTTGAAGGGAATCCTATTTACTGCTACTTCTAAACCTATCATCAATATATTATTTTATCCTCTGATGCAACAAGGTCAGGTTGATTGAATAATATTTTACTTGACATATGTTTTTTATTAATATGATACACTTAACGACAATTACAACCTCTGTAATCGGGTTTGCTGTGTTATTATTTTTTAAATTAAAGAACTGATTTAATTTAGAGGTATGAATCATACTTCTCTGCCTGTTACACCACAGTATTCAAAAACAAAAATGTAAAAGAATTTGGCTGTTATATAGTTCATTTTGTACTTTTTCCAGTCTAATTTCTTCATTTTGAGTGGTACTTTTAACGTGATAATTACCATTACAGGAGACATTCTGACATTTGACAACACCCGCTTAGTACATGCACGAAAAGGTTACCAAGATAATGATTCTAATGAGCGCCACATAGTTGGTGCATACGTTGACTGGGACGTCGCTTACTCTAAAATACGAGTGATCCAACAGGCTCTCAAATGAATATCACAATTTCGTCTCATGTACTTGAGTTCAAAAATAAAAACATCCTTCCTATGTATTACTTAAACAATGTAATACACTTCACTTTCACATTTATATCCCCATATTCATGAAGAGAGTATAGTTACTATAGTTGATCAATATATATTAATGTATTGTACACAGATAAACTTCTTTTGATTATAAATGAAATCAAATTCTTGACGTCTTTAAGCAGCGACTTCATTATTAGAGTAACTAACCAGGAAGTTCTAAGCTGAATAAGAGAGAAGAGGACAATTTGGAGGACTTTGACCAAGAGAAGGTATAGATTATTGGGCAACATTTTCAGACATCAAGGTAAAATTAGTATATTGGAGAGAAGTGTGTGCGGTAAGAACACAGGATGGAGGCCGAGGATGGAATTCATTAAGTAGATATGAAGGATATGGTAGTTATGTATAAATGAAAATGCTTGCGCAGGATAGGTTAATGTGAAGAGTTGCGTCAGGCCAGTCTCAATACCACAACAATATACATATATATATATGAAACCGTACATCTTTGCCATATGTAAATAGACGTAATTAGGATTTTACCCAAAGGGTATATCAAGATACTCTTTGACACTGAGACAAAATGGCGCACGTTTCATAAACCTTGATTTTGTTCGCTTCTTTACAATACAGCCGAGGGCACTGTATATTATTATTAATAGTTACAATATCGACTGTTTCTGAAAAGGTAAATAGTTCAATCATCCTATTCGGAAGAAAACATTTTACTGATAAACTTTTAATAGACATAGCCGAAGTGTGTAACACCACGTTGCGTTTACTTAGATTAGGAACCGCGTCAAACGAGATAAAGAGGGTTAAAGTGGATGAAAATTTTAGACGTGCTCGTCGGTAAGTGGCGCTTATACTCGTAAGAATGTATTTAATAAATTAAATTGGGATTCGCCATATTGGCACAAGATAGTAGTTTATTGGTAACTGCATGTGAGGGGTTTCATTTCTCTTTACTGCAAATTTGCTGGAAGTTACATTAAATTGTTACCCAGAATTTGAAAAAAGTTTAAACTTAAAATTCAGTCTTCCCAACTTATCTTTACATTTTATTAGTAAGCAGATAAGGTGAGAAGAGGAGCCACCACGAAAGCAAGGTAGGCTAAATTTTGTTTCAGAATCTCTTTAACACTGAGACGATGGGACAGGGGAATCCAAACACGAAGATCAAAAACCGTGCATGACGTGTTAACGTATTGCAGAATATCTCGCATCAGCAATTCACGGCTCGCCTAATCCAAACACCGTCAGCGGCAAAAGTCCAATAACGAGGCATGACGGAGGCAATTTCATTGCACTAATCCAAAATTGCTCACCTTTCAAATTACCTCTACAATTGTGAAATATATTTCCCGCAATTTCGCTGTCTTCTCACTTACACAAGGCTTATTCCTGGGTTGTTTTGCCATAGAATATAGAAGTTTGGGATACCGTGGATTAAAAGTGGAAAGTCGTAGCAAGACCTAAAAAAAAAGTCTTGAATCAAAAAGATTTCTGTAGGACGACTGAAAATTCGGTTCCCAAATCTGAACAATGATCATCAAGATATGGAGAAAAGCTTCTCGGGTAATATCGTAGAACAGCCTGGAAGTCAATTCAATTCACCGGGAAAACCTTCGATTTTTACCATCAAGATCTGTTTTCTACGGAAAATTAAGGTTGAAATTTTCAGCACTGCATGTAATAACAGTTTCCGAGGAAAAAGGTAACTATTTTAACAATGGCGGGATCGAGCGTTCCTAAAGTCGAAAACGTGGACGCCATTGGCTAAGGGCGACGACGTCGTCGCGAATATTCCTTTACAAAATTTACGATGCCTACAACTATTATTTTATAATAAAAATATAAACCGAAAAGAATAAAAAGTAGTGTGACTATTGAATTCAAAATGGACGCTTGCACGAGAAGGTACACTTTCATTAATCAGAATTAACTTTAAATTAAAGAAGAAAAATTCAATGGAATTTAGTAATGGATGTCCCTTCATTTAGGCCTAAGCCACACAATTCAAATTTATGGTGTTTCAGCAAATCGTCTTCTTTCATTTAATCAAAATTTTCAAATTGAAGAAATAAAATTGTGTTTGCCTTTCACTCACTCGTCCAGACTCCCCTTAAAGGTCATTCTGTTAAACAACTCTAGGATCCAATCGATGATGTCAGCAACTAGTGACAACAAATCAATGTTTATTCTGGAGGTATCATCACTGTACTCATATATATATATATATGGAATGATTGTTTATCAAGATATGGTGTTCCATGAGTAGTTATATTCTGTTGAGAACCACGGTCGACGGTAGATGCAAACATCTACTTTTGCTTTTTTTCATTTCAATAAGAGAAGAATTGCTCTAAATCCAAGTTTTACATCAATGCTATGGAATCGAACTAAAGCCCTGGCCTGGCAGGACGACTGCCAAATCATTTTTCATGACACATTCCGGAATTTTTATTTGTAGTGGCACGTGGTGAGCGTAGCTGTTGTCCTTCACTTTTCCTGACAATGGCGAGCAGAAACGCCCATGCTGGGATAGGAACCTGGGACCTCTACATCACAGCATGTCGGCGAATTCAATGACCAGGATGGAAAAATCTGAACCGGACGGGCAATAGAACCAAGGACCTTCCCTTAATATGCCATGCTACACAGGGTGACTCACCATCAATTGTAAAGACCTGGAGACATGCTCCTCTATAATTTACTAAATCGCATTCTTCACGACCCTTTTTTTTTGGAAAATCAATATTCCATCTCAGTAAACATTCCCATTGTTTTTCAAATGGTAGAACATTTTATTCTAGTCCTTATTGTCAATAGGGCAATAACTTTTAATCCAATTTTTCTGAAACAAATCTAATAGGACTGCCTTTGTGATTGGCCGGAGGTTGCAGTGTACAAGAAGGCGCTGAGGCTCGGTCGATATAATGACAGTTGCCTAACAGCTGAGCGGGCAGTTGTTTGTCAGTCAGCGAGTCGAGAGAAGATCTGCGTCAAAGATTCAGGTATTTCACAGCCAGGTATGCGGCATCATACAAAACCTCTGGTATGGGATTAACCATTGTTATAAACGTCACAGCGGCAGTTGGAGGCATCCTTTAAAACCACTTGTTGGTCTTCTATAACAATCACTTAATTCAATTTATTTATATATTATAAATTCTTTTATTTAACAGGATTGAGAATCGGTTATATTCGTACCATCTACAAGCTGTCCGACTGAAACGTTTTTTTTAACTCGTAATATTTCATTACCAGTCAGAGGAAACAATTCTCTCAGCCTGAAGAGGGTACAAACATGTACCGAAACGAAGTGATGTATAATAAAATATTTAAAAGTGAATCTGATTTAACTTCTATCGTTGTTATATAGACGGCCCTTAAGATGGCGATATTATACTGTCACCTCCCCCACCATATAAATGTCAAACGTTCAAAAGTCCGATTTCAATTGTGTTCAAATGCATCTCTCTCTTAGGTCGTTCCATTTCAAAAATGTAAAATTTAACTCGGCGATTATAACATCAAACTGATCAAATTTCTTTACTCACAAAAAATTATTTAAAAGTTGTATACTATTGAGGAGTTAGGCCTATCTATGTTTACATTTACATTTGTTGTAACACATTCTTTATTGTTGTCTTTAACTACAAAGTCTCTGTCTACATTTCGCGGGCTGTGAAGAGTATAAATCTTTCAAATTGTGGTTGACAAAAAAAGGTATATCCAGCTTTATAATTATGGTAATTCCACACTTTTGTTGAATAACAAAGTTTTGTCGTGTCCGTAATTTTCTCTCACAATGGCGGACGTCAACAGCTGTTGCAGACATTGTTGAATATCACAAAATTTTAGTTGTAGCCAAATCTCGACTACAGAAGTAATTCAACATCTGATACAGCCTGGCATTATTAATAAACTAGCAACTTTTCCCCCATGGAAGTCCTGCAAGGAGAAGAAATAAAAACTTTACCCTTTGCCAACGATATTGTAGTATTAGGAGAGTCAGAAGACTTGGAAACCATAATGAATGGCATGAACATAGAGTCCTGGAGAAAGAGTTCAATATGAGGATTCATAGAGGGAAAACCAAGGTAATGAAGTGTAGTATGGGAAACAGTGGAATAACAAAGGGTGTTAGATTGTGAAGGGATATTTTGACGGAATTTAAGGAATTCTGCTACTTGGGAAGCGTAATAACTAGAGTAGGATAGCACAGGCAAGGAAGGCTTTCGCGAAAAAGAGGGATTTACTTACGGGTAATATATATATGTGAATATCAGGAAATCGTTGCTAAAATTGTTTGTATAGAGCGTGGCGTTATGTGGGTGCGAAACGTGGACGATAGGAGTTGGGGAAAGGAAAAGAATAGAAGCCTTTGAAATGTGGTGCTATAGGAGAATGAGATGGGTGGATAGAATCACAAACGAGGAATTTATAAACAGAATAGGGGAAAAGCGAACAATATGGAGGACGTTGACTAAGAGAAGGGATAGATTAATAGGACACGATGGTCTTCTAAAATTAGGATTAGAGGGAAGTGTGTGGGGTAAGAACAGAAGAGGGTGGCGAAGGATGGAATACGCTAAGCAGATTACGGAGGATATACGTTGTGCTAGTTATAAGGAAATGAAAAGGCTTGCCCAAGATAGGTTAGCATGGAGGGTTGCATCAGATGAGTCTTAGGACTGAATACCACAACAAGAACATATCTTTTCAATCAATTTTTCTTGATGTTATGGAGGGATTTTGTTTTGTGTACATTTTTAAATGAATTTTTTCTCTATAAGCTTTTTAAATTTGACATTGTAATATAAACATGTGTAATGTAAGATAAAAAGTATATAGATTATTGAAAGTACTGAACATCTGAATCTTCCGGAATATCTTGAAAAATTGCGGGAAATAACTTGCTTACAGTAATTTCATAATTTTAAAAATAAACTGAGGGGGTTAAGTTTACCTTTATCCTTAGTAGGTTGCTTTATTTTTAAACTTTATGACAGCCTACAGGATGAGTATGGGACTCCTAAAAACGTGTTCTTTCTTCTGTAATATACAAAGACAAAGTTACTGTAAATATTGATGTTTTGTATTTCTGTTATCTAAATCTTATTTACCAAAAAATTGGTAATTGTTATTAGGAGTAATTGGACGCAGCTAACACATTTTTAAAAATATTTTAAATTCGTTTAAGAGAATTTCATTTCTCCAAGTTGTTGGTTTGTCCATTCATTTGAATTATTTGCCTATTTATTTTTTGATGTCATGATGAGGCAACTTGTAGCTTTATTTGATTTAGAATGTCTCGATAAAATTATTCTGACCCTACGTTTGTGGTTAAAATTACTATTACACGGTTAATTTAATTAGTTTACTATAAGTCGAAGATGAAAATATAAAATTGGTAGTTACATGTTTCGAGCTGTATCAGGAATGTTCTAATGGTTGACGAGTCTAGTGGCTGCCTCGCACCACACGAGGTCCCGGGTACGAATCTTGGATGTTTGTGTTGTTTCAGAAACCATACTATTATAGTCCTACTTGGATATAAGTTCCCCTAAACAGTCGCTAATGACCTTGCAGTTGATGCGACCATAAAAAATAATATTTATCTGTAGAGTGCTTTCAATGTTAACAACACCACTGATCATTCACAAATTCAATTCAAACTCCTAATTTCTTAGTATGTTACTAACAGTTTACTACATAAATTCGTGGCTGATCATTGAGTTCACTGTTGTGTTATCTGTAACTACAGAGATCATAAAGCTGTAAGAGGGGCTTTGCAAGGAAGTTTAGATAAATTAAAACTCTGTAATAGGATAACAGTGAATTCCTTTGAAATACGTCACTACTTCGTTATGAAGTTCTCTGTTTTTTATGTCGAATCCATGACCCTAAGTAGTCAAGCTTGTCATATTTATCTGATGCATTTTTAACGGC
Organism: Eucriotettix oculatus; assembly: GCA_034510155.1. Lineage (NCBI taxonomy): Eukaryota > Metazoa > Arthropoda > Insecta > Orthoptera > Tetrigidae > Eucriotettix > Eucriotettix oculatus. The sequence continues at coordinate 58,429,099 of CM067382.1, read as the reverse complement.
GTGGTCCTAGATAACCCGGCCCGAGAGATAAACTGGGAGCTCCGAGAAACGACTATGTTCGTTACTTCGTTCCTAATAATATTGGACATTATCATCAATCGGATGATTTTTTTAACACGTCCTTAACACGCACCTCCTTGGTATATCTTTCTTACGTGGTTTTCATCTTATCTTGGTTTTTCCAGGAAACGTCACGTCATCTGTACTTTCGCAACCATCAAGAAAGCTGATAGTTCTGTTCTGTATATTATGTGGTAAATTCTGATTCATTCCTCCAGCACACTAAAGCAGCCTATCATTTTTATACACTGACACAGGTCGGCATCCTCCTGTAGTGCCTCATTTAAAAAGCTTGCAGGTTGCTTATTTCGGGATTGTATTGCTGAGCGAGGTCGTTTCGCCACTTCACGCTAATGTTCAGGAGCGAACAATAAGACCTTGTTACATTACGTAACTAGAGAGAAATAGCTAAAACTGATCTGAAAACGTTGACGTTCATATAAGAATATTTTTTTACGGCAGAAAGAGATTGCAACGAATAATTTAATGATCTTATTCCTGACCAGAATTGGCCCACTCTCTCTTTATTTTCCATGTCAGTTGTGAGGGTGGTTCATTAAGTAATGCCTACTATTTTTCTTCTCTTTTATTTGTCAAGGCAGTTAAATTAAATTTACACAACATAAACCCACAACATTAATGATTAAATTTTCACTTTTCAATATAGTTCCGTCATTTTCACCGATTTTTGTCCACCTTTTAACAAGGAATCGACGCACGGACGTTTCTTCATCTTCCTCATCTTCAAAGTGAATCCCACGATGAGCTTCCTTTAGTGGTCCTAACAAATGGAAGTGCTAGGTCAGGGCTGTATGCTGGATGAGATATAACTTGCATTTTTACGCCAAAGAGGAACATCCGCCATTGATTTTGTTCGGCTTTATGTTTTTTGAGGGTGCTGACGTATTATAATGAGCTCATCGACATCGAATGTTGCTTGGAATCACTGCAGTAACCAGTCTGCCGCTTCGCTTTTCATCGGCCAACGGTGTTTGCCCTTCCGCTTCGTTACAGTAACGAATCCATCGCCGGAAAGTGCTGACATCCACTGTTGTGTCTGTCACCATACACATTTTTCAGTCTTCCATGAATGGTAATGGGCGCTTCATCTTCCGAATTTAAGTATTGAATCACAGAACTTTGTCTAATACTTTAATTTCCCACCATTTTGCAAGAAGGTCCAGTGCTGCCATCTGTTGTCTTAGAAGTTGTTACTGCAGGTACTTCCACATAACTACCTTATTTAAGATGACCAGCACCAAAGGGCATGGAACTGAATTAGAAAATCAAGATGGAGAGATCTGGAGAGGACCGAGAATCGAATCCAGGTCGACAATTTAGTACCCGAAGTTCACACCATCTGAGCTACCCTGGTAGGTTCCCACCCCATCAACGGCGAACTTTCTCCATCCATGGTGTTGATCTAAATGCTAATTCACCTTCTATCCAGCCTAAATTTATAACTTAAAATAAAGATAGAATATTGTGTAAAAATTGGTCATAGTTATGACAGAAGACACAACTAATCAAAGTTCAGCACTAAAGACACCGGAACTGATTTAAAATTTATTGCTGATAACTCGATATTTTCCCATCCAAATCCTTTAAGTAATGGTCGTGTATTTATCTTGCGGGTGATTATTTGTTATATTATAGATAGGGATCTATTAGAAAAGAGGGTTGATATTTTTTGAATTGTTGAAAGATAAGATGATTCATTGATGCATCAGAAGAGCCAAGTTGTTTTGGTTGATTTTATGCCACACCAAAAGAGTTTTTTTATATATTGGTTGTTAATGACTGAAGCCAGAGCAGGTGGCAAAATTGTGGGTTTTGTGCAGTCAAACAGCAGAACTTTACTCTGGATACAGAGTTGACTGCTATAGCTAGACTAGATTTGTTACAGTAAATACCACACAATTGTGAAATGTAACCATTTTGTTTAAAATTGATTGTGAGGAGGTAGCTTTGTGTGGCAGAGTACTCACTATTTCACTACATGCTAAATATATACAACAGAATATTATATGCAAATTCATTCAATTATTTTAAATAAGTAACTTTGTTTCTCTGATAACTTGTACAAGTTAAATGGAATGGAGCAGGAATATTAACTTCTTACTTTCTGTTGCTTTTCAGCTAATGGGGAAGATTGTAAGTCTGTGGTTGGGCTTGGGTTTGATATGCATTCTGTTTTCTGTCGGAGTCAGAAGTGACACCCCTGCCAACTGCACCACACAAGACATCACAGGTCGTTGGATTCTGTACGAGAGTAACCGGAATCTCACAAGTAAACTGGCAGCCTGTCTCACAGTGGGTAAGATAAATTAAAAAAATGATTTGAGGCTACTTGTGTAGTGTTTCATAGATTCTCTATTTGTGTGTAAGCCATACCTTACATTTATAAGAACCCTCCTCTCACTTCTTTGTACTTAACATAATGTATAGTTGAATTATACTTTAATTTGTTGAAATTTGTAAGTTAAGCACATTTTAATTTTTATTTAGGTCGAATAGTTAGTAAAATTGTGGTAGATCTTAACTATCCTAATGTTGCTGTGGATCAATTTGGAAACATTGGCACCTGGACGGTGGTCTACAATCAAGGCTTTGAAGTGACTGTCAACCAAAGAACATATTTTGCATTCTCCAAATATAAACAAGTGAGGATCATCACAGAGAAAATGTATAGAATAGGAATTTATTATCATTTGAGAACATTTAATAAAATTTTGTTGGCTCAATTTTCAGAATGGAACGCTTGTACAGAGCATTTGTGACAAAACGTTTCCTGGTTGGTCTCATGATGTAACCTTACGTCACTGGTCATGTTTCCACGGGAGGAAACAAACAACCATCCCAATAAAAGAACACAGTGAACCCTTTAGTGATAATGGATTCCCCTGGGTATGTCGGCATATATTGCTTATTCTGGTTCTTGTGGTTAAATTAAGCAAGGAATTTTCAGAATATGAGATTTTCATAGTATGTTTTATAACAATTTGTCTTTTTAAGATAATATATAAACCAGAAAAAAATAATTATACTAGTTTGTTATTTTGCTCAGTATAGGTAATTTAATTGAAAAAATAACTTTTCAATAAGAGGTAAATTAATTAATTTTTAACTATACAGAGAAATATAAATTTGTATTAAATTCTGATCCAACCTACTGTGGTCTAGTGGGTAGCATTGCTGCCTCATGACAGAGGTCCTGAGTTCAAATCCTGGCATAGGCTTAGATGTTTGAGCCGTCGTGGTCTCAGAGACTGAGATTAAGACTGCTGGAGGATTGATACACTGACCATATATCATTCCAAATTCAGAATGTTGTTATGTAAGATGCCAGTCTGCAGTTGATCTGGTAGGCCAAGGCCCTGAAAGGCCACTGAACCAAGGGGAAAGGAAATAAATTCTGATACTTCTTAGTTTTAAGTATTGGACAAATATAACTTTTAAACGAAACTTTTGTTGTAGTCATTTTGATCAGTAAATTTTAAGCACATTACACTATATATTTTAACCTATGATTGAGCTCATGAAAATCTAAGAAAAAGACTCCAGAAAGTAAATTGTTCTAACCCATAATTGTTTTATTTACAGACATAAGTTTTCTGACACTTCTTTGTTTAGTTCATATGGGTGGTCATTTCAGCATACATCATCAAATAACAATAAATAGGCTTCACTCCTGGCCATGTTTTATTTTATTTAAGCTTTAAGAGTGCACTCAATCTGGGCCTTTTTCTTCTTTCTCATAACTTTTTCTAAGATGGTTTCCATCAATCTTTGGAGTAGAAAAATTTCTGAACTTTATTTCAAAACTTTTAAAACCCCTGTATTCCCCAATTGTTACCACCCCACACTCTAGAATAAGCTGAACTAGCTTTGTGTTTAGTTTACTCTATTAATGAAATGAAATATTCTCTATCATGTGCTACAAAAATAATATGATCCCTTCAACCAAAACCCTTCCTTAATATTATGCCCGAGTATTTACAATTTTTAACTTCTAATTTTACATGTGCCATTAATTTTTCTTGCTTTGAAATTTGTTGAGAATGCTGACCTCTAGAGCTGGGGTGAATAGAGTACGTCTGTGTTCAGACTCTCCTACTACAACTCTGAATGTTCTTCTTCCTCTGTTGATGAACAGTTTCTTTTCTGTTCAAAATCCTTCATTAGTTGTTGATTTCCTTTGTACCATTTTCATTCCAATTTCTTCTTTTTTATAGGTGCTTCTTCCTTTTATTCAGACAATCGAATGAATATGTGATAAATAATTATAACAATATAGCCTAACGTGTATTGTGCATCTGTTTTCATATGAATTTATTTTAATTTTGTTCAATATTAGTAACATGGATATTTTCCCTGTATTTCTTGAAATCCAGCTTCTCTATAGTGTTTATTAAATCAAATACTTAAAAAGCCAGCATAATATTCACAATTTATCAAGAGATATTAAAATGCAAGGAAATTTATTTCAGAGAGCACGTTTTATTAATATAGTGACATTCAGCATTTAAAAAATTTTACAAGTAACTTTGTTCTTATGACATGAGAATACTATTTTTAATATTTATAGGTAAGTTCTCAAGTCATAAACCGTAAGCACAATGAAATGGTCAAACACATAAACAAGATGAATACAACATGGAAAGCAAAGGTGCATAATATATTCCTGGAGAAGACTCATGAAGAATTGCTTAAAATGGCTGGTGGAAGTGGGTAAGTGGCCAGTTATCACTATAGATAAGGTTTACAACAAATGTACCATTCATCAATATTAAAAGTACTATTGCTATTGAAAATACCTTTTTTTTATATATTGAATTAAATTTTTTTGCTTGGATGAAAATAAAGTAGAGCAGCTATTATTTTAAACTTAAAGCAATATTTGTTTTGGAGGTTTTCGAAATAAATTTATTGATACTAAAACTTTTGTGAAGGTCGAGAGTGTTACATCGGCCTCCGCCGGCTACAATCACCGATGAACATAAAACTTTAGCGTCGCAACTGCCAGAAAACTTTGATTGGAGGGATGTAAATGGACTTAACTTCGTTTCTCCGGTGAGGTGAGTATAGAGGTTTCTATTAGTGATTAACATCATATATATATATATATATATATATAGTCATGTTAAGTAAAACAATTAATAGGGAAAGGACAGAGAGATAGAAAGTAGGTGACTTACTTGAGGTTCATAGATGGTAGACACCTTGTGAGGTCTAGAGTAGTTGAATTTTCGGAGGCACCGCCCCCTTCATCAGAAAGTTAGGAAGACATTTCCAGTGATTGGCTAGCCAACGACTGAGCAGCCAAAATTCGCTGCGCTGCTAACTTAGGTCGTTATATATACATATCAGACTAGGAAAGAGGGGGATGGAATTATTTATTTACCTTAAATAGATAGAAGGCATCACCAGACTGGGAAGCAGTAACTTCTCAAACTTTTGAAGGTATGAGTACCCTTCCTCAGGAAAGTGTCTCTGAACGGCATGGTAACCATATTATATATGTGACTTACATAGGAGAAGTAGAGTTAAAGGTATCAGAAAATAGATTAACTATATTGGCAAAAAGAATATCCCCATAGAACCATCCTCATATGACTCAAATATTCATGATTCCTTAAAATAACACAATTTTAATTGGAAAAGTGGCATAGTGGTTTTATTGGCTGTCAATACTTGTTTACATTAGGAGAGAACACAGCCCAAATATTGACAGTGCAATAGTACAGTTTATTTTTTATTTAAAAAAAAAAGCAAATCAGAGTTATCGCGAAGTCCTATATTTAATTTTTAATTTATCTGCTAGGTATAAGTCAGTAATTTAAATAAAAATATTATGCATATTTTTTAATTTTACAGAAAGTAGTATCAAAAGTACAATACAAAATTGCTAAAATCTCATTAATGTGTCCTTTCCTTCAGAGATCAAGGCAGTTGTGGCAGTTGCTATGCATTTTCGTCCATGGGAATGCTTGAGGCTCGACTGAGAGTGATGACGAACAACACCGTGAAGGTCACCCTTTCACCTCAGGACATAGTTAGCTGCAGTCATCTGGCACAGGGCTGTTCTGGTGGTTTCCCCTACTTAATTGCGGGACGTTATGGAAAGGTAAGTTATCTTCGTAAATAACTAGTGTACAGAAATAATATTGAGATATGTAACATTTTGAATATATAGTTTGAAATATTATCATTAACCCATTCAACTCGGATTATGTGACATTTACATCATTCAGAACTAGGCTTTTAAATCTATTGACGAGAACAGAGGACGGTTGTGTTAGCTTGCTTGATTTCTTGTGACATTGGGAGAGCGACTTTCCTTCATTAGTTTACATTTAAGTGTGAAAATACATTCTTATTCAGTTGACAGCACAATGTGTTTACATTCGCAGTATTTAAATTTGAGTTGATTGGGTTGATAGAGGAACTGCCACAGGTAGCCAAAATATTATTGAGTGAAGTTTTGATGTCATCAATGGTAACAATATAAAAAGCTCTCTACTGTCATTAATAATAGAACAGAATAAGTAATAGTGTATTATGTAAAACAACAGAACTGAAATTTCAATTCCACGTGAATGTATCGTGCAAAACAAAGCGGACTTTGATAAATAACACTACTTTTAATTCTTTATAGGACTATGGGTCTGTAGACGAATCGTGCAATCCATATGTTGGTAAAGATGGACCATGTGTCAGAGAAGTGTGTGACAGACATTACACAGCAGATTATAACTATATTGGTGGTAAGTAATATAACTGAAAAGTCAGAAGCATTTTATTTCATATACCAAATTGTTTGTTTAGTTATGCTTCAAACAACACAAATTCATAATAACTGTTTTACGTCAACTAATATATATACATGAGTCAGGAAATGAGATTGTCTTGTTAATTAAAACAATTAGTTGATCACTGGAAATGTCTTCCTAACTTTCTGATGAAGGGTGCGGTACCTCCGAAAATTTAAAGAACTCCAAACCTTATAAGATGCCTGCATCTGTGAACTTCAGATTTTGCTGTCCTTATTGTTTTAATTAACCTGACAATGTCATTTCCTGACACATTTATATAAAAAGTTGTGTATCCATAAATGAGAGCAGACAAATTAATGAGGCTGCTCACAACAGGTTACTATGGTGGCTGCAACGAACTGCTGATGCAGCTCGCTCTCATACATCGGGGTCCACTGTCCGTATCGTTTGAAGTTCACGATGACTTTATGCACTATTCTGGTGGCATATACAAATACACTGGATTAGTTGATTACACCCCTTTCTATGTAAGTAATTGAATTGTACAATTCAAATTTTCTTATAATCATTATATTTGTAAAGAAACTAGAAAATGTAAAATTTCCACAAAATGGCCAGTTTATGAATAACCAAATTGAAGAGATTTGAGAATACAAGAGTGTAGAAGGAAAATTTATTTCACCTTTTGTAAAATACTTACCGAATGTTCTTGCATTGGAAACCAGGAGAGGAGACATTTTGCCATGTGTTACCAACAAAGTAGAAAGCAAATAATGACAATATAAATTTAATTCATAGGATTTCTTAAAGTTTGGACCATAAATGAATGCATAGGCTACTCTTAAAATGTAAGTCAAACTACGTATTTTATAAATAAACATGTCAGGATCAATTTTAAAATAACACAATGTTTTGTGTTCCATAGTTATAACAAATTTTGTATGATTGAATACTACCCAGATGAATTTTAAATAAAGGTGTCAACAAATTTTAATACAATAAATAAAAAGACAGCCAGTAAGTCAGCATATAAATTATTACTATTTTATTAAATATGACGTTTCGTCTCCCTTATGAGACTTCCGCAAGCATAAAACTTGGCAATTCATGTCATTTAGTTCTTGACTACCTTAGCCAAAAAGATTATTAGATATATTCAAGTATTTACATGTGAAGAATTTAGTGTCGCGGACCATCTCCAGCGATGGTTACGGCCGAAATTGAAATACGTGAATTATATATGTGATTAAGAATCTAAACATTTTTCACTATTAATTTCTTGTCATTTCAATAAATAATAAAATTACTAAGAGAATTTTCTAAAAGTGTGTGCATTTCACGCACAATACAGCTGCATACATAATGCTTTTGAGCATAATTTTTCTGTTATTGTTCAGAGATGTGCCAAATTAAATTATATAATTTTCGACACCAATGTGTGATAAATTTTATTTAAATTATTTGTATAAGTATTTTTACAGCAGAATTGTTTGATCTTATTTGCACTTCTTCACTCATAAATCTTTAATCAATCTTGTTTTCAAAGTATGATTCATTTAGAAAATATAGACATGTATTGTGATTTAAACTATTAATTTTTTTAATTATGATTATATAAAATGTTAGTTTTGTAAGATAAAAATTAGTTTAATTTAATTTTTCTATATAAACTTTTATAGGAGGTAAACCATGCAGTCTTGCTAGTGGGCTATGGTGTGGACGACGCCACTGGAACAAAATACTGGATTGTCAAGAATAGCTGGGGCTCGTCTTGGGGTGAAAATGGTTTTTTCCGAATAGTAAGAGGCACAGATGAGTGTGGTATTGAAAGTATTGCTGTGGAAGCAACTCCTATTCCTTGATATTTGTGGTAGAAATTAATTTTAAAAACATGAAAAACAACTTGTGGAACAGCTTATGAAATATACTATTTTTGTATTGGAATAATGTGATTGTACTAAACACCTTCAAACATTCCTATACAAGAATCCAATGTGAAAGTCATGGAATTGTATTTACTATCAATAGCAAAAGAATGATTTAATCACTTACTACTACTGAAGATTACAATATGTTGACAAATGCCTATGTGTAATGAGATGAAAATAATACGTTTCCAGTTTTACTCATTATTTAACCTCTATGTAAGAAATTCCATCACTTCCTGTTATAAAACCCTTCAATTGCCACTCAAATTACCAAATGCTTCAACCAATTCCTGGAAACTGGATATCATTGTTAAAAATTCTTCTGAAATCATTCAAATTTGGTTACTATCACCTACAGGTAAGTTAGTAGCTTCAGTAAGATTGATTGCTTAGGTTCACAAATTAACAGAAGAAAAGAATCTAAAAATAGAATTCCAAGGTAAGATTTCAAACAAGAATTTTAATTCAATTATAATGTACAGAATGTTTTCAGGTGGCATTCAACATAACAATTTCACATTTCTTTCATTCATATTTAGCAAATGAATAGCTAAGGAGTTGGTAACAACAGAGTACGTGCACACTTCCATCCACGTTTTGCTACTTCATATCATTTTGATATGAATAAACTAAACAAATAAATAATTCATCTGTTCTCTCTAGCGGGTGATGAGATGATTCCAATGAGAGTAGCATCTGCTTCGAGCAATGTTAAGTCCCGTGATGATCCAATAAACCTGGTTGACAGTTCCAAGTCCTTGACACGTAGTCGAACCCTTGCCCCTCTTACGTATTCACTGGTTAAGCAAAACATTATTACAATTTAATGTCAGGTACAGAATTAAAAGAGATTATTAGATACAACAGTCAAAAGTTATCATGATATATTAGCTCAATTGGTAATGTGGTTAACTAACAATATAAGTGAATTTATCAAGAAAAACTCAAATTATCTAATAAAACCGTCTTGAAGCAAAAGTATTATTTAATGAATATCAGCTCAATCCAAACAATTACCAAACTTAAGTTCTTGGAAATGGTTCAATGGTATCTAATACACTATTTGAATGTATTTTTAGAGATAATGAACTAAAGAATTAACACTCACCTGCCATTCTTTTCCGGCCGCAGGCAAACACAGTGAAATTTCCAACCGAAATCGATGTACAGATCGTCACCGACGACGTGAAACACCGTTCCTTCAACAATTTTCCCATTTGGGATTCCTAACTGAAATTGATAGAGGGTTTGGTCAGCATTAATCTCAATACATTGCCAATGTTGTTACTCAATTTAGTTTTGCTTACATCAATGAATTTAGAATTTCTCAATAAAGAAGTAAATGTTTGCGGTATTTTTTGAGCTGGCGGGTTTTTATCAATTTCATCGATGGACAAGTGTTTCTCAAACGCCTTGGCGAATCCACTAAGATTGCTTTTCTTCTCTTCATTTTCATTACTATCGACAGAATACGGTTGATTTCTACAAATAAAAACACTTGGCCGATTGCACGGAATCGTGTGGTCTAACAAATTTTTAAATACTGTACATAACCTATTGTTCCAAACAGCCATTTTTGGAATGGTATCAAAATTTTTCATACACCTTTCCACAATCGAGAATATCAAAAAGTATATAATTTTATTTATTTTCGACATTTAAATGATTTCAAACCCGAATTTCCAATAAAATATATAACAAAATAAAAATTGAATAGTACTTAGTAATAACTGCCTCCGTGGAAATTCAGTTTTGAAAATTTAATGGATTATATATAATTATGAATGTTATTGCTATTTATATTTTATTAATTTCCTATTTTGTAACTATTGACTGTTTCGGATAGTATAAATTTATTACTTTCTGGACGCTTACAGTAACGCCTAAAGTGATGCAAATCACTATATCCTTTCACTGAAATAAATTTAAAATAAATATTTGTCTACAAATACTTTAAATAGTTAGCTGCAGAAAATAAGGGTAATTTTTTGATCTCGAAGTATTTTGTACGTCAAAAGGAAAACAACATTAAGCATGAATGAGAAGTGTTAAAAAGGTTTTAAAGAAAAACAAATTAATGTAAAATGCCTTCATTTAAGGTCAGAATGCTTGAATAAATATAAGAGTTTATTTTGTATGCCAGTATTGAGTAACGGAGGTTAAATACAAAAGATATCTCCTTATCAGAGATAATTATATTTTCAGACATATTTAAGTGTAAAAATTTGATTGATTGACTGCTATTAAGCTTCATTAAGTTTCATTGGATGTAAATTACAACAGGCTAATTTATTTGGCAGAGATTTTTGAATAGCCTGTTACACATAATGGATTATTGTCCGAAAAAATTCTCCGAACGCACAGTTAATGAAGATGTAGCTGATAACACTGACGAAGCATCTGATACAGGATTTTTCTCATCCGCAGCACAAATAGCTGACATTCATTTCGACCGAGATCCAGTTTCCACGACGGAAGAACAAACGGTAAACGAGACAAGCAATGGACAAATTCCAGAAAGCGGATCATCTGTTTCTGTGGAACAGGATCAACAAGCCGTAAGCCAGCATTATTTAGAGGATACTTGCGAAGCTAAAGAGGACTCGAAGACCAGTGACACTAACGTTACAGCTAAAAAGATTGACCCATCTAATGTTGAGTCGATCTCGAAACCCGATGAAGATATATATTTTGGGTTGGTGAAGACACTTCCTGACCGCTGGTTCAGTGACATATACACTCCAATGGAGAAGCTTGTGCTTGATGCCATTAGAGCTGATTCGGGTCAGCTGATCTCAATACCAAAGTTAGTAAAGGTCAGTAAACTTATAAATCAATTTTTGACTATATTTTCTTCATATGAATCGCCTCTCTCAAATACATTGTGGTGATTCATTTTTATTCTATAGGTGACAACCATAAAAATTTGTAAACATATTTCTCTTGAATATTCGTCCTTAATTCAACAAACGCTTCAAATGATTGAATCATGTGACATGTTACTGTAAATATTTCCAAACCTGTTCCACTTTACTATTTCTATCCAAGTCATTTTTTTAATACATAAACGGAAAAAAATGTAATGATGGAATTATGATATTTAGAAAATGACGTCTTTGAAACTGCTCCTTCCTTGTTTCACGGCATTTATTTGCAATTTGAACTTTCATGACAGTTTAATTCTCACGGAATTCTAAATATGCCAATTATCACGATAAAAAAGTATTTTCCATTCCCATTGCATTCGGCTAAAGGGAAATATGATCCACCAAACATTGTTGTTGTGATATTCACTGGTCTGATATAACCTTCCATGATAACCTAACTTTCGTAAGCCTTTTCATTTCCTCACAACTAGCACACCCCACATCCTCCCTAATCTGCTTAGCGATTTCCATCCTTTGCCTCCCTCTTCTGCTCTTACCCCACACACTTCCATCATATCTCATATCATATATTAATCTATCCCTTCTCTTGGTCAACGTTGGTTTCCCCTCTATTAATCCAGATATTGAACTCATCCTCCAGGACTCCGTTAATGCAATTTATTATGGTTTCCAAGACTTTTTTTGATTTCCCTAATACTAAAATATCGCCGGCAAAGCGTAAGGTTTTTATTTCTTCTCTTTGCACTATGATTCGTTTTCCATATTCCGTTTTAACTTTCTTCATCACCTGTTCTATATAATAAGTTAAACTTTATTTTCTTGGTCGTCTATTCTAATTCCTTCTGCATGTCTTCTGTAGATGTTACGTATAAGCCTCCTTTCTCGTTATTTTATTTCAGTGCTCTTCAAAATCCTTAATAGCGTGTTCCGGTTCACATCAAACGGTTTTTATAAATCTACGAATGCCATAACGTAAATATTTGATTCTCTTGTCCTTACATTCTTCCTTAAACCAAATTGATCGTTCCCTAACTCGCATTATATTTGGTGTTCCATTCTCCTATATGCTATTTTAGTTATTAGTTTGCATGCATGGGATACTAATGTAATTGTCCTGTGCTGTTCGCATCTATCAGCTCCAGTTTTCTTTGGTATGAGTATAATTTATGTTTTTTACTAAAATCTTCTGGAATTCTTCCTCTTTCGTAGATTTCGCGATTTATCCTGAATAGCCGTGATATTGCTTCTTCGCTCGATGATCTTATCAACTCCGCTGGAATGTTATCAATTCCTGGCCCTTTACAACTGCTCAGGTCTGTCAGTCATGGCCCTGTCAAACTCTGAAACTTAAAATTTTGTCCCCTATCTCATCATCCACCTCCTCTTGTTCTTCTGTTACTGACTGATCTAGATTTCCATCCTGATACATCTCTTCTAGATATTCCTTCCATCTTTCTGCTTTTTCTTCTTTATCTATAATTGTCTTCCCATCCGCTCTCCTGATGTTCTTGCTGATATTTTTCCACTCACCGAATGTTTCTTTGATTTTCCTATAAGCTGCGTCTATTTTCCCTTTAACCATGAAATCTTCAACCGCTTTGCTGTTTCTCTTGTAAACCAAGCCTCTTTAGCTGATTTGCAGACGTATACATAAGGTTTTTCCTTTCAGTGCGTAAACGTTGAGAGAGTGTGACGTCTGTAGTTGTGCACCAATCACGAGTTAGGGGGCGTGTACGAGGGGGACGTAAACACGTGCGCTGATGAGGCATTGTTTTATTTTTATTTATTTTTTATTATTATTTAAAAACTTTTATCGTACAGATTATCTGTTAGGACGATAACGATACAGTATATACAATATTAAAAAGGTATATAGTTAACATGATAACGTGAAGAAGGCATTGTTTATGAAATAGTAACTTGGAAATGGCCATTGTGATTGTGGTGGAGTTAGATTCCCCCGCCTCTGACTCGTGATTGGTGCACAACTAATGACGACACAGTCTGTTGACGAGTATACAATGAGGAGAAAATTGTGACGTATACGTTTGGGGAATAGTATTCCCCTTTAGCTTTCATATATCCATTGTTTTTGCCGTAGTGACGGAAGGTTATGAATTAGCCACGGAAAATTAAAGGATACTGAAGTCATTTGAGAGACCAGAACGCAGCGGAAAAAGAATTTTGGCATTCCCAGAGAATTAATTTAATAAATACTTCTCGGTTCATCTCTAATCCATACTTTTACATGGTCATTTAAGGATTTGACGAATTAATGAAAACATTACTATTACATGGTCATTGTGACGGCTGGTCGTCGCCATCCAATCAGGGAGACCGACGTCTGTCAACTGATCTTCATTAAATTTGGAAATACAAGGGGCCATGGACTAAATTTTGTGCAGTATTTCCCGTCACCCTTTCCTTTTTGTCCAAGATCCAACTATTACATGAGCTACAAAAAGCACAGCACCCAGCAGAACGTGCAGACACAATGGCGACCTCATCAAGCTACAGTTTTTAAGGATTTGACGAATTAATAAAAACATTACTGTTAATGGACTTCTTGTGGTTTATCAAAGGTTATGTGGAAGAAAAAAAAACATTTAACATGCAGAATTTTGAAGACTTTCATAGCTCTGGGTAATTACCGCACAATGCTGCTGCATACAATATTGAATTAATGCGTGGCTTCTTCCTAAAATTAACTCTCATTATTTCAAATATGTAAGAAGTAAAAATGTTTGGAATTTGCACCAAATTGATTTTATGTTTTTACATTTTTAAAAATTCATTCCATTACACGCCATGTAACATATTACACGTCATAGAGAATTATCACCACTAGATGTTCCTTGGGGTGATGTAGTCCATAATTGATCCTTGATGTGAATTGTATTTTCTTTTTGTAATTGTATTTGTGTTTTCTTTGTATATAGCTGCCACCGGGCAAATGCCCAATAGCAGCTAAGCGATAATAATAAATAACTTTAAATGCTCATGAGCCGCCTCTGCTACACAGAGTTATGTCAGCTGGTTCACAGTGAATACCTCTCCTGATAAAGGAGGATAATGATCCTTATAAACAAATAATCCTATAATTTTGGTAATACTTGATAAATGAAGGTAAAGAAAGAGAAAAATTCTCAAAATTCATAGTTGATTTCCAATTGCAAGTGATACATAACATTCTTGAGCATATGGTCTTAATCACCATTTTTATCTGTAAAATTCATTAAAAAGAATAACATGAAAGATATAAAATATGTTAATTCTTTGATATGTATTGCAATTTGAAATAAATTGCCTATTTTGAGGACTTTTTTTACATGGTGACACTGGCCCCAATTTCTGGGAAACTATTTAGTCTGTCTCTTTTTCCTACCCATGCCATTTTTTTTAGAATATTTTGTCTTTACTTGCTATTAAGGGGGTTAGGAGGGTGGTCAAGATAAATTAAAAGTAAATAAAATGATGTTATTACAGATAAAATAACCGATGATAAATTAATGGGTTCATTGCTGGAAGAACAGTCCAAGAAATAGGGAAATAATTACAATTTCATTTATTGCATGCCATATTGCAAATATAAGCTTTTTACTGTTTTAGTTCTACAGAGGCCAATTCAACATTGTGTTGATCTCATCTTTGATCTGCTAAATCTTGGTTGCCATGATTTTATGAAATTGGAATATGGTGGGCCAACAAAAACAAAACAATATCCTTGAAAATATAAAATTCAGTTACTGATATATTTGTTTCTGTTGTTAGGGTCTTGAAACTGCAGGGCTGAAATTGACAGATCCCAGGTTGCAAGAATTGGCTGAAACTGTTGAAAATTTAACAGAAGATGTTGTTACCATTGATGTAATAAAAAAGTAAGTGCACTCATATATATTACAAGAATGAGCTCTGCACTATATTTTCAAAATTATTGACAGCATAAGTATTGAACCATATATTAATGTTACATATTTAACTGTCTTATTTTTGTTATTCACTCATTTCATGACTCAATATGCTACTTTTACTATTCTTTACTTGATTAATACTTGAAATATTTACAGTAGAACCATTAGAAGCTTCATAAAATAATTTTTTATTGTTTACCTGTAGGGATAATATGATTTTATAGATGTGAAAAGTGTTTTTTTTTACAAATTCCTAATATCATGAACTATTCAAAATTTGCTGCCACTTCAATGCCGAAACATTTTTCCTTTCTCTTTAAGTTTTTACCCCATTTTTCAAAACACTATAGATTTGTTCACACATGTTATTGCGGATTTGAGTCAATTACTCATATTTTCCTCTGAATGCTACCAAATTTTCTACATTCTAATGCATTCATACCTTTTGTCGCATTCCCCACAGAGAAATTTCAGAAAAATCTAGGATTGTTTTTGTAAACTGTTTACAACTTACACTTTCTGAAAATTTATATATATATTTATTTGAAATGTTCATTTTAATTTTTACCTTTATTTTTTCACAACTTATTTAAAAATTCAGATCACCATACTTACTGTTGATTTACATTTTAGGAGAGGGGATAGAAAATAATGTTTTCTTCTAAGACAATTGTAACAGTGCATGATTAAGTATTGTAAGTATATATTGCAAAATACTGATAAAATTTTTACCATTATTTTTTCACAACTTCTTTGATGACAGTTTCAATCGAAACAAAGTACTTCTTGAATTTTACCAAAGAAAGAAACTTGAAAAAAGAATTCTTGCATTTCCTTCTCTTTGGGCCAAAGCCATTCC
This sequence comes from Eucriotettix oculatus, assembly GCA_034510155.1. Lineage (NCBI taxonomy): Eukaryota > Metazoa > Arthropoda > Insecta > Orthoptera > Tetrigidae > Eucriotettix > Eucriotettix oculatus. Next base: position 58,412,677 of record CM067382.1, on the reverse strand, counting down.
TGTCACAGTTTAAAACCATTTGTTTTGTCTCATTGTAATGAACATGAATCACATCCAATTGTTTAGAGTTTATAATTCTTCAAATGTATTCTTGTAGTCCCAGGTTTTTAGTTCAAAATACATTCAACAGTTGAATCGCCTTTGACTTATTCTTGAATAACTGTAATTCCTCTTTATTTGGGGGAATGTACCTTGTTTTATTGCTGAGACTTTTTTGGTAAGTTGTATTCCTTGCCATCTGATAATGTATCCAATGAGCTTGTTTTCTACAGACTTGACTGTGAATTGATTCCAATACCTTCAAGACATTATCACCTTGTTTATTATTTTTATTTTTTATAAGGTGTATAATTGCATTTTCTCCTTTCTTTTGAGATTTTCCATTAATTTAAAAGTTATATAGATCTGGTTTTCTGTTACAGCGATTAAGTCCATTGATCTCTGAGTTATAATTCTTCTGTGACCTGCTAAGAATGTTGTTTGTATGCAATGTTCCAGATTATTACGTGGTAATGGAATGTTGATGTCAAAAGCAATATGCAAGAAATTGATCATCCCAGACTTCAGCCAATTTGTAGCAGACGTGGAGGAATATTTCAACAGATGCAAAGCTAACACGGCTGGCACGGTAAGTTTGCAAACACGAGGACCGTATAATCTTTTTCAATTGATCTATTTACATAAATAATTGTACAAGTTGTGACTATAAATTTTTCATGAATAACTTACTCTGCTAATTCCTGTTCAATAATTACTCCCTTTACTTTCTAACTTTCCTTATAACTTTTAACTTTAAATTCACACACTTTTTATCTGTCAGAAATAACCAACCTTTCCTATCGGAATTGAATTCTCCATTGCTATTAAATCTGTAATTCAAATAATTATTGTGTGTGTGTGACAATATTTTTGTAGTTGCCAAGAGGGGGCAGCAGTCAACAATGGAAAACAAGAGCCAAAAACTCTTGATGACAGTATTACTTGATTGTAGGTTTTGCCACATTTATTTGGATTCCTTGTGAACAATCAATTCACAAAAACTGAAACACACCATCAAGACAGAAAGTTCTTGAACAGCATTATCCTTAGGTTCCATGACGTGACATGATGCCAACTCTGCGAGGAATACGACTTGGTGGGGAACACTGTCCCTTGTTGCCAAAATATCTGCAAACAAGATTTTAATATTTTTTTTTGAGTTGAAGAAAGACACTTGAGGACAATCCCTTTCAGAAAAACAGGCAGACAGATTAACTAATATGTTTGTCTTTTCATTTGTGGGGAACAATTTGTAAATTCTTGAATGTACTTGGAGTAATAAATATACTATTATACATTTTGACACAGGGCCCATTATACTGATTTTGTTCATTTATTTAGTAATGACCTTTGTAACGATTCCGGTCGGTACGTGTTACTTGGAAAAGTTAAGTGCATGGGCCTGTGTGACGTCACCGTCAGAATGTACCCTTGATGAACGTGCGCCGTGTTGAGCCAGCTTCTCTGCAGGGCAGATCCGCTGAGCATGAAGCATCGTTCAGAAACAGCAGGCGGACATCAAGCGTTGTGTGACAAGCAAAACAGCAATGTTTCCTTTACAACAGCCTTCTCCAATGTATTAAAGTATTTAAAGAAATTTCTAAAAATTGTCGGGGAAAAATCTATTTTATTGAGTATCAAGTAAAAAAACCGTACGTAATGGCATTTTACCTTACTTTTCTTTAACAGGTGGCGTCATTCATCCCCGAACTGGCGAAGGTGGATCCTAATGTGTGGGGTCTGAGTCTGTGCTCCATCGACGGTCAGAGATTCTCCATTGGCGACAGCAACGTCCCGTTCCCTATTCAGTCCTGTTGGTAAGAACTTGATGGCACCATAGAGCTGTCAGGGTAGCCTCCAATCTAATATAAGTGAAGTATTTACATATTCATTATTAATAGAGTGCATCACTTCTATAATGAAGTGTGTGGCGTTATATGAGCGCGGGACGTGGACGCCAGGAGTCGCAGAAAGGAAAAGAATAGAAGACTTCGAAATGTGGTGCTATAGACGAATGATGAAAATTAGATGGGTGGATAGGGTAACCAACCAGGAAGTTACAAGCAGAATAGGGGAAGGGGGAACAATATGGAGGACTTTGACCAAGAGAAGGGATAGGTTAATAGGCCACGTTTTAATACATAAGGGTCTTGTAAAATTAGCATTAGAGAGGGAGGCCAAGGACGGAATACGTTGAGTAGATTAGGATGATTTTCGGATGTGTTCTTGGGTTTCGACCCGGGACATACTAGAATTGAAAGACGATATCTCGTTCATCTTTTACTTGATAAGGGTGAATGAGATATTCATCGAAGCGTCGTCTTTCAACCCTAATATGATCCGGATTAAAATACAGGAAATTTTTATTCAACAAATTCACTGATCTCCGATCTACTGAATTGTCCACGGGACGCAAGTAACCAGGATTTGCACCATGCAAAATTGAATAATAAATACCACCTAAATCCCCTAGCTGAGCTCAGGTTATGTTTTGAACCCGGGGGAAAATGTTTCACGAGTAACGACTTTCTCGACTAAGTACAGTACGAGTTTTTTTCCTCCAGAGGAAATGCAAACAATTGTAATCTCGTCGAAATGTATTGAGCGGAACGGAGGACACTTTCAGAAATAAATGATTGCCTTTGAATAACAAAATTCTTTTTGACCAGCCGTATTAACCATTTTGTTGTATTTTCAGTAGACCCATTCTGTACGGAATGGTTCTGGAATCTCAAGGTACGGAGGCCGTCCACAAGTTAGTCGGTCAAGAGCCTGGGCCAAACGGATTCAACCTCGACAGCAAGAGTAAGCCAAAAACGATTGTACCGCTACGCATTGGTCTCGGATACCGTGAAAATAGCCGTCCGTGTCTTTTTGTTGACAGAACGACCTCACAACGCCATGGTGAACACTGGCTCGGCCGTTATCTGCGCCATCTTGCAGAGCCTCATGCACACCGACATGTCGCTGGGTCGGAAGTTGCATTTCATCATTGACGAGACAAAGGTGTGTGAACCTCGGTACGGAAATACTTCCATCCGTTGACTGGTCAGTCAACATGATTCGGTTGGTTTATTGCAGAAATTGTCTGGAAACGAATTCGTGGGGTTCAACAACTCCGTATACATGTCGATGCAGAATTCGAGTGATGTAACGTACAGACCGATATTACAATATCTTCACGAGAACGAATGTCTGCCGAGGGAGACTGTGCTCGATGATACCATCTCTCTCTACTTCAAGGTATTTCCAAGGTTGTTAATATCTGAAAATGAAATGTCTGTATGTATATATAATGTAACATGTAAAGTTACAGCCGCAGCCAAAATAAATGCAAGCAGATTATGTGGCATGTAAGCTACGTCTTGTTTCGCGAGTTGCGGCTCGAGTCTATTGTCCAGGTGATGTCGACGCTGACGTAAACGTACGCGGGAAATATAGGCTGAACACGCCGCGTCCACGTGATCAGGCACTGCAAATGGCTGACCCAACGGAGGAGTTTGCCGGAATGTGACTTGTAGATTAGGTCAGGTGACCGTACTTGATTAGTTTATATCGACAAATTTTAGAAGTTTCGGGATTTTCTGGCGAGGTTTCTCCGAAACGTTTTCCAAACGCTACTTACGATGTAGGCCAAACACCCCTAGCACCTACAGAATTTTTCACTATCTAGGGGCTCTCTTAAGATATCGGCAGTATTTTTTACCCTATTATATCTCCGATAGTAATTTGACTCTATCAATATCTGGGATCGATGAGATCTCTTAGGCAATCGGATGTATTTTCGCTTCTTTCAGCGTAACGGGTTTTTGGACTTCCTTTGACGCTATGATTTACAGGGTATTTTTCAGTCGTCCTGAATGGAAATATAGTAATTTAGAGCACCATTGACCTATGTTCTAGAATAATTATATCTGAAATATAGTTAGGCATTACTGAATAACAAGGATTGTTTACAGATTAGAAATACGCTGGGAATCCATTTAAGGATTTCATTTGGTCCAAACTTCTTTCACAATCACTCCTAGGGGCTGTTCGCAATTAAAATTGATACTGAATGATTAGACACCAATCTCGTTTATATCAGTTTTCACGTCGGTTATGATGAATGATTGGTTTAATGACGTGTTGACCAAGAGATTACAATCGAGTTAAGGCCGGTAACGCCGGGCACCCAGATCTGCTTGTGTTGTCTTTGCAGGCGTGCAGCGTCGAGGTCCACTGCGAGAGTTTGGCGGTAATCGCGGCAACTTTGGCCAACGGCGGCATCTGCCCCATCACCGAGGAGAAGGTCTTCCGCAGCGATGTGGTGCGGGATGTGTTGTCCCTTATGAACTCCTGCGGTATGTTTGACTTCTCGGGACAGTTCTCCTTCAAGGTAGTCTACGATTACTATCTCCGCATCGGCTCGAGCCTCACCGTCGTACTAACCTAACCTAACCTTTCCTCTGTGACCAGATCGGGCTTCCGGCTAAGAGCAGCGTCAGCGGGGCAATTATGGTCGTCATACCCAATTCCATGGGCATAGCCTTGTGGTCTCCGGGACTCGACACTTTCGGCAACAGCTGTAGAGGCATCCAGTTCTTCGAGGTATGATTTAAGTACCGCACTCAACTCAATATGAATGTATTTTCACACTGAAATGTTTACAAAAAGTAAACTAATGAAGGGAAGCCACTATCCCAATGTCACAAGAAATCAAGGAAGCTAACACAACCGTTCATGCCAACGGATTTAAAAACCCAGTTCCGAGTGACGTGAACGTCACGTCATGCGAGTTGAATGGGTTAATAATGGTTCACTTTCAGTACTCATTGCTCTAATTCTAAGAAGAGTGACATACTGAATCACATTTTAACTTAATTACTCAAGAAAAGTGGTTGTAGCACGTGATCCTCTCATTACTCTCAAGTAGCCCTAAGTGGAATTTTCGAGCATTTCGAGTTTTGTGAATGTTTACTTAACGACAGGAATTTATAGGACGCAGGAAGGGAGTTTGAGGCCTCCGTGAGTTTCTTGTGCGGCCTTCATAAAAGCCAGAACACTGAAACCTCGGTTTTCGTTGATAATACGTCGGAACGCGAGACTCGAAAAGTGTATCCGGATAATCGGTACGGAGTTGTTCCAGGAGATAGACAAATTTTCAGTAGGAACCCGGGCACCGAGATGACATGAAGCCTGCATGTGAGAAAAATATAAGAAAAATAATCTGAATGTATGTAAAGGATAATTTAGGTTTAGTTAAAATTTTTATTGTAATACAATATGTTAATTATTGTAAAAATGCAGGATTTTGTAGTTGTGAATGTTTTTATAAGAAAAATTGTTTATATAAATATTTAAGGCATAATTCTCGCTAAAAGATCTTTTGTAAGGAAATTTTAATCAAATTAAAAATGATATTTTTATATTGAAATTATCCAGACTGATTAAAATCAACAGGGAATCTAAGGTATAAATTATCAAAAGTAAAATGCCACTCGTATTAAAAAGAGTGTAAATGTTTTGTCTTTTGTTGTAGGAACTTATAAGCGAGTACTCGGTGCACCCTTTCGAAGACATTGGTTACTGCGTGGCCACGAAGAAGAGTCCCTTCACATCCCCCCACGTGAGGCCTCAGGGCTCTGGACTGGTGGACCTCTTCTACTACGCAGCGAACGGGGACCTCATGTCTCTGCGCAGGTTAGAACACGGGGCATGTTGTGTTGTTCAATAATTTGATTGTAAGGAGGAGCGAATAAGCGCCGAAACGTTGTTTGATTAAAATTGAAAACAGTCTGAAAAAGCCGGTCGGAAATTATTTAATTTAATTTAATTGATATTATCTTTTTCAATTTCACCAGTCAATCAAGAAATTTCATGTAGTTAGAGTAAAATAATATATATTAATAGAAGTAGAGTTTTACAGCGATGTTTCCCCTGCAGGTTGTTCTTCGTAGGCGTGAACATGGCGCAGACGGACTACGATGGGCGAACTGCGCTACACCTCGCGGCTGCAGAGGGCCACATGGACTGTGTGAAATTCCTCCTAGAGCAGTGCAACGTGCCTTCCAGTCCGGCCGACAGGTAGGCTCATCACCCACCGATTATCCTATACAAGTATAAATATTTTATCTCAACTGATGAAAACCTTAACGAAGTTCAATCTGATAGCGAATAAATAGAATAACCTATGCGGAAGACAGGCAGTAGTAATTAGAATATTATATACAATATATGGAGGACGTTGACAAAGAGAAGGATAGATTAATAGGCCACATTTTAAGACACGAGGCTCTTGAAAAATTAGCATTAGAGTTTAGAATACGCTAAGCAGATTAGGCAGGATGTGGGTTGTGCTAGTTATGCAGAAATGAAAAGGCTTGCGCAAGATAGGTTATATGGAGGGTTGCATCAGACCAGTGTTTGGGGGATCATATTTCCCTTTAGCCGACTGCAATGGGAATGGAAAATACTTTTTTTTATCGTGATAATTGGCCTATTTCGAATTCTGTGAGAATTAAAGTATCATGCGTTCCATCAGACCCGTACTAGGACTGAATACCACAACAACTGGGGATAAACAGCTACACGTCTCGTAATCGATGCGCAGTCGTTGATCACGAAACTTCGTGACTGCAACTTGATAGAGTAAAAACTGAAGTCGGAACACACTGAATTCTCTCTTAATTTTTGTGACGTCACACCGTCTGTGGTTCTACTAAGCCGTATGTGCATTATTACGTAGCTCAGAATGGGTTTTCACCTTGTGCAATTTTCTAATTACATTATTCCTTCCTCTGTATAGTTTTGTTTATAGCCTACTCGCCCTTAGTAATTTGTTAATTTTGCTTTTTTTAATGAGGTTCAGCTATAATATGAGCTGTGTTTTCTGTCCCGCAGATGGGGTCATGTGCCTATGGGAGAAGCGAACACGTTTGGTCACCTGGAGGTTTTCCATTACCTGAAAAACTGGGAGTTGGAACACGAGAAGCCGCATAGATCTTCTGTGTAAAAGTTTTTCCTCGTGCTCTTAACTGTGGAAAATGAAGTATAACTGAAAACGTCTAATATTGGTTCGAGAGGATAAATTTTGTTCGTAATAAATATTATTTTAACAATACTGCTGGAAGTTCATTTCATAGTTGCATTTTAGATGTCGGAACCGACTTTAAATAGGTCTATATTGGTGACTTACACATGCAGGGATGATAGGGATGATGTGCCATGTGTAGGAACTCCCTAACACGTCGTTTAGGAGTTACACGGGGGAAGGTTTCCAGGCAGATACAACAGGGTAAGTACACGCACTCTTTGCTCTAAGTTTTCACACCAACAGTAACATATCGTTCAAAGTTATAATATTTTATATGTATTCTCTTTGACAGAGATAGGTTTTCCTAGGACAGCTTGCGAGAGACAAAACTAATTGTCATGCAGCGATGCAACGTGGTTTGACTGAGGGAGTCGATGGAATGAATTGTCGTGCGGAAATGAACGGAGATCTCTTCTGCCATCAGTTTAGTGTCGGCGATCGGCAACCTGGCTCATTGATGTTAGCGAAGTGGCTGCCGTCTTCAACAACAGTCGTGAGGTACTTATTTTCTTTTTTTGAACAATAACTATCATTTTCTTTTGTTTTCAACAAGAGATACGATTAATGATTATTTAAAGTTTTATACTTTCTTTCATATGAATGTTCAGTTGTCACGTTATGAAGATTGACTACTTAAATTTATAATTTTAATATTCCAACTATTTTATCAGAATCAATGGATAGAATTTTTAAGTAGATTTCGCCCATTAAGTAATTATCAGCTAATAGGAAATTTTTTTATCTCGGACAGACCGATACATTAAAGACAGTTTAGGACCGGATGATTGAGGGACAATATAAATTTAACGGAGTATGAAGTCATGCAAGTCGAAAAATAAAAATACAACAGGGGATTGTTAGAAAGGTTGTATATATATTTTGACTTAACAGGCTACATGAGGGTGATCCTGAAACAGGCAACTCCTCTTGAATAGCATAGGAAAGGAATTGAGAAGGGGGGATGCGGAAGTTAGAGCAAGGTAGCCAAGAGTTGACTAGGGCCCCCGGGCTATAGTTTAAGGATCCTACCCAGTGTTTCACCAAAATGGAGGCAGGGAAACCCCTAGAAAACCTGCATCAGATAGGTCGGGCATTGGGTTCTATTCTCACGCCCTTCCGAGTGACGGGAGACGCGTCTGCTGTGGGGTCGCAGCATTCCCTTCTCCGTGTCTAAAATGACCTGTTTAAAAGAAGACAATTTTTATTTTGCTTCGTATATGTAACGGTGACATTAATTTATTGCCTAATTATAAAAAAATTAATATACAAAGTACATTGAATAAATATAGTTAATTTAGATAAGCCGTGCAGTTCCTCTCGTTGTCTTATGGAAGGGGGGTAATGTAAATAAATATATTTTGGGCTGATTGGTACAACAGTCACCAACTCTAGTTCTGGTTACAACACATTTGTTATTTCACCAAAGTGGAAATATGACGCGGAGGAGGAACTAGCAAGCACACTGTCCACTGTCCAAACTGAAAATATGTCGACTCAACTGCCTGACGGTAATAATTGATGTGGGCGAAGACTGAAGTAATAAAATATCACAGCTTAGTTGAACTATTCATAGCAACGTAACGTGAGGTCTTGGAGTTAACGTATAAAGCACACGAATGCAAGAAGCATGGAACGTCCGTGGTAAGAACGGCTCAACTGTTGGATTCGCCGATGATGGCGACTCGAACCTTGAGGCTCTTCTGCAGCACGGGGATGTGCAGGACGGGGAAGAGCCAGAAGTAGGATCCTCCCGAGGGCATGACTTCCAGGATCTTGAGCAGCAGCAGCAAGACAGCGGCGAAGTTGGCAGCCGACGCCACCAGACCCACGAGGTTGACCGTGGCCATGAGCAGCGTGAGTCGCCATCTTGCGGCGCGCTTCACGATGCAGACTGCCTCGTTGCAGATTCTCACCAGCTTGAGGGACACGGCCACGGACAGCAGCACCGTCAGCGTGGTCGTGGTCAGCGTCTCGAAGATGGTCTCCGTCGGGTGCTGCTTGCTGTTGATGGCCACCACGGCGACGGCTGCCGGAATGGCGCCGAACAGATCGTCGGCGAGCTCAACCCAGAACTCCCGCGCCTTGGAGCTCGACAGACCCACGCTCCTCGGGCGCTTCTGGACCTAATGGACGAAAGGGGAATATGGAATGTTCTTCTTGTTTGTCATCTTGCACGACACAGAATATTGAATGTAACGTGAAATATTCTCAGATGATCCGCATCATGACGTCTTGATCCACAACCCCGGGTACTTTTTTTATACATATAAAAACTTTTAACATAATGATTATCAGTTACCTACAGTAATTCATCCAGTATAAACAATATTAAAATAATGAATAAACAATTAAAATAGTGTATACAATTAACATGTTGACACGGAGGTAGGTTAAACCATTCATTAACCTACTTTAGCAGAATGGGTTTGGTTTATTTATTTTTGTGTGTTCCTGAGAGGCATACAATGTGGGTGGGTGGGGGTTGACAGGCTGTGAACTGGTTATTGGAGGATATATGAGGATGTGGCATGATGGTAAGGATGTTCCTCAATGTTCAGGGGGAGGGATGAGGTCGATGGAGTTGTTCGATCGTGGGGTTTGTGTGGTTGAAGGCGCTTTTTAATTAGGGAGTTATGGATTTGGAGATTACGGACTTAACTTTGGGAAGTTTAATGCTATGGTGGATGACGGAATTTCTAAGATACCAGGAACATAGGACCAGGTGGGTTGTATTATGCAGAGGTATAGGAGGTGTTTTGTGCTGATGGTAACAGGGGCTGTAGGATGTAGCAACCCCGGGCATATTACCCGTTTAGATGAACACAGTTTAACATTAACTTCGTGATGACCTTAAATTGGTAACGGGATCTTCTTCGTAAGTGTTGAAATATGAATCTGTACCTTCGTGCGTGGGCGGCGCAGAGTGACGCCGACGGGGATGCCATCGTCGGGGATCTCGACCCGGACCTTCTGGGCTCGCCTCATGCAGAGCCTCAGAAGGTTGATGGCGGTGAAGATGAGAGCTTTGCCGACGGTGAGGGTGAGGATGACCATCCCCGGCAGCGCGGGCAACTGCTCAAAGTGAGAGACGACGCCCAGCGCCGCGAGGCCGACGGAAGCGACCGCAAGCAGCAGCAGGACGACGCGCGCCGCCTCCAACCGCAGGCACGAGGTCGTCTTCATCTCTGCTTCAGATGGACAATCTACCCTGTGACTGCTTGACTGGGTGGAGATGCTGACCGTCTCTCAAAGGTCAACAGACATACTTACTCCACATAGGAAATTACTAATATTAACAAAAGGTGTATATATATGTCTACGAAAAACCCCTGGCACGAGTCATGAAAGACGAGAGTCTGTACGTCGCCTTGGTAGGCCGAGGCCCTAAACGGGCTGTAGCGTCAAGGAGAAAGAGAGAGAAAGCTCTAGGTTATGCGAACACAAGAAGTAGTGATGAAACCGAAGTTCCGAAAAAAATTAATCACCTACAAAAAGTGCGAACTTAATGTAATTAATTAATTAATATTTTGAATAGAATAAAATAAATATAAATTAACTAGCTATAGCCGCGACTACGTTCGCGCGGTAATTGGACCAATAGCTCTTTTTATTATGCAATAAAAAACGAAACAACAGGTACAGAAATTTTATAAAGTTGAATTCATTGAATTTATAAAAAGCACGCTATCATTTATTTATGATCGGTTAAGGGCAAATCTTATAACTCACAGGTAGTTTTCAACGGCGCTAATTGTTTATAATTTAAAAAAATATTTGCTATACCTTCCGATTTCCCCTTTTTCAATTCCCTTCCTATGCTATTAAAGGGGAGTTGCCTGTTTCAGGATCACCTTCATGCAGCCTGTTAACCCCTCCCCCCAAAAGTAATATAAATCAAAATATAGGCGACCCGCATTCACTTTCGGAGATTTCGATGAGCGTATGGCCCACAAAACCTTTCCCGCAGAATGTTTTTTTCACTTTTCATATGTTTATATATATGTATATAGAACCTACTATCGTAGGTTTAAATGTACTATGATAGAAACGTTTGCGGGATTGTACTCAACAATTTCTCAAAGTTTCATGGCGATCCGATGAAAGGTGTAGAAATGCATAAAGGACAAACAGGCAGACTGACATTTGTTTTTATATTATATATATATATATATATATATTAAAGACTAGAGATCCAAAAGGGATAAATTATCGCCAAATGAGGTTTGCAGCCTAAATGAAAATTAAAAATACACTGTGACACTTGTATATAGCTCGTTAAATTGTAAGATATGAATTTGTCATTATTGAAGTAAATAATAAAATGGTACATAAAATTAAGTCATTATAATTTTAACAGGGTATCTTAAAAAGTGTATACCTTGACCAAATTAATTCAAAACTGAGTAATATTTACTTCAATGAAATTATTGTCAATTGAAGTTCCAAATTTGTTATAAAAATGTAACTCTCCCGTTAATATCACAAGAGAATGTAGTTTTAACTGAAGACGTCCCAAATCTTGTGGACGAAACGTTGTATCTAATGTGTTGAATAACTTGTTGGCTGCGATGTTTATTTGTTAATTTTTTTATTGTGAGTATAAATAAGTATCAGTATTAGGAATTCATTACTAAATACATTCGTGTGGACTGTGGCGTTATATGAACGGTAGGAGATACAGAAAGGAAAAGAATAGAAGGCTTTGAAATGTGGCGTTGTAGGCGATGGGTGGATAGAATCACAAACAAGGAAGTTATACGCAGAATAGTGGAAGGAAGGACAATATGGAGGACGTTGACCAAGAGAAGGGATAGATTAAGAGGCCCTCGTTTTGAGACATGAAGGTCTTGAAAAATTTAGGGTAAGAAGAGAAGAGGGAGGCCGAGTATGGAATACGCTAAGCAGAACAGGGATGGTGTGGTTGTTACGTGGAAATGAAAAGACTTGCACAGGATAGGTTAGCATTGAGGGTTGCACCAGACCAGTCTTAGGACTGAATAACAACAACAACAACACAGACGTGAGATTAATTTAAATATTCAGTGCACGCTGTAGTAATGTAGGAAGAAGTGATGAATTATCTTTGGTGAGCTTGGCGTAACGTTATTTTTGGAGGTGGGATACGAGTGGAGCATCTTGGGGAGGAGAACGGGAACTTTGAAAGAAAGAAATTTTTGGCCGGACGACTAGAAATAATAGAAACACCAATAAGAAATCTATTACAGGTTATCAGTTTTAAATATGCTTTTTTTACGGCTGTGACACTAGACTTATAAATATTAATATATTTAAATTTCCCCCGCAACATTGTTATAATTTTCTTAGATATAGTGGTACCGGGTTATTACAACGCCTATGCTTATTTTCAGGGAGTAAAGACCATAAGGATATACGAATTTTTAAATAGTGATATTACTGCAAATAGACAATACTATGGGCAAGTACTCAGTAAAGAATAAAGTTAATACAGTCAATGTGTTTCCTCCTTCATTTGTGACTTGAACAGGTGGAAAATATTTGGAAAATAGGAAAAAGATATTAGATGGCTGAGGTGAGGTGAAAAAGAGCGCGTCTCCAAATATTCAAATGTAAAATTATGGAGAAGGGCGAAGATGTCTTCCTCTTCTTTCTAGTTGAAGACGGTCGCCTGGAATCGGAGACAAGTTAACTCGATTGGGGGGAAGCTGGCAATTAGCATACTAACGTCCAAGTGTCGCAAACAAGTGAGGAGTGAGATAGGTCGGGAGGCGTCAACAGCAGCCGTGGCCTAGGTCGGCGCTCAGCTTCACGGACACTCACAACTTCAACTTTACTATAAATAAAAAGACGGCTAAATTTGTAACCATGTTTTTATATATATAATTTATTGTAATATTATGTTTGTAGTACGCCTGAGGAAGTCACAAAAAGGAAATGAAACGTCGCTTGTGAATAAAAAGTGATAAATTTATATGCTAACTTTTTGGCCGTCTCTTTTTATTTAATTTTAATTTACATTCATTTTTAATGTAATGAGTATTAAAAAGTCTTTTTCCTTCACTTTTTCAGAGTAATTTTATTTTAAAAACTGGTAGTTTTCGGCAGTTATACTTCCATATTCATCATCGTACTTACACTTTTTTGCAACGGACGACGTGTAAAACAACAGAAACAATTTAAATATCAACAACGTGCATTTTTACGAAAAATAGAAATAATATAAAATAGCTTGTAAGTACAAGGATGAATATGGCAGTGTAACGGCCGAAAGCTACCATTTTTAAAAATAAAATAACTCTCAAAAGAGTGACCGAAAAAGACTTTTTATTACTCATTACATCAACATTTAAACGGCCAAAGGACGCAACGCATTCATTTTTAATTATTTTGTATTAACGAAACTTAATAATAGCTGTTCTTGTTATCGTTTTCAGTCCTTAGACTGGTCTAATGCAATCCTCCAAGTTAACTTATCCTGCGCAAGCATTTTCAATTTCTACGTAAGTGCCACACCTTCTTTCATATACTTAGTATATTCTATCCTAGCCCTTCCTCTTCTTTTCACTTCCCATGTAATGCTAATTTTACAAAAGACCATCATGTTTCAAAACGTGGCCTAATCTGTCCCTTGTCTTGATCATTGCTACTTACTTACTCTATAACGCAATCTATCTATACAAATAAATAAATTTGAAATGTCTGACTGTTTGTCCGTATATTTGTCTCGAATAGGCACCGAAACGGCTTCAACGAATTTAATTGACAATTTGAGGGTTTAAAATCAGGACATTTAACATTAATATTCGTTCATAGTTCATTTTATAATAGTATTAAAATAATTTAATAGTAATATTAATTCTAAGAGAAGGTTTCTTGGCTTACGTGCACTGGAACCTCCTAATGTGAATGCGGGTTGGTTATATATACTCTTGATTTTATGATGCTTCGAAATGGCTTAACGGATTTTTATGAAAATATCAGGGACTGAAACAGGAATTTTATATTATATTTTTCGTGTATGTTTCATTTAGATATCTTGCAGAGGTCAGAAGATATTAATGTAAATATTTATAAATAGATTAAATTGCAGTTTTATTATAAGCGTAAGAGGAAGAGAGAGAGAGAGAAGACTGGACGGAGGGCGAGCATTCTCACTTCCTCTATTGTTGCAAACGTGTGAAAGCGAGACCTGTTGAAAACAAACTGCAAGTTGTAAGGGTAATAAAAAAACTGATGAAAACTTTATTCTTATCTACGAAAAACCGAGGGAGACAGACATTGAACGTCAATATTTTCGGCACCGTCACCAAAACGATGGAGTCGACATCTATCACGGTCAAATTTGGGCACTTTTTATTTAATGTTTTCAGACCTAAATGTTGGAGGATCTGATATTTGACTAAACCGCCATGGGAAGTGCAAATCCTAACGTTGCCGATAGGTGTCGGAATTCGATTTATTCTACAACGAAATTGTCGTTATTAATGGAAACAACTTCTGTGTGGGTCAAGTGAAGTGGCATTTCCTGTTAAATTTTTAAAACGAATTTATTGGAATTAGCACTGGCTATTAAATATAGGATACAGAACGTAAATATGTTAAAAAATACATATTACAGTATCTTTTTTATTACTTTTTGTTTGGGTTAAAATATTACGTTCTTTCTTGACATTATTTAAAACATTCTAAACATATTTGAGGCGATTTTAGGGAATTGATAAAATAGGTCTGTTTATTTTTTTTGCAGTCGTATTCACAAATTTGCCTGTATCGTAGGCAACCCTTTTATCTCATGAGTCGAAAAAAATATCTAAGTATCAAGGGAATCATTGGAAATTTTTTATTTATTAAATCCAACTTTACTTCCTTAATAATGCGATAATAATTATTATTTAACCAGTTCCCGTTCATCAAAAACTGAATGGTCGTCCGTTGCCTTGAAACCTTTTGTTATTATATTGACAAAAATATTTATTAACCTATTGCAATCGAGTTTTGTAACTAAGTTTTAGTTAAGCTTTTCAAGGCGCGCCTTACATTAATTTATTTTATTTACATGTGATAATTAGCACACTGAATCAGGCTTTGCTTTTATATATGTGCCGTATTACTTTTTTTTTCGTAATTGTTATATTGTGTTACCTTGTCAAACTTAGATTTTAAAGGTATCTGTGTGGTCTTTTGCATTATAATATGCCATTTATTTTAAGGAGGAGTGAAATTAAACGTACATTTGTCCTTCATTACATATTAAAGCTGAGTGACATATTACTAATATACGTATTGCGTTTGATGGCCACAGTCGTCCTGTTTACAAGTCAACAGAGCCTCTTTGCGTGGGCCAGCATCGTCTTTCTTAGTCAGTTAGGACCGCCGTATTGTAATCGAATGAGTTCGCTATCTTACGCATTCGTCCTAATCTGATAACTGCTGCCATAGATTATTTATTAAAGAGATAACGAGAAACGTAACCAAATTGGCCCTTGTGTTGGCATCACTGCATTCTCTTAATTTCAATTCGTTTTTCTTCTGTTTGGGGTTTCCTGGTTGCGAGTAGAAATTTGCCAACAGCTCGTTTAGGCCCTTTTTCAAGGCTAATCAGTCTGTCAGTTTGCAGTGGCAAGCAGAGAAAAATGGAGGGGATAAAAACCTGCACGGAATGCAAAGATCCAATGTAATGGGCGTAACAGAAGGACTTTTCAATAATTTGGGGAGGTGTTTAGGGTGTTACGGTCAACATATTTCATTGAGTATTTTAGATAGATCTCAATTTAAAGATTCGGTTTGTATTCCTTTTTTTTCTTCACAGATTTACAATATGAGGAAAATTGAATTCCGAATTTTGGATTCGTCGTTTTTGGACCTGCTGGCGGTTCCCGTGTCTTATAATTAACAGGTATTTGGCAATTCCTTTCCTATGCAAATGAACTTTAATCTATTAAATTTATTTACATCAGCAACCATTCAGTTTCGAGGGTACGTGAATTTTATTTAAATACTGATACGGAAAAGATTGGGATTCGAATCTAGTCACTATTCGCCCCCATTTTTACTTCCCGTAAAATTGATCTGATATTTTAGTAAACCACACGTGTCATGCCTTTAGGATTTAAGTGGCATAGGGGTATAATTTTGCAAAGTTCACGATGATCACATGTCACTGGGCAACTGGGAAAAGATTCAACATGCATCTATAATGAAAATTTATGTGGACAATATCGTAAAGTAATGTATTTTATATTCATTTAATCTCCAACCGATTTAATTAAGCGGTGAACCGGTTAAGGACTTCAACTGACCAATATAAATAAAATTAATTATCGAAGTAACAACCATGATATTAATACAAGTTCTCCTTGCAATGCGTTAATAAAATCAATCACCGGGTATTAAGGATTATTCATGCAAGGATACACAAGGGGGAAACAGCGAATTGGTGTGAGAAAATTTTACAATAAATAAAAATGACTGTCAAAAGGTCAACATGTAAATTTTTCACTATTTTTTCGAAAGCGACGTTTCGTCTCCTTTTTGAGACTTCATCAGACTTGGATCATTTCGGCCGCAACCGCCAGGGGCTGGAGATAGTCCATGCGCGACACTAAATTCTTCACACGTACAGCCAGTTATCTTTTCGGCTGGGGGAGTCAAGGATTAAATTTCATGGATTGCTATATTTTTTTACGTCTGAGGAAGTCTGAAGATTGGAGACGAAACGTCGCTTTTGAATTAAATAGAGATAAATTTATATGCTGAATTTTTGTCTGTTTTTATATTATTTGTAAATTTTTAAGTCAGAAAACTATGTTGTAGGAAAATTTTAATTTTTAAAATAAAAATAATTAATTAGGAAGTGGAATCAAAATTTTATTTTTTAAAATAAAAATAATTAATTAGTAACTGGAATAGTCTACCTGCAAACGTGTTAGCGGTATGAACGCAGAGAATAAAAAAAACCAAAGAAAAATTTTAATGACTTATTTTATGAATTATTTGTAAACAATAGGTTTGATTCTAATAAAATTGAGTTATGTGAAGTGGAGGGAAAATGAAGTCATACTTTAAAATTGGTTGTCATTACTGTGAAATGTGAGATGTTTGTAATTTCCGAATTAATAGCTTGTGGGGTTTCCAGGAGTCAGTCATGCGTCCATTAGTGCATAATAATAGAGCAGACAACCTTTTCTTAATTGACAGATTAGAAAAAGCCTAATTTTCTGTTGTTTCGCGTATTTTATTATTGTCGTTAGACCTAATAGTGTCTGGACTCACCTTAGGATTGGTCTTGCGATCTGTAAACATGCACAAAATTAAAGAATCTGCATGGTATGTTTGATATAAGTGATATCCGACATGAAGTGCACCATTCAACTGTCACTAACGAATAAACTATTGAGGTCGCAGATAGATACGGGAACGTGACGTCACCTTCCCTGATAACGTCACAGTCTCGCCGCCGCGAGGAATCAGAGATGCTAATACCACGGTCCGTCGTATACGGCTTAGAGAGAGAACAACAGAGAGGCTGTAAAGTCGGGTTATCTTTGGCACTTATCGTGCGATAAAATCCACGTCCGACGGCGCCGACGTGCAATAGCTCCGGCGGCTATCAACACAGTCATTGTAACTATAAATCCCTCCTACTCGCTCTGCCCAAGTGACCCGTCAACGCGTTAGGTGCCGACAGTGCAAATATCCACATCAACGGAACAAGTGGAAGTTCCTTTACCAGGACTCGAGAGATTGAATGTTTTCTCCATATAACATGAAAAATTTCCTCCAGGCAACAGGATGCCTTAAATCCAGCGACGTCATCAAGTTTAGGCTCAAGGTCTTAAGGAATAATGTCACGTTCTATACATATATGAAAATATGAAAAGTGAAAATTTTAAAAGTAAACGACTAAATGCAATTAATTACATTGCTGTTGTGGTATTCAGTCCTAAGACTAGTCTGATGTAATCCTCCATTCTAAACTATCTTGCGCAAGCCTTTTCATTTCCGTATAACTAGCACATTCCACGCCATACCTAATCTGCTTAGAGCATTCTATCCTTGGCCTCCCTCTCCTGTTATTACCCCACACACTTCCCTCTAATGCCAATTTTAGAAGACCCTCATGTCTTAAAACGTGGCTTATAATCTATCCCTTCTCTTGGTCAACGTCCTCCATATTGTTCGCCTCTTCTCCTATTCTGTTTATAACTTCGTCGTTAGTGATTCTATTCACCCATCTCATTCTCCTGCAGCACCACATTTCAAAGGCTTATATTCTATTCCTTTAGTAATCCAGATACGTTTAGCTTATTTCCAACACTGTAATTAAATACAGATATTAATAATTTTGTACTTTTTCTTTCAATAAATACGTAGTGAATTACTTGTAAAATAAAAATAATAATAATTTCATAACGCCATAATTTAAGCCTGAAGTGTGTTATTATTACACCAGCTTGTGAGGTCTCTAAAATTAGGCAGCTGTGAAAAAATATCAGGAAATTCAAACCCAAGTAGAGTGACGTCACAAACTGTTGTAACGGCCTCGTACTCTCGTTAGCCACGGTTGAGGGTCGGTGAATCATTATTTGGTCATCGAAACGTCCCTCGGCTGCAAATCCTAGGACTCTTTCCACAATTTGCATCGCCTGTCCTTTCAAATCTTTTCATTTACATTATTTCCCTATAAAGAAATAAACGTTATGTTATTATTTGAGGTTAATATGTAAAGCGCGTGTTTACTTGGAACCGAGACTTCGCGTGAGCAGCCATGAGAAACGAATGGTGATTCTATCATCACCAGCGAATAATAGTTTTATGGCTGCCGGCGCCTCTTCGGCGGAGGATTCTAGTGTCCAGGATTTGTCTAAGGATTTTGCTTACAGCCGACAGGGGTTTGGTGACCTCACCTACTGTTATCAGCCAGGGCTCCTGCCCTTTATAATAATAATAATATCTATACAAAAACTACTCGCACACAAATTAAAATGTCCAATTTATGTAATAAACACGAGATTTTCCGCATCCCCCCTTTTCAATTCCCTTCCTATGCTATTAAAGGGGAGTTGCCTGTTTCAGGTTCACCCTCATGTAGCCTGTTACACAAAAAAAAAACGCATCCCCAAGGCGTTGCTCGAGTTTTCTCGCAGGCGCTTCACTTCAGAGTGACTGCGTGGCTCACCTGATTATGTCGGGAATGCCTCGCAATCTCTCTCTTTTTTTTATTAAAGTTCTCATATACCCTTCACCTATTTTAGGAGGTATATGTACTGGGGTCGAAGACCTTGAGCATATGGCATGAGTTGTCCGCTGATCTCATTGGATCAGTCGGCCAACTGCCTCCTGAAATTGGTGGAGACACGGAGAAGGGAATGCTGCGTCCCCACAGCAAACTCGTCTCCCGTCATTCGGAAGGGCGTGAGAATAGTACCCAATGCCCGACCTACCTGATGCAGGTTTACTAGGGTTTTACCTGCATCTCTTTAGGTGAAACACCGGGTAGGATCCTTAAACCACAGCCCGGGGGCCCTAGTTAACCCTTGGCTACCTTGCTCTACCTTCAGCATCCCCCGCTTTTCAATTCCCTTCCTATGCTATTAAAGGGGAGTTGCCTGTTTCAGGATCACCCTCATGTAGCCTGTTAACAAAAAATATTAATTAACACAGTGGTTAGTAAAATTAATTCAGGTCATCATTATTGTTGGTCTCCCGACATTAAAATTTCTCGATTCGACATTAGATCCCATTTTTCTTCACTATGTGTGATCTGCTCCTTAAAAATGTATCTACTGAGAAAGTTCTGCTCTTTTTCTCTATCTCCGTTTTGTATAATTTATCCATTATGTTAAACAGGAGACATTACTTACTGAATCTCCCTATTACGTTCACTTGTTTCTGATTGTTTCGGCCTTAATTCCTCTATCTGGAGATTTTGGGTTATACCCACCTTCCTTAAGCTCTTGTAAACAAAATAAGAAGCATTCATTCTGACATCCAGGCTTACCACACAATCAGTATATCTGAGTTTTTTTAAATAAATTTTTCTGTTTCTACTCTAAGGCATATGTTGTTTTCTATATCGATTGTAATCTAGAAGGATCGACACTTGGGCGTCTTTGGTCTTCATTTCGAACAAGACATTATTATTGTACGTACATTACAAGATACCGTTTCTTGATACTTATCTATACGATTGCTGATATACTGCATGTATTACTCCTGGTTATCTTATCTTGTTCTTGGTAGTTGCGTAATGTTCCAGGCTTCCCTCTTTCTCAAACAAATACAACAAATGGATTTCAGAAAACACATCAACTTGAGACGTATTATTTTACGTAATCGTTATTAATAATTATCTCACATCATCCTTCCAAGTATTATATACTCGTTAGAATTGAGGGACATTTTTTTTCTATTTCTTTAATTCGCTTTTAATTGTTTTCCCTAATTCATCTTACCAAATCGGCCGCGGAATTCTTTTTTTAATCCTTTGAAAATATTGGGGATTTTCTTTGTCAACCCAGTCTGAATTAATCTGTTTTGTATAAATATATTAAAAGGGAAATATCGTACGCAAATAAATAGGGAGTACAAACCTTGAATGAGTTATAGTTGAAAATGAAGTGTCATAACGCCTAAGTCATGTGATGTCAGAGAGACGGAATTATAGCGAAATCCGCCATATTTAATTTTGCTCAATTTGGCGGGTTTATTTGTTTCAATTCCACTACTCTCACATTTGATCGATTACATCTTACAACGCGATCTTGGAGAAATGCCGAAGACTAATACAAAATATTAGGTAATATTATTATTAATATATTGAAATTTAATAGATTAATTGTCAACTCTATACAATGACGCAATTATTTAAAGTGAGAAGTCTTGAAATTTTGGGTTATGTGTGTTTATTGAATTTTTTGTATTAATAATGGCAAATTCCAAAAAAAAACTTCAGATGTAATAATTTAATAAATTTTCCCCTCTGTTAAGACTGACGCAATTATTTCAAGCGAGAATTCCAAATGATGAACAATAGATACAAAAAAATTAAATGAATAACATAGAATGGCGAAAAATCAGAAATAGTAGAAGTTAATTTGAATTAAAACGTTTCGTCCCCAGCATTCGGAACCTCCTGTTGCGGTATTCAGTCTTTAGACTGGTCTGATTGCAACCCTCCATGCTAACCTATCTTGCGCAAACCATTTCATTTCTTTGAAACTAGAACAACCCACATCCTCCATAATCTGCTTAGCGTATTCTATTCTTTGCCTCCATCTTCTGTTCTTACCCCACACACACTTCCATCTAATGCTAATTTTACAAGACCCTCGTGTCTTAAAAAGTGGTCTATTAATCTATCCCTTCTCTTGGTCAACGTCCTCCATATTGTTCGCCTCTTCTCCTATTCTGTTTATAACTTCGTCGTTAGTGATTCTATCCACCCATCTCATTCTCCTGCAGCACCACATTTCAAAGGCTTCTATTCTATTCCTTTCCGCAACTCCTGTCGTCCACGTTTCGCACCCATGTAACGCCACGCTCCATACGAAAATTTTTTAGCAAATATTTCCTAATATTCACACTTATTTTTACCCGTAAGTAAATTCCTGTTTTTCCTCGCGAAAGCCTTCCTTGGTGTTCAGGAATATTTAATACAAATTTATCTGGAGATTTTAGGGGAGTATTATTATTATTATGTGTAATTAGTCAATAAATAGTTTTGTTTTGGATTGAGCTTTAATATCCAGGAAATTGAAATTAATTTTCCCTAGCACTTGTACGGATGAATATATATTGTGGCAGTGATAATTAGGTGGAGTAAGAAGCAGGGTAATTTAGTTTAGAGCGCAGGGAGGGTGGAAGGTAATATTTTACAGCTCACGCAGGCCAGGCTAGTGCGTGTTCACATCCAAATATTCTTCCGATTAGCAAGCACCGTCTCTCGACCGGACAAACTTTCCACTTTTCGGGGTGGGATCGACCTCCTCCTCGTAAAGTCTCGTTTAGGCTGCGGGGGGGAGCAGCACTTTACACCAATTACTTTAACTCACGTTCC
This sequence comes from Eucriotettix oculatus, assembly GCA_034510155.1. Lineage (NCBI taxonomy): Eukaryota > Metazoa > Arthropoda > Insecta > Orthoptera > Tetrigidae > Eucriotettix > Eucriotettix oculatus. Next base: position 58,390,526 of record CM067382.1, on the reverse strand, counting down.
CCCCCCTAATCGCCCCTGCCCCCCTTTCGAAGATTGTTCTCCGAATGTTATCTTCGGTAATGACCCGTGTTCAGTCATATCGATAAGCTTGTTTATCGACATCGCAAGAATATCATCGAATAGCGTTCACCGCTGTTTAACATATATATATAACAGCCGATTAAGAACGTTAAAACGTATTATGGGAAATAAATCATACTGGAAGGAGAAGAAATAAAAACCTTACGGTTTGCCGATGATATTGTAGTGTTAGGAGAGTCAGAAGAAGTCTTGGAAACAGTAATAAATGGCATGAACGTGGTCCTGGAGGAAGATAACGAGATGAGGATTAAATTATTCCATTGTGTGAAAACAAATTTATATTAATTACATCTTTTGCTGACAAATTGTACGCATTTTTTCTTCAATAACAAAAAACTAATTTGTAACTGTTAAGCGTTATGAGGCGCAGTTCGGTCAACAACAATGGCTAGTCGGCTGAAAGATGGTGATTCCCCGCGGGAGAGTCCCGCCGAGCGTGTGTAAAAAATGAGGGCGGGGAACCCCGAAATTTTGTGAAATAGGGGAATTCCCGTCGGAAGATTTAAAAGGGAAGCCGATGGGTGGCTCAGGGCCAGAAGTGAGACGAGTGGAGGAGAGGACGGACGTGGACCGAGCAGATACGGAGAAGTCAGATGAGAGGAGGAGAGGACGGACGTACGGAGAATTGAGACGAGTGGAGGAAAGGACGGACTTGGTCCGAGCAGATACGGGGAATTGAGACGAGTGGAGGAGAGGACGGACTTGGTCCGAGCAGATATGCAGAATTGAGACGAGTGGAGGAGAGGAAAGACGTGGGCAGAGCAGATGAGCAGAAGTCAGACGAATTGAGGAGAGGACGGACGAGAGCAGACGTGTCCAGACGTGATCAAACCCTGCAAGACGCCAGAGAGACGCGCAAACATTCGAGAGGTGGATGTTTGTTGGCCCAGTAATTGTGGCTACTGCATACTCCATCCATCTCTCGAGAGACCCAAAATCCCCTGAGATTAAGCCCGCGTATTCACTTTAAATTAATAAATGAAAAATTTTAAAATTGATAATAATTTGTTCCACTAATTAATTAATGTTTTATACCCAAAAAAGTATATTACAGTATATATATATATATTATTACTTAGCTGTTATTGGCATCTATATACAATGAAAACACAAATACAATTACAAAAATAAAGCACAATTCACACCAAGGAAGAATTTTGAAGTACAGATTTTGATCTGAAAAAGCAAAGAAAGGAGTCACGCAGTAATAATTCGGCGCCGTAACACACACACACACACACACACATATATATATATATATATATATAGAAAAGTGTCTATACATTGCTGAGATAGTGGATAATAAATATCGTGAACAAGAACCTGGAGGAAGACTACAACATAAGGATTAATACATGGAAAACCAATGTGATGGAGTGTATTATGGGAAACAGTGGAGTAACGAAATGTGTTAGATTGTGAAGGGATTCTGCTACTTGGGGAACGTAATAACTAGAGTAGGACAGCGCAGGCAGGAAAGGTTTTTGTAAACAAGGAAGAGGAAATTACTTTCTGGTAAGAAAAATGTGAACATTAAGAAATAATTGCTAAAATTTTTCGTATGGAGTGTGGCGTTACATGGGTGCGAAACGTAGACGGTAGGAAGTGGGGAAAAGAATAGAATCGTTTGAAATGTGGTGCTGTAGGAGAATGCTGAAAATGAGATGGGTGGATAAAATCAATCACCAACGAGGAAGTTCTGAGCAGAATTAAATGCCCGTTTTAGGATCACCCTCGTGCAGCCCGTAAAACCAAAAAAAAAAAAATTAAAAACTGTTGCTGGAATTTGTAAAAGCGGCCTAATTCCTGGTGACGAACCCCAAATAATTTTCACAATTCGCTCCTAGAATTAAGGTCTGAAGGAATGAAGGGATGCTGAATCGGTCCTTGGACGTAGACTCGGATTTTCTCAGTGCCCGGATCTCGGGAGGTCCGGGGTTCGAGTCCCTGGTCCGGTCGACGTTTTTCTATTCATGGCTTTCCACACAAACAATTTTGTATCTCGTTGAGGATCAAGGAGAAACTTGTCGGGTCAATTTTCAAGATGGATAAACATAAATACTCCTAATCTAAAAAAATATTGATAGTCATTAAAAATTTCTATAGCCCTGAAAGGAAAAAAGGGAAACGCTACAAGGATGTTATAACACTTTACTTCACTTTGACTTTAACATTTAAAATTTGAATATACATTTATGTTATTGAGGATAAACACTTCCCCCTTTTTTTTGAGATTTGTCCTGAATTTATTTTCCTGAAGGGGATTTCCTCCAAACACTCCTGCCACAGGTACATTATTCCAGTCGTTGATGGTCCTATTTTGGAATGAGGGTTTGCCAACATCTGTATTTTTTTTTGCTTCCTACGTTTCACTTTGAATTAATGACCGTCCCATCTACCTAGATAACTGGAGCTAATTCCAGTCCACGGTTTTTTTTTGCCCCCGTAGAAGCTTGAATAACAAATGCAGCCTTGCTTTCTCCCTCCTTTTATGACAATATCTCCCAACCTAGTTGTTCTACTTTTTCGTCCCTATGACACCCCTGTGGCCCTACTCGCATAAAATTAGCGACCCCCTTTTTCTGAACTCTCTGTAATGATTCTATTTTTTTTTGTACATAGGGATCCCAACAAGCTGCCCCCGTATTCCAAAATTAGGTCTAAGTAACGAGGCGAAAATGGAAGATTTTCGTCCTGCCATCATTGTGCTTCAGCCTGGGGTAAACCACCACCACCTTTCCCTGGCCCCCTCCCCTCCTCCTCCTTCCCCCCACCACCGCCGAAAAGAAAAATATTATTGTTGATGATGTTGTGCAGGAACAAATTGTGATGACGTGCCTGCATTTCAAGAGTCTCATATTGACTGTATTTAGTCCCCGAGGGAGGAAACTCGGCCGAAACAGCGCAGATGCAAACATTTATTTATACTACTTAATGGTGGTGGCGGTGGTGGGGGATTCGTTAGGAGAGGAGAGAGAGAGAGAGAGAGAAGGGCTGCTTTAAGAGACGTGATCGATTGCGCCGACCTACCACAAGAGCCCTTGACCTGGCGAGCGAGTGCATGTGCGTACGCACACACACACACACACGGCCATTTCCGTACTCCGCAGCCACCAGACTCTCCAAATAATTATTAACAAATCAACTCAATTCCTCATCACTGTTTGTCACTATCTATATATTTTGAGGGACACGGGGACTCAAATTTGGGCCGAAATATGGGGGGGAGAGAAATTCTAATTTTTTCATGTCATTAAGCCTTTAAGCCTACCAAAAACCTTCTATGCGTCACAAATTTAAGCCTTTCAGATCATATAACAAAACTTTTAATTCTATTTCGTCACTTTTAAAGGCTGAGGAGCAATTTAAATGGATTTCATTCTAAATTAATAAATGATTACTTTCTTTTAAAAAGAAAAGTGCATTTCCCTGCTTCACGATTTCTGGCTACCAGAAAAACCTTGTATACGTCACAAATATTAAGTTTTTCGTCTTCACTCTTTTTGCATACAAGTATTATTTTTCTACTTGTTGAAGGAGTTTAGGTGAAACAATTTTTTTCAATGTCACGAAAAGTGCCAATTTTTTTATATAACCCTAGTGAAAATTTTTTTTCCTCCCCAGTTTTATTCGATTTAAAAAAAAGGAATACTGACAACGGTCAGTCTTACTTATTAATGTGAAGAAGAAGAAGAAAAAATATGCTAAAATGTATTCAGGTATGTGGCGCACGCAGGGAAAAACATTTTCTAAATATCTCAACCAAAAAAAACAAGTTTACAGAAACATGATTTTTGTACATTACTACACACACACACGTGTGTGTCGTTAACAAAGAGTTAAAATTTCAGGCAAGCAGTTTTTCTTTTACAGGAATTTCAAATTTCAGTCACCCGTGTCCCTTAAGACCCTGCGCCCTTAATTTACATTTTGAGGGTGACTTTTTATAAACGAAATTAAATTAAAGGTTTTGTTATATGATCTTAAAGGCGTATTACTTGTATACAAAAAGAATGATGTCAAAAACTTAATATATGTGACAAAAATTTAGTCGCATAGTTCATTTCCGAAATACAGTTACGTTCAAACTGTTCGATCCAATCGTCAAAGACTTAGGTCAATATGTCCTGAATTATTTTTTATAATTCCATATGGTCAGTTTCTATTAAATTGTGTCACATATTCATATGAAATTGTTGTTAAGTAAACAAATATGGTGAGTGATACATCGATTCCACACTCTAGGAAGCAAATCGATTGTGGGTGTGTTTATAAGTGCAGAAAATTACGAATGGAGACGCGTATTATATTTTCATACCGTACGGGTGCCCGGCGTTGCCCTGATGTAAATCTCGTAGTCAAAGTGTGATTTTACTTTCCCGTGTGCAAGAAATTAATTCAGAAAGGAGTAAGGTAAGTATGAAGTTTGTCGCCCATGCTCTTCGACTTTTAGTTTATGCATGCAAAATATTAACTAAAATAGCATATAGGAGAATGGAACACCAAATAGTAGGCGAGTTATGGGAAGATCAATTAATTTGGTTTTAGGAAGAATGTAGGGATGGACAAGAGAATCAAATATTGACTTTGAGACTAATCTTAGAAGACTGGATAAGAAAAAACCGGCCTACGTTAATGGCATTTGTACATTTATAAAAACCGTTTGATGTGAACCGGAACACGCTATTAAGGATTTTGAAGGGCACTGGGATAAAATATCGAGAAAGGAGGCTTGTACATTACCTCTACAGAAGACAGGCAGCAGTAATTAGAATAGACGATCATGAAAGGAGTAACACAGTCTGTCGCCCATACTGTTTAACTTATTATATAGAACAGGTGATGAAGAAAGTTAAAACGGAATAAGGAAAATGGGCCCAAATGCAAGGAAAATAAATTAAAAATTAAAAGAAAGAAGTAACACAAGGATGCAATGTGTCGCCCATTATTATTATTATTATATAGAACAGATGATGAAGATGGTTAAAACGGAATAGGGAAAAGAAATAAAAACCTTACGCTTTGCCGACGATGTTGTAGTATTAGGGGAGTCAGAAGAAGACTTGGAAACCATAATAAATGGCATGAACGTGGTCCTGGAGAAAGAGTTCAATATGAGGATTAATAGAGGGGAAACCAAGGTAATGGAGTGTAGTATGGGAAACAGTGGAGCAACAAAATCTGTTAGTTTGGGAAGGGATATTTAGACGGAAGTCAAGGAATTCTGCTACTTGGGAAGCGTAAAAACTAGGAATGTTGGAAGTATAGTAGACATAAAGACTAGGATAGCACAGGCAAGGAAGGCTTTCGCGAAAAAAAGGGACTTACTTACGGGTGAATATTAGGAAATTGTTACTAAACATGTCCGTATGGAGCGTGGCGTTATATGGGTGCGAAACGTGGACGATAGGAGTTGGGGAAAGGAAAAGAATAGAAACCTTTGAAATGTGATGCTATAGGCGAATGCTGAAAATCACATGGGTGGATAGAATCACAAACGAGGAAACCAACCGTGACGGTCAATTTCTTTTTATTATCTCTCATGATCAACATTGAAAGTTCAATTCTTCTGATGTAATTGACGAGGTCTGTCACTGTACAGAGATAAGAAGCAGCCAAATTTTATTGGTCTGTTTTACCATTTATTCTAATTTATTTATAAAACTAATTTTGTAATATTGAAAGTGAGCAACAAGTTTTAATAATAAGAGCAAGTTTAGATAAATGCAGAAAAGATACTGACGAAAAATTCTTACGTCATCAACCTGGAAACTGAAATGAAAAGCCTGACAATTCTTCGGATTTATTTAAAGTCAACATTTTCTAAGGAAAATAGTTTTTCATTATTTGAACCACTGAGGCATTGATGATTTAATTAAAGAACAAGTGCAAAAAATTGTAATTATTGTTTTTATTAAAGATAATGGCCAATTAAAACGGACTGAAAACTTGTAATGAATTAGTAGAACGTTACATTTCTGCCAACTTCGTGAAGTGACTAAAGTAAGTTACAGCTGATGAAGGTCAGAAGCGTAGGGCGTTTTAATTGGATATTATATTTATCTGATCTTCATATACTAATAGCTATTAACTAAAACTCAACATCGTAAAAGAGATACGATGAAACGTTTCGAGCACAATTTTGAGACTTCTTCAGATTAACAGATACATAATCCAATTTCTTCTTGAGGTAATTATAAAAAAAAGTTGAAGTATTTCAAATGTGCAGCTAGAACATGCAGTTTTAATGGATTATTAATTATGTATTTTGAAACTGGTGAACACGCGGAGAAGGGAATGCTGCGACCCCACAGCAAACTCGTGTCCCGTCATTCGGAAGGGCGTGAGAATAGTAGCCAAATCCCGACCTACTTGATGCAGGTTTTCTAGGGTTTTCCCTGCATCTCTTTAGGTGAAACACCTGATAGGATCCTTAAACCATACCTTGGAGTCCCTAGTCAACCCTTGGCTACCTTGCTCTACTTTTCGCATCCCCCCTTTTCTATTTCCTTCTTATGATATTAAAGGGAAGTTGCTTCTTTCAGGATCACCCTCATGTAGTCTGTTAACCCCCCTTCTCCCAAAAAAATTTAAATAATTCAAAATTTGATATTTTATATTTTAAGGAAATTATTGCCCAATTAAATTTATAATTCGTCACCAAAATTTTAATCTGTACTTACAAAGAATTTTAGTGATGTAACTGATTATCAAAAGAAGTCCCAAAATTTCCATGAAAACGTTGTTTCTCAAGAATTCTCACAATTATTTTGTCAATGATCGAAAATTTTCCCGTTTTATATTCTGGATAAATGGCCGGGAGGACCGGGAATTGTTACACTGACCACGTATCACCCCAAATTCGGAATGTGTCACGCCCAGATGACAGTCCGCAGCCGCCTTGGTAGGCCAAGGCCCTCAAGAGGGCTGTTGAGCCATAAAAAAATATTTATATTGTGGATAAACAGATCTTGGGTCTCCACCCGGGGTTGAATTAATTTAAGCCACGACGTTTCGATTGTGTAATCTGCCATTTAACCCGGGTTGAAACCCAAGAACTAGTCATCCTAATCTGAGGGTCTTTGGAATGGACAAGAAAAAATATTAAATTATAATTAATGTTAAATTTTACCTACGGGTTTTATGGCCCTTTTTATTTTTTATAACGTTTGTATTGGTCAAAAGTCGAGTTTGACTTTTTCCGCGGTTCCGAGAAGAATGCCATTTCAAAAGGCAGTTCTATATAAATAGGTAATACACAAACTAGAGTATTTTAAAAAATCTTTAGTATTGTTTATCATTGTCATCTTTCCGTGCAATCATTGTTTTCGTACTGTACTGTAGGATGTGACCACACGGTAAGGAAATAGACTGGGAAATACGCCATACATGTCACATTGCTCGGTGACGTCACAGACTTTCGTGGGGTGACACATTCGTTGAGTTTTTAAAACTGTAACTCGTTCCACGTCTGTGCCGCCCATCATCCTCCTCTTCACAGTTTTTCTTTGGTTTTCAAGAGTATTTATACCACGTTTACTTGCAATCTATTCTCGTCTTTTAAATTATACAAACAAACCTTCTTCTTTTTATATTGTACGAACTAATAGGAGATTAAATTTTAGAATGTAAATAGTGCTCGTTTCGTGTTGCTTGGTTTATAATTGAATTATGCGTGTGTGTGTGTGAAGTGACCTTTACCGTAATGGTTTTCCCGATAGATGATTCGGTCCACGTTTCGCGTCTCGTGCATTTCAATGACTCCGTGTCGGGCTCCGTGGAATCTATATACCTCCATAATCAGATCTCCCAAGTACTGTTAACCCCCCTCCCACACCCTCCATTCCCAGAAACTGGGCGGTGGAGTTTAATTAAGACGCTCTCATCTGATGACGTCATCACTACCTTGGCGGCGTCGAGACACAATTCCGCTGTCGTGACAGTAAAAAGGGGGTTTGCGAGTCTACACGTGGAGGACATAACACCTACCCAATAAAATCAAAGTTATCCCTCTGACCCAGTATGTCATGTATCAATACATGTTCCCTCTTACTCCACATAACAGGCCGACCTCATTCAAAAGATTTAAGATAGACATTAAAATAAGAACAATTTCTCTTCATTAAAAAAGTATACTAATCGACATATTTATAAATATACACAGATAAATATGGAAATACTGTAAAAAATTAAGAAAAACTATAGTTTACTCGTAATTAGCCAGAGGTAATTATTGTTCCTACGTCTAAAATTTTTGCACATTTTGCCAATCGAAATTGTGATTATTACCATGTATATGTTTTGACTCCCCTCATGCAGCAATCGACATGACATGAATAATTTGAACAAAATTTACGATACTCTTTTCTTGTAGTAGTTTAGTGCCTTAATATTCTCCTCCATTGTTGAAATTTAACTGCCTAAAGCACTGATTGTTACTACATAATTTCGTCCAGGAGCTGGAGAAGGTCCATGCGAGACAATATGTTCTTTACATGTAAATTCAATAATCTTTTCGGCTGACGGAGTCGAGGAATATATATATGATGTATTGATAAATTTGTAAGTTTTTAACCATGTTTTATATATATAAATTAAAAATTTGTAACATAGAACCCCTTTTTTTAAGTATTGTAATATGTTAGTAGTTAGCCTGAGGAAGTCTCAACATGGAGATGGTGAATAAATAGTGATATATCGATATACTGACTTTTTGGCTATCTTATTATTTAATGTTAACGTCAGAAAACTATATCGTAAGAACTGTAGATATTTCTTAAACAATTGTAATAAAAAATTTGACATTACTTCTTCGTAGACGACTGGTCTATGTAGATGAGACAGAAACCATTCATCCCACTTACTGTGTTGTTGTAAGCGTAGTTTTGGCAACATTGGAGGGAGGGCGAGCATTACCACTCCATTCATTGATGTTGTAAAGGTGTGAAAGAGGGACCCGTTGAAAACTAACTGCGAGTTATAAGGTTTGCCGTGAAGATATCAGAAATAAATTATACCGTACTTTCGTTTTTAGGGCTATTTCCGCACGAACGAAGTAGTGAGTGTAGTTAGTTTATAATATATTTCGACCCAATGTCATAATTAGTCATTAAAATGTCTAGCATCACGTTAGCACCATACAATTAATTTAAAAATTGTAATGAATTTCATTTAATTTCCAAATCAATTAATTTAAACGGCGTATTAAAATATATATTATACCCGAAATGTTTAATGACTATTTTGTGATTTTAAACATTTATTTCGGCCTCCTCCAAAGTGTAGTGGCTAGCGTCACTACCTCGAACCCAGGATCGATTCCTGGCGTGGGTCTCGGACTGGTCGGTCGTTGGGTCTTCCATAATTCTGTACTGAGCGACTGCTTACCCTGTACCTAAGAAAGAAAAATAATTATTTTGGAGTAATTTAGTCTACAGTCATCTTGTTAGCCACTTCTTCTGGAGGACTTTTTCGCTTTCAACTTCGCTGGATGAAAGTATCTCTGTGGTTTAACTCACTTCTTTTTATCTACCTTTATGTCGTCTTTTTCTTACACTGTTTTCCATCTCCAAATTCTTCTCCCTGAGAAATGGAACTTATTATGGTGCAGCAAGTAGGAAGAACACGCAGTGTTTAGGATTCCTTTATATGCGCAACTGAATTTGGAAGATTCCAGTTTTAAATTGGTTACAAGGGAGTTTTCAGCGGGTCGGTTGTCTAGTTCCTGTACGTGATTGTTATCCATGGCAGGAGGTCGCCCCCCTCCCCCATGTTTAACCCTCTTCAGGAACCACCCAACCGTCGACAGACACTTTGGATTAAATATTTTCCCACACTTAAAATATTAGTGAAGGGGCGGGGGCTGGAGATTCTCCCGTCGTCATCCGTGCACGGATAACATTTGAAAGCAGATTTAATATATTTTGTAATGCTTTTTTTTATATTCAAGCCAAATTAAGTCCAATATCTTTATAAAACATAAAAGAGTATATTTACCTTCTCGGAATATATGCAATTTTTCCGAATGAATGTGGTGGTTATATATTATATATGCCATATTATATTCCAATATATACAATACCCTTAGTTTTAAAAAAAGTCGCAATTTCAAAGTTGTTTATTAAATAATTTTTATTAATGCCGTTAATTGTAGACCATACGCCAAAAAAAAATTTCCCCCGAAGTTTGTCATCACGTAAAATCGTTTAGTAAAAATTCGTGGACAATAATTGAAGGTGTGTATAACAAAGTTGATCAATTTTTTGAAAGGAAAATTTTGCCTGCACATTCAATCTATAATGTTTTGACAAATTAATGTGGACTTTTTGTTGTATAATTTGGTTTCATTGTAGACATGAATAGGCACATTATGCCGAAAGGTCCTTTGTAATAATTAACTGTTATTTTATAAATATTATTCATTAGTGGGTTGTAAACTTCGAAACTGATTTGAAACCCAAGGGGGATTCCAATTACAATATAATCTAATACATAATCAGTCGTAAATTTTATATTCTTTAAAGATGCCTCGTTATTGATATATATATATTTAAATGGATAAATAAAATTCTGTTAGTTGCGGATAGTAAGTCAAAGAGGTTGCTATACTCTTCGGATAAATTAGATTCATATTTCCACTGTGTAATTTTCTTTGTATAAATTAAGATAATTATAAATTTAGTGTGGACTATTATAAGAGTGATGTGTTTTACATTTGTTATAACCAAGTCTGAAAATTCAATTTTAATTCATGATTAGCTAAAACCCTGTGTGTCTGTTGTTGAATATCTTTGCCATACTCGAATATCTGTGTGACGTCAAATACAGCTGTTTCTTTGAAAAGTATTGTTGTTGTACGTTTAAAAAAAGCGAACGTGACGTGCTGTTGTTTGCGGATTGTAGTTAAGGAAAATATATAGTTTTAAAAAATAGTTCAACATACGGAGGAAGAAGATGAGTTTGAGCAGTATTACAGGCAACTTCAATTCCGTTGATATATATATTAATTTACGCAAGCTTGGAGCTGCCATTATGAGGTCTTCCTCGAAATCGGACGCAGCTTTTCTCATGGTTTACCACTCGACTGCGGCGGGGGTGGGTTGGGGGTGGGGGAGGAAGAAACGCGCGCATGCGTCGCCGTGCAACAGGTCGGGGTCGGCGCCGCTATATAACGTAAGACGCAGCGGTGCGGTGGACAGAAGCGCCGTCCGACGACTCACGAGGCAGTTGTCGAAACGTCGCTGCGGGGACTTCGTGAGTACTTCTTTCAGTTTCACTTTAACAGTTCCTGTCCGTCGTCGACGATCATTCGTCAGTTTGTAGCAATTACGCTCTCTTCAGACGTGATAGAGAGCGTTTCAGAGGATCTAACTTCCAGTTACATAATTCTGTCTTTCGATAATTTAAAATAATTGACGCATGCGTTAAATTACGTTGTCGATGATCGTATTTACATGAAATACACGATTTCGTCCGTGACTGATACGCATTTCAAGTTAAAATTTTGTAGTAAATTCTGATAAATAAACATAGTGATAATAGCGATCGGGGTAAAATTGGTCCAAACGCCCAGAGTCTGCTTGTATTCTGTATTATGATTTTATAGTGTAATGGACGAAACGACCTATGTAGTTAGAAATAATGTTAAACTGAATAATAAAAACTTACTACGTTACGACGTTGCGTTCCTTTCAATGGGACATCTTCAGCTGCAGTGGTAAATTACTACAGTTAAAAAAATGATAAAAAATATTAATGTGCTCAACGCTGAAGAGGTTTATTATGAAAAGAACGCAAAGTCTCAACATACTAAATTTGTCTGATTAAATTCAATCACTTACTGACTAGACTCTTTACTCGTTAATTTTCACTGGATGCAGATGAGTATAACTATTTTATAAAAATAGCAAATTTGGCAACATAAATTTTTAGACTTGGATAATTGATCATAGTCATTCCACAACGAGTAAATAACTGTGAATTTTTTAAATAAGTTATGTCGGTATTCTGAATGGAAATATGAGAGAAATATTTTTGTTGGCTCATGTTGGCAATACATTCTCCAAAGATCACAATATTTTAGTATTTTTACAATTCAAACTAATTTAATCTGTAACGTTATTTTTAATTTATTTGGGATATTGAATATCAATCTAACTTATTTAAATTTTTGTCTGTATATAGGGGATGAAGAGAAGGAAAATATTCGAAAAATTATAATGATATATAATGATTGAAATAATTTTTTTTGTTCTTTGGTTATTTTATTTTAAGTCGGTTTTCTGTGGAGAATATTTTTCTTTTGCAGGCAATTTGTTCAAATATTTAATTACAGAACTTTTAAAGTTAAAGCAAAAGGATAAAGTATTAAATAACCAAACTACGGTTTTATCATGCCTACAGAAATTACTATAGCATGTCGCAGCTACTCGGTCCAGTCATCTGGAATGTTATTAATCGCGTCTAATTCTGGCAGTGTGAATGGCGGAGCCTTTTGGATTTTCCACAAAATAATAAATAGTTGTCAGGGGTCAACTGTGAAAAGGATTTGAAGTCCAAGCATTGCATTGACAAACTTCATTTGTATTTATCTCCGTAATTTCGTGTAGGTTCTGAAAAATTATTTTTATCCATCTTTATTATACATTTTGTAAAATTTAACTTTCCATGCCTCCTACTTTCTGAGAGCTGAATTTCAAAATAACCACCGCCATGATGACTCAGTCAAGAAATCTACTAGTGCCTTAAATAATCACAATAACAGTAAAAGTCTGAAAAACGTGTACAATACACTATCAATCGGATTAACCGTGATAAATATTTTCTTGCATGCAAATATCTGCCATGTATTATTATTTCAATTTCCGTATCTTCCACCCCCACCTCAGGGGTGGAAGTAGTGTCCTCCTGGTACAGCCCTTGCTTGCTTCCGGGTCGCAAGGAACCACTGTACAAAATTTGATCGAAATCGCTCCACGCGTTTACATTCAGACAAAAAAATACAATATATTAGTCACTTAAGGAAAAAATACCTGGACTATGAAATGCTGTGTGTACACATCTAGAAGATATAAAATTCATTGTTTCCAACCCCGGTATTTAAATAATCAACGTGCAATGCGTTTTATAAAACGTCTTCCTTATTTATAATCTAATAAAAGACTTTCATTAATTTTGATTGTATAGCGTAAAATAACATTTTATTGAACTGTGATCAATTTTAATGTCGCATCGGACTTCTTTAGCTAAAGAAAATGTGTCGTATTCCTCACTCGTTTGCATTGCAACTCTAGAAAATTTTTTGCATTATTATTAATTAGTTAAAAATTACCTAAAAACATTAGTTAAACTTTAACACTTTAACAGCAGTTTTATTATGTCGTTTGACAGGCTTGACACATGAGGGGCATAATTTATCTACGTGTTTGAAAGTTCTATATTTCTTTAGAGTAGGGCATATTTTGACCTGAAAAGAGGGAAAAGGAACCTTCTTTGCGGTGATCAGCACTAAATACATAATGCATATTAATTATTTTTTTTAAAAAAAACTTGAAACAGAGTCTCGTGGTAGTCATTATACATACAGGTCCGATTGAAACAATAGCTTTGCGAAAATAACAATATGTAAAAGCGTATGACGTACAAAAATATTAAATGTAAAAATTCAACGTGCTACATTAACATTCTAATACATCGGAGGCCAATATTACCCATCAGGGAGATCTGCAGATGTTTGCATGTGTCTGCGAAACATATGTGAGTTTTAACCACGTAATAAATGTTAAATAAATTGTATGTGACAGTGAATATTTTACGAAAGTTGACAGTGTCCTGGTGACAGTCCAACAATTTTTTTTCCACATGCCGGTGAAACGATTTTCAAAACTAATAATTGATACTACATATACCTAATGTATATATACAGAGGATTACGACGTACGTAAAGGTTGTGATTGCGATTTTTATTATAACGTTGTTATTGGCTCGGATAACGAGGCTCGACTCGTGTCTCTGCTATTGCGTTTAGATCGTCTAGGAGGTCTTGAAGAACCTCTAAAAGCCATCGTTCTAGCCATTTATCACTCACTCAGATGTGATGAAACGCCTCTTCTCCCTCAACAACTTCGGTGATCGCCCCCTTTCGTCTTAGACCTACGCAGAAAACGAGATATACTACTTACAAAACAGCGTACATCATCCCATCATTCATAATCAACCATCATTTATAATTAAATCTCGAGAGCTGCCCAGATGACCGAAATTATGTATCTTCTATTTATAAGATATATTCAAGACAACTAACAGAATAGATTTGAATTCTGTACATTTTAGTTTAAACATAATTCTATCGAACAATTTTAAAATGTTTTCTGTAAATTTTGTTTTATTTTCACAAGACTTTCCTTATGTTTCTACAATAAGAGAATGCAGTCTTTTATGAATTTCTACTTCATAAATATCATTGATGAGTTCCTTTACTTATTATAGCTCACAAGATTATTTAGCTTAATAAAGCACGTAAAAACTATAAGAGGTGAAGTGAGCAATACAACATTTCAAATGATAATTTATGTAAAAGTTGTTAAATACAACAGCATAGTTGTCATAAGTTGTGTTCGGAACAAACAAAATAATAAATCAAAACAGTTGCAAAGAAGAGTAATTTTCCGTTATAGATGCTGTAGGGGACAAAACAATGAATTATAAACAATACAAGGTTTAAATTCAAACGATAAATAATTACGAACATTAAAATTTATCTAGTCAATAAATTTGTCTTTTTTTTAGAGACAATTAACGTCTACAAATAACATAAATATATGAAGAATAACGACCCGACTTATACAGACAATTTTGAAATTTTTTAAAGATAAAGAAGACCATCATCCATTGTGATCCTTGTCAAAGAATTCAAAATTTTGTTTATAAGTCTGTTATATGGGTCGTTAATTATTCATTTATTTCTTGTCTTTTGTGATTTAGAATTGATCAAGTACATTCTTCATAATTAATTCGTGACTTCGTTTTAAATTTTGGAATATTCGTAAGTCATTGTTGTTTTCACTTTTAGATAATTTTTTTCAATAATTTGATTGTTCCTTTTAGCACACTTGAGAAAAAATACTGTTCCAAATAAGACTGACATAATTAATTTATGAATAAAAGTTACGATTATAATGAACTTACATTTTTATTATTTATTCTAAAATTAATACCAATTTTATTAAGTAAACTTTATACATAAAAATTAAGGGTTGTACTTCTTACTCAAGTTTAATGTATTAATATAAAATACAGTATTATTGTGGGAATTTAGTGTGTTTAAAGATGTTTTAATAAATGACTCTTATAATAAATTAATTTTGTTCAAAATTTACAATTTCAACATTATTCCAGTCAAATAAATTATTTTCTTCTAATTTATGGCTAGTGACAACATTGTGTTTCGAGGTTTTTTATTCACCATTTGTTATTTTAATTTAGTTTCCACAGCACATTTAGTTAGCCCTATATAACTTTTTCCACGATTATGTTAACCACAATTAATTTAATGTAAAACATTATGTAGTTTCTCTTTATTTAATAATTTTAAGATAGACGTCGTTATTTCAACTTTTTGTTGCTTTAGTATAAAATATATTAATTATTTTTCTTTATTAAGAAATTTGCAATCTGTTCGTTTTGAACATTAAGCAAATTAGATAAATGAAAAATATTAATTTAAAACGTTGCAATAAAACAGGTGACAAAATATTATACCAAAAAGTAGATCAATGGCAGCCACGCAAATGTAAGGAATCCCATCGATATTTTGTTTTTATATTATAAAGAGGGCGTGTGGCAAGTTGCTGTAAAGTTACATCATGCGTTGGAAATGACAGCTATGCAGATGTGAACCTGCTTAATTATGTTGGAAAACACTTTTTGATAAGCAACTCATCCACGTAGGGTTTATAAAGTTTCTAATCCTTGCAAAACCAAAAGCCCGCCTACCTGATTCATGTTTACTAGGGTTTCCCCTGCTTCTCTTTTATGTGGAACAACGGGTAGAATCCTTAAACTATAGCCCCGGAGACCTTAGTCAACCCTTGGCTGCCTTGCTCTACCTTCCACATTCTTTATTTTCAATTCCTTTTCTATGCTATCAAAGGGGAGTTGCTTGTTTCAGGATCACCGTCATGTAGCCTGTTGTCAAAAAAGAAATACCTTCCAAGGGATCAATTGTTTTCTCTCGCAGATATTTCTCCCCAGATTGAATTCGGGGCTCTCATTTGGGAATGCCTCGTAATCTCTCTCTCTCTCTCTCTCTCTCTCTCTCTCTCTCGTTTTATTCAAAGTTATCATATGCCGAGACACCTTCACCTACTTTAGGAGGTGTATGTTCTGCGGTCGAAGACCTTGGGCATACGGTAAGAGTTATCCGCTGATCCCATTGAATCATTCGGCCAGCTGCCTCGTAGAACTCGTAGCGATACGGAGAAGGGAATGCTGCGGCTCCACACCAAACTCTTCTCCCGTCATTCGGAAGGGCGTGAGAATAGTATCCAAAAGCCCGACCTAGCTGATGCAGGTTTTCTAGGGTTTTTCCTGCATGTCTTTTAGGTTGGAAAACGGGGTATGATCCTTAAACTACAGCGCGAGGTCCTTAGTCAACCCTTGGCTACCTTGCTCTGCCTTCCCACATCCCTTCCTATGCTATTAAAAGGGAGTTGCCTGTTTCAAGATCACCGTCGCGTAGCCTGTAACTAAAAAAAACGTTTCCATCGTACTCTAGTCGCATAGCGACCTTTCGATTGCACTGTATACACCCTTAAACAAATTCTCACAATATAAAGAATCACCTTCGGAGGATGGGAGAATCATAAATTCCTTGTTGAATGAATTATAAAACAAAAAGTGGACATTGCGTCTAGTGGGAAATATTATTGTTGTTAAAAAATGTATCGTAAATTATTTGAGTCTCTAGTATTCTAATTTCAAGTTGTTGCCCGTTACATTAACTCGTACAGTATTTGTCCATAAATAAACAAGCCGCAGGAATAATTACATTGAGATTTGCTGATTGTTTATCCAAATTAACAATTACAAACACTTTCACTTCTGGGGGGGTTTTGTTATCGTTCCACAGGCTAAATACAGAGTAATAATTTTTTGCTTCGATCGTTTTTTCCCTGCGAAATAATTATCATACTGTTTCGGTGTGTATCTCGGTTATTGTCATGTTATTGATTGGATAGAGAAGTTTCGGTTTTGTTTTTATGAGGCCCTCTATGGTTCATGGGACAGCAGACACGTGTTCTCCAAGGGATCAATGCGTGCACAAACCGCGCGCTACATTCCGTATGAATGAATTACAAAAAAAAGCCTCTATTTATTTTGCCATAGTCCAGATACGCTGGAAAATTGAGAATGATGTTGGCCACATAGGGTTTATTAATTACCCAAATGCATCCTTCCGAAGTCGTGGGGGGGGGGGAGGGAGGGGTGATGGGTTTATTAACAGGGTGCGGGTCCATTGTTGCAATAACAGGGAGCACAATGATTATTACATCAATATTTGGGAAAGTGATCGAGGAAACTGCGGCGGTGGAACTGCGTGCGTGGGAAGCGACCTGTGTGTGAGTGTGTGTGTGAGTGTGTGCATATTTTAAAATAAACAGCAATAAAGCTAATAATTATCCTCATTCGTTTAGAAAATCGTGCGCGTAGTGCATTCACAACGGAGGGTGAAAATTTTTTTCCCCCTTGTAATAAATCACAGTTAATTGTTATGACGTAAGTTAACAAATGTGACCAACCGTGATAATTATAATTGTGATCAATGGGCGTTGTTTCTGAATGGGGAAAAATTCGGTAGATCGGTTATTGCTGGTCAGTAATAAAAACCGTCAAATATATGTACATATGATCCTGTTTTCGTGTCCCCGATTTGCGATTCCTTTTAAAGTAGTTATTGTCTTGGAGTAATTAAAAAGATGTTGAAGGACCTTCTCAAGTCAAATTATACAACAAAAAAATTACAGTAGAAAAAAAGTTAAAAATTCTGATTAATGAAGGACGCAAATAAGAGTAATTTATCAAATAAAATCCAAGACTTTCTTCTTTATACGAAAAATTAATACTTAACAAAACATTTAAAATCTAAGTGATGATATTAAAATTCCCTTAAACATAACAGCGTGAAACATTTCAAATAATTCATGATAAAGATTAATATAAGAATACAACAAACTTTTCTGACTTTAAAATGTACAATAAATATAAAGACGGCCAAAAAGTCAGCATTAAATATATCACTCCTTATTCACAAAAACGACGTTTCATCTCCATTCTGAGACTTCATCAGGCTTTCTATGTGTTGTAATGTAAGAATAGTAATAGGGTTAGATTTGAGAAAATTGAGTGAAGTGGAAAATGAAGTATTATTTTTATAACAGTATGGCGTTTTATATAATAAATGTAATATTTTTAGTAATAACGGTGTAGTGAAGTCCTAGGCAAAAGGAGTAGAGAACAGTGTGATATCTTTACTAGTTTTAAAAATATATAATTTAATTAGTGGAATGTTTCGTGCTTATGTTCATCTTATTTTGTTTTCAGTTCCCTAGTTTCTTATATAACCTTTATACTTTAGTTTCTGTTGTTATTAATTTTATGTATCATAATGCCCATTGCAATGAAAATAGGTAAGCCCTTTTGTAACTAAAAGCAGAAAATAAATAAAAACTACAATATAAGAATGATAAGTAGAATAATAAATTGATTAAGAAATCTAACTATGATTTTTATAACATTTATAGTATATGAATGCTGAAAATCAGGTGGGTGGATAGAATCACTAACGAGTAAGTTCTAAGCTGAATAAGGGGAAAGCGAACAATATGGAGGACGCTGACTAAGATAAAGGATAGATTAATAGGCCACGTTTTGAGACATGAGGGTCTTGTAAAATTAGGATTAAAGGGAAGTGAGTGTGGGTTAAGAAAATAAGAGGGAGGCCAAGAATGGAATACGCTTGGCAGGTTGTAAAAGGTTTGGGGAAATGAAAAGGCTTGCGCAAAATAGGTTAGCATGGAGGGTTGCATCAGACCACTGTTGGGCCTGAATACCACAACAGCAACATTATAAATAACTTCCCTTAAATTTAAATAATTCTCTTTAGGTCCATTTTTTTTATAAAATTAAATTGAAAAGTTACTGGAATAGGAGATGTATTTTTTTTGTTTGTTTTACAGGGATCCAAAATGGTTCTACGAGTGGGGAACCCTGCAGTCATTCGCCTGGCCTTGTTCTCTTGCGTCACCATTGCCGTAGGTAAGTCCACTATTTAGCTAATTATATGTACATATGTATATATAGCTCATGCTGTCGTCATCTGACCACCATAGAATTGTTTTCTAGTTTCGAATTTCCACGGAATGTGATTAAAGTAAAATTCACATCAGATAACTCAAAACTTATCAGATTTTAATTTTTAGTTTATATTGCCAGAAAATGATGCTTAATAAGGGATGAAACTTTGTGATTTGTTTTCAAGTATGCTAAGATCTGACTGATTTAATAAATATACCAAATGCCTGTTAAAATATAATAATTTCACTAGAGTTCAATGACACAGGCAGTTTATCTGTTCTACTGAAAGAACAACAGATTTCTTTATTATCTCGTATTTATTTTCGTCTTCAATTTGCTTCTCAGGTGATAAAATATCAATTTAAACATGTCGACTTTGTATTTTAGCTCGATGTCATTTTGCAGTAACTAATATGTACGATTTACCTTATTATATTATTTGGAGAAAATCTATTAACGTCTGTTTTATCAATAAATAAATTTACGACTGTCAACAGACAAAGTTTTCATTTAGTTGAACCAACGTTTCGCGACCATATTTGGGACTTCCTCGGGTAATGTTAAATTTTGACGTGTAAAGGGAAGTCAAGTGTTTAAAAATCTAGACTGAAGCTTCAACCAAATTTTCATCGACATTTCAAAAATTTAACATCACCATCTGAGGAAGTATCCAAATATGGTGAAAAGTTTGTCTGTAATTGCTAGTATATTTATTTCATGTAAAATCTAATTATTCATCTAGGTTAAGTTTTGTATTTTATCATCGTTTTAATTAATACAATTCAAATGTAAGATATTATTGGGGTTGCATGACTGTGGTAAGGGGCGGTTGTATAAAATGTTATCAACATTCTTTGTCGCCAGCAGAGATGAGCAACAAATGTAAAAACAAACCCAAACTAGCCGACGAATGTTGCCAAAAAAAAGATGTAGAAGTTTTCTTGAAGTTGTCAGTGTTTTCTGGCAACATATTTGCCAACTCTGTTCTAAGCGCTGCTTTAATTACAGTTGTAAAGTGAGTTCTACCTGCGATTGTGGTTCTTGATGATCCCGTTTCGTCAGCAAGACCCGTTCCTGTGGTCTCTATTCTCCAAGGATGACCAATCCTGCTCATCACGCTGCTGAGACCAATTCTCTCTTTATATTAGTTCGGTTTTCTTTTAAAACTGTTATTGGTTGAATTCAACCTAAGCCTCTTCGCTTTAAGCTCAACTCCGAGATTCGCTTGATACAAGACCTCAGAACAACGTGTGTTTTGGTGAATATGGTACAGCTACAGCTACAGCTATTGATCTGCACGGGATTGATGACTCATGTTGATGGATGGGGAATCAGGATTTTCCCCTTGGTGATGCAGTAATCTGGGTTCCTTATTTAGGGCAATGGGCTGGCTGTTCCGGGCTGAAAGATGGGAAACCTCAGGCCCTCAAATTGGATTCATTAATGTTATTGATCTCTGTACGAGGCGTACGTGGGAATTTAACACACGGCACACTATTTTTGCCTTCCACTTTTTATTTACTGTTTAATGTATTTCCTACTTCTTGCGGTCGGTATTCTGAAAGAATTCTGTACCGAATTTGGTGATTGACGTGTCCAACTCGTATAATAATTTTGGTACTGTGCTGTTTTACTCTTTTACACGTTAAAATTTTCTGAGCTACTTGAAAGGACTTTAGGGGGTGATACGAAATGGCATTTTAAAGCTTCCAAAGCGTGTCTGGATTATAATGTTAATTAGGCCAGTACTGTATTTTTCATGTAATAAGTATATCTTTATTTTTATGTTTTCCCCGTTGATCAATTTATAAATTTTACTATACGAATGTTGACCTTTTAAAAATGCCATAAAGTCTTAGTACATGTCTATTCCAATTCCAAATTTTAATTAATATTTTTTTAAATGTATACATAAAAATAAATCTAATGGCCAGTTTTACAGACAATCCAGAATTGTTCTCGTACGACGCATCCTCCTCAATTCTGAGCCTGTATCATGCACGTGCGTTCAAGAATGTATTATTTGTACATGTTTTAACAAAATTAATTTAAAACTGTAAGTTCTAAGCATAGTAGGTGAATAACAATATGGAGGACTTTGTCCAAGAGATGGGATGGTTTAACAGTCACGTTTCGAGACAAAATTAGGTTTAACGGGAAGTACCGAAGGGGGTGCCCATTCCATAATATTTATCTTTGTAATTAATTTTATAAATGTAATCGGTAAGTTGCTGATTCAATTATTTCGTTTATTTACTTTTCCCCGCAGGAATTATTTTGGCGGTTGTTTGTATGACTTTTCAATAATATAAATTTAAATGGAATGCAACGTGTCTGTATTGCCAAGATATACCCAAATATCTTGATTAAAGCATATGGTTTCCGTAGTGTAGTGGTTATCACGTGCGCTTCACACGCGCAAGGTCCCCGGTTCGATCCCGGGCGGAAACATTATTTTTATTGAAATTTTATTTTTTATTTATTCATTTTTAAATATCAGGATCGATATTAATATATAGTTTAATAAATATTGTAATGAGATATATTATTTGACAGTTTCGAATTGATAATTAGTAAAACAGCCTACAAGTCAGAAATATATTAATAATTAGTTCTTTACACTGCACTGGATGACGTTCCGATCCATAATTTGGAACATTATATGGTGGTTTGCAGAATGAAATAATTGGCGCGCTTGTCACACGAGCGTGGAGAGGTCGAAACGTCTAATACATTACAGGGGCTCTAGTCGTGTAGTGTAATGAACTCGTTATTAGTGTTAATATCGTTATTAGGGTTAATATCGATTGTAACTATTGCGACACCGCGGAAGTTGGAAATTTTAATCTTGACCAATAATTACATTTCACTTTATCCATATGGAAAGGAAAATGTTTACTAATTAAGACATCATCAGATATAAACGTTCATTTTAATTGGAACGATGAAACATTACGTGTAATAAATCATAAACTGTATTGTAATATATATTAACATTAAATGGTATTCATTATTCATACCTTTAATAAATAAATAACATTAAACAGTACGATACTCTTCGATAATTCAAACATCAATACAATGAACGTAAACTCTTTGACCCTCAACAATAGCCGTGATCGCTTATTGTCAGCCCCAGAGTTCTCTGTGTATTCTGTGCGTTGAGTTGTTTTTTTCTAAAAATGTTCTGTAAGAGTAACTGATTTCTGTCTCTATAAATATTTTATTTCACGAAATGTCTTGCGGAAGACATAAATTAATTATGCGTTAATTAAAAATAATATCACTGGTCTTCAGTTTCTGCATTGTTTGTATTCCAAGTCGTTAAAATCATTAATACTTGAGGATCGTTTTTGTTTCCAAACTACGTCAGGAAGTGATCTGTAAAACTAATGATTTCAATTAACAATTTCTAGATTCTTTAAAAAAATATAGCATATTGAATACGTTTTCTGAAAACAACGGGACGCTAAAAACTCACTTAAAAGGATGTCTAATGAAATAACATAAAGGCGGAAATAAATCAAACCACTTTTAGATTTTTAGCAGCAATCAGATCGCATGTTCAGTTATTAATGATTCAAATCTAAATAACTAAAATTGTGATTACAACATAGTTCTTCGACTTTAAAATTTACAATAAATTATTTACAACAAATAAAAAGACGGTCGATAAGGCAGCTTATAAATCTATCACTATTTATTCAAAATAGATATTTCGTCTCCTTTTTGAGACTTCCGCGTACCATAAACAATATTACAAAAAATTTAATATGGGTTCTATGTTACAATTTTTTTATACTGTTGGAGTTAATTCACCCCCCCCCCCCGGCCAATACGCCCCTAACTTGTGATTGGTGCACAGCTAGTGACGTCACAGGCTGTTAATGTGTATGAAATCCTGTTGTATATGTTTGGTGGATCATATTCCCATATAGCCCAATTTTTTAATATTTATATATATATATATAAATAAAAAAATTGTAACATAATTATATATATCAGTGTAACATAGAACCCGTATTTAATTTCTTGTAATATTATTTATAGGAAGTCTGGAAAAGGAGACGAACGTAGCTTTTGAAAAAATTGCGATAAATTTATTTGCTGACTTATTGGCCGCCTTTTTATTTGTTGTAAAATGATAATTGTTTCGACCCATTTGCAAAACTTCAGAAAAACGTAGTAATAAGAAACTAAAACAAAATCGTGCTTAAGTTCGGTGCATATTAAAAATGAAATATAAAATAAGAGAACTAGTGAAGATTCTTTTGGTAGTAAGTAAGATAGTTCCCTCGTTTTGAAGGTTTATTTAATTCGCCTCCTTACTGTTGTAATTTGACAGAATTGGAGGAAAACCTTCCTGTTGATAGTAAGGTGTTATTCTTTTCCCCCTCCTATGCAAGCCTCCGTGGCGCAATCGGCTAGCGCGTTCGGCTGTTAACCGAAAGGTTGGTGGTTCGAGCCCACCCGGGGGCGTTTATTTTTATTTTCCCAATTCACCTTCGGCCCTTATTAAAATTTTTTTGAAAGGTAAAAGACGTAGTATTTTTGTCACTGATCTTTTCCTAGCCTACGAATTTGAGTTTTTTTAAAGAGTTCATTCCCCTTGGCCTTTGAGGCTGAATGAAACTGTACACACGGGGTGTTTTTCCCCCTCCCGACCAAAGGCACCATCATTAGTCTCCAGGACAGACGAGGCTCTTCTTCGCTTAATGGCTTAGCGCCTTACAACAGGCCGTGGCCCCCACGCAGTAATGATTTATATCCACCACTCACTTCTCTTTCCTTCCACGAGGAAGAGGTCTTTTCGTCACATTTTAAGGAGATGTGGCCATATAAGAACACATGAAAACGAAAGTTCCAGCGTACTACATCTAAATAAAGAAACAACGTCACGTTCAAATAATGTTTCCTTACAACGTTTCAAGCCCCGACGTCAAAGACGACGACACGAGCCCAACTCGTCCATTTAACAAGAAACTTTTAGACGAATTTCCGTTTAATGATTTTAATACTCTCAGATTGAATTCTGTTGGATAATACTTTTTTGAACCGTCTAATCTGATTTCGAGGGACATTAAAATAAATTTGGTTTCCTTTGAATTTTTCAATTTCTAAAATTTTACTGTAACTGAAATATTTTGTATGTAAAAATTAGGATCAGCCGTTAAGTAAAAATAAAATAAATAAATCAGTCAATAATGTAAGAAAAATTAGAATTTAATCCCATTAATGTAGAGAGAATGACAACCAATGAAAGTATAATTAACGAGAAGTTGTTAATATGAGCGGAAACTGCAAATAGAATATTTCCCCCTCACTGAATTATTATAAACTACTTACTGTATCTTTGTGGTAATTGAAATTATACTCAATATAAACTTATTTAATTTGTGGTGCTTTATAGTTGGCAACAGCAAAGCCATGCTGTGTTCTATATTTAATTTGTTCCATAGATTTAACTCGGGTGTCATTTTTTATATTTCACTAAACTAGTTCCTCTACTGTTTTATTTATTTTTTCAAAAGACGTAATTCTCTAGTTTAATTTTATTAATTTCAAATTATTCTATGATTATTACCTGATTTATCTTTTTTAATGTATGCTTAATGAATAACAAATCTTGCAGATTTATTACTATTATACACTTAAAGTTATTTTATTTTAAATATTTTTGAATTCGTCTGGTATCTCAATCACCTATTTAAAAAAAATGAATTTTCATTTTACACGCAAATTCATGAGGACAAAAGTTGAAGTTATTAAATTTTAATAATGAATTATTGATCCTTTATTCTATATTCTATATTTGGTGACGTCATCGAGTAAATTTTAAACGGATAACATAAATGTAAAAGTGGATAGTTTTGCGTCGTAGCCAACTTATAGAATATAATAGAAACTTTTCCATGGCTCTTGATATCCCTTCCTATGCTATTGAAGTGGAGTTGCCTGTTTCAGGATAACCGTCATGTAGCTTGTCGCCCCCTCCCCCCCCAAAAAGAAGATATTTCAACAAGAGTGGTGCCTGTTGGAGCTTCTCTCGCAGGTATTTCTCCCCAAAGTGATTATGGGGCTCACCTTCAGGAATGCTTCGTTGCCTCTGTTTTTTATGGTTCTCACATACCAAGGGACCTTGATAGTTTATAGTAGGTGCATGCACTGGGGTCGCAGATCTTAGGCATTCGGTAAGATTTGTCTGCTGATCCCACTGGATGAGTTGCTCAGCTATCTGCTAAAACTGATGGAGACACAGGAAACTTCTTTCCCGCCATTCGTAAAATTGTGAGAATAGTTCCTAAAAGTCCAACCTCATGTAGCTGCAGGTTTTCTAAAGTTCGCCCCGCTTCTCCTTTAGGTAAATCACCGGGTATGATCCTTAAACTGGTCAATCCTTAGCTTTCTTACTCTACCTTTCACATCCCCCTTTTAAATTCCTTTCATATTATATTAAAGTGGAGTTGTCTGTCATCCTTGTATTTATTTTTAACTTGTTCCATTTTTTCAGTATAGGAGTAATGAAATCAATAAATCTTCATTTTAAATGTACTTGAATGCCCCTAAGTTATTTTCAGTAATATTTCTTTCAGTATCTAAATTACCTGGATTTATTCACATTTAGTAATAAATGATAGATTTTATTAATTCCAATACTATTCAGTAGGGAAAATAAAAATAGTTACTAGACATGTGCCAGTTTTTGGTTGGGACATCTGCCTGAAACATTGTTCCATCTCCCCTTCCTACTTTGTAACACGTGACGACCCGCAGTGTTTAAATGCCAGTCTCGTGTTGGGTGTGTAGCAGGCGGAACTCACGATTGCAGACCAACTGATCTGGTTATCTGCATCTTGGTCTGGTTTATTCACCGTTCCCATAATTTTCTCGGTTCAGTATGTTAACACAGAACACAAGAATTGAAAATTAATTAATAGGATTAAATAGAATTAAATAACCGGATTTAGTGTAAGCCATGTGCAAAGTAGCCGAGTGTGTGCTATGTTGGCCGTGTAATTTGAAGGTGCGCAAGTGAGCCGCAATGGCGGACAATCTGGAGGCCTATTTTTACCCACATTGGCTGAGCGTCGCCGATCGTCACAAGCACAGCTCGTTAAGGACGGACAACGGCTCTCGTTTGCAGACGCCGCGCCACGGCGTCGGTGCAGCCAGCATCTGTTGAACTGCAGGACAATTGCATGTAACTGCCCTGAGTGGGGCGAGAATTTGCATGGAAATGCGCCGACGGCGATGTCTGCATCGTGGCCGAAACATTGATCCCCCCCTCTTCCTCAGCCTCGGCAGAAGACGCGCCACAAGACGCATAAACAAAATAGAGCAGTAATTAGGGCGCTAACCCACTTTGTAAGATACAGCAGACAGATATACAGCGCCAGCGAGGAATAAAGTTCCCTTTGTCGCGAAACGTCACTATACAGTCAATATAAGCCCTTGGAACACTCCCTATAATTAAAATCTCATATCGTACAGGGCTGAAACTCGCCAATAAACTCAGCTACTGCTAACTTTCGGGAACGGTCTCCGCCCACAAACAACAGTTTCCACGGAGAATTTTTCAAATTAATTTCTAGGTAAAAGATACAAGGTCGGCGAGAATTCATCCCTCACTATTTACATAGCAACAGCTCCTCCCACTATACGTATGGCGTCTGTCCAACAAAATAAATGGAACCACGGGCAAGTGCGGAATGTGATTATTGAAGCAGCCTTATTAAATTTATAAAACCCTCAGATCATGAGACCATGAGCTCACAATCGCCAAAAATAGGATTTCAACGTAAAACACGTCCTTCTTTTTCAGCGATTTATACCAGCAAGAAAGATAGTTTACACAAACTGGCTTACATCAGCGTTTAATGCTTTAAGGTGAAATGCAGAATAGAAAACTATTCGTGTAATATATATTTTTTATTTGTGAGATTCAGCAATCAGCATGCACTAACAAGATGCATTAGAAATGACGTGATGAGGATCCTCCATTAACTGTGTCAGTGGGGTTGAAGACTGAACCAATCTATTAATATGGGAAGGAATTTAATAATATTTGAGAGCATATCCAATATCATATTTTTCAAGCTGATGTAAAATGAAATTGTTGAATTTAAAAAATATTTTCAGCAGAAGGCAAAATGCTGGAAGTCTTAATTTTTTCTCCTGGTAAATCTCAAACGTTCCGGGAAAATTGTTAACGTCAAGTTTCTATAAATTTCTATTTAGTATTCTTCTTCTTCGTTGGCTCTTCATCTTCCATGACACATTCCGGATTTGGAGTGACACGTTCTCAGCGTATCGATTCTCCGTCAGTCTTAATCCCAAGTCCATGCCATGCCAGGATTCCAGCCCGGGACCTCTGGCAGGGACTCTAACCACTACACCACACGAGGTCGGCTCTATTTTCTATAGCCAATTTAATTTTTGTTGTGCACTTTATTATACAAACAAAGTTATTGGTCATCATGTATAATGTTTTTATTTCAGGATTCAGTACATATTTTATGATTCACCTCAATCAAAAAAAAATTTGAATGAATGTATTTAATATATGAGACAAATTATTGTTTGTATTTTTTTATTGCTTGTGGAGTGGAGTTTTTTAAACTGTGTTTGAGAAACTATTATTTCTTGAAGGTTTGCTACAGGAATTGATGAAATTCTCTTTCATGGTTTCCTTCATGACTGTCTATTTCAAGTTAATTTCATCTGGGTTCTTTCAATTATCTGTAATTGTATCAACGTGCATATTTACTTAATTACAAAAAAATGTGTCTAATGAATATTTTACAACCGTTCATTAAAATAAGTAATAAGAAAGTCTTTTGCTTTTGTTAAAGATGTTAAATTTATTATAATTGTTTTTATTGTGTTTGTTGGAACATATGCAATCTCTGTTTTTTATCTGTGGAACTGTAGTATCTTTGGGGTTCCAATGTTCACTGCGTGAATGTGTCTCTTACAATGTGCTCGTGTAATGTTCTGTTTTCTTAAATGCATGTATAAGTATTAGTAGACATATAGAGTAGGATGGTAGAGGTAAGGAAAACTTTCGCGAAAATGAGAAATTTACTTACGGGTAATATTAGGAAATGGTTGCTAAAAATGTTCGTATGGAGCGTGGCGTTACATGGGTGTGAAAGGTGGACGGTAGGAGTTGGGGAAAGGAAAAGAATAGCAGCCTTTGAAATGTGGTGTTGTAGGAGAATGAGATGGGTGGATAGAATCGCTAAAGAGGAAGTTATCAGCAGAATAGGGGAAGAGCGAACAATATGAAGGACAATAAGGAACGTAGGTTTTCCCAGTGTAACTGCTGGATATAGTTTTCTCGGGATTCCAACCGCCATCTTCTTCACCTGGAGAAGATGTCGGTGCAAGCTATGGCAAATGAACGACGCTACCCGGTGGGAATCCCGAGAAAACTTCATCCAAAATGGAGGACATTGACCAAGAGAAGGGATAGATTAATAGGCCACGTTTCGAGACATGAGGGTCTTGTAAAATTAGAGGGAAGTGAAGAGGAGAGGGAGGCAAGGGCGGAATACGGTAAGCAGGTTACGCAGGATGTAGTAGTTTTGTAGATATGGAAAGGCTTGGGTAGCATCAGTCCAGTCTTAGGACTGAATATCACAACAACAACATAATGAAAATGCCATAGGTTTTAATTGGTTAACTGTGTTTTGAACGAGTTACATATACTTTTTTGTGTGGTTGACTTTCTTGAAATCTATGAAGAATTCGTTCTTGGGGGAAGGGAAATAGGAAAGTTTAAGATTGAAATCTTATTTATAATTAATTTTTTTGTATATTTTGGAGTGCTGGTCGGTCTTTGTTCCGCAGCTTTAAAGCGGCGGTTATTAGTGCTGCGTGTTTCGGTGGCATAAAGAAGGTCGAGACGGAAGTCGCCTCGCATTAGTCCGTCGAAGCACGCGAATTTCCCCGGACCTAGGCCAACCCCGCCTCAGTTGGCGCAGTCGTCTGTCTGAATGCCTTACGTGCCTCGCATGCCACGACGGCCATTACGGCCACGACACAGCAACGACTTATCTAGTCGCCATGCGTCGCATAGACATCAGACCCACCAACACTACTCATTAATGGCAACACCCCGACATATACCGGTTCACTTCCTCCAATATACGACAAACTATGCCTATGAAATCATTTTCAATGAAACGCAAAGAAATGTTATTTTCTCTTGCAGACATTAAAAATGTATTTATGTAAACCTGATATTATTTCATTCTTAGTCTTAATATGAAAAGTAGAACAGAAACCCAGAACGGATGTTTTATCTCAATCAACAGCATCTTGGAATATAGCAAAGTAAACAAATACATTTAACCAAACCCATTCTGCTAAAGTAGGTTAATTAATGGGTTAACCTACCGCACGTCTTAATTATATACATTAATTTCATTTGGTATTCACTATTTAATGTATCATTATTGTACCAACTAAAAATCAACATGATAAAAGTTTTTATATGAATGATATCAGTTTGGGAAGGCGAGAGGACATAACCAAACACAAGTAAGACGACAGCCAATGCCCACATAAACTTATGGGAAGTCAGGGAGGAACGGGAAACTTATTGTGTTAACAATTTTTGTAAAATAATGGAAAAAGATAGATGGTTCCATAAAAGTATAAAACATTAGGTTATTCTATTACTTACCTAATCTAATATCAATATAACTTAAAACAACGCATTTAGATTTTTGATAATTTCTTAAAAAACAAACTTACTAATTTATCGTAATGCCGCTCCTCCCCCTTTTCATATATACAATTAATGCAGTAAAATTAAATGTAACTTAAGAAAAGTCTTAACACCTTTTGTGTTTTCTTTCTTATATTTATTTAGCGTACGGTTGATCGTTTTATCAACTTTTCCTTTCGCAAAGAGATTTTTTTTAC
Source organism: Eucriotettix oculatus (assembly GCA_034510155.1). Lineage (NCBI taxonomy): Eukaryota > Metazoa > Arthropoda > Insecta > Orthoptera > Tetrigidae > Eucriotettix > Eucriotettix oculatus. The sequence goes on along the minus strand of CM067382.1, from coordinate 58,360,160 downwards.
AACTACACAGTCTTTACTTAACATTTTCCTCCTTTTTCCGTTAATCTATTCTTTTTGCGTACAGAAACCTGCAACTCATTCTTATAAGGTGAGTCTACCTTTTCCCCCTTTTTTTTCTTGAGGAACACACAACAGTTTGCTTTATAGAGTAGTATCCCCTTCTGCCCCTTACGTTAGTATCCCTTTAATGTTTTTCACCCTTATACGTTATATGCTGATAAAGACACCTATTTTTTACGAATACATACCACTAAACACTTAAAAGCGAGTAGTTTTGTAAATTACCTTTAGTCGAAATGCTGCAAAAATTATAAAGTCACAGATGTAAAACGTTCATCCACAAGGAGCCGTCTGAATTTGGTCAAGTTGGCAGCCAGGAATTCTTCCTTCACCAATTACAATGTTCCACCCCTGTTTACTAACCTCCAGGACCATCCAATTAAAAGAAATAGGAAATTCCGTTCTACCACGCTTTCCCGTTCCTTCCCGACTTACCCTATATATAATGGAATCTGATTCAATGTGTGAATTATCATGTGCAAATCTTATAAATGAAATAGTAATTGGCATACGAAGGCGACGCCGTGGAAGACAGCATAAATAAATAAAACATCGTAGTAAAATTTTTATTGCAAATCATAATACAATTTTTGAAATAAAATAAATAAAGATTCAACGTATAAATATTCAGTTTTTAAGAATGAAATCTGGTTAAATAATTATTGTCATATTAAATAAAATCCTATATGTAGCCGGGCACTTAGATTTCTCGCACGACACAACAGTGTAAGGTGTTGCCAACGTAGCAGAAAAAAGTTATAAAAAGAAAACGATCAATTTTTTTTTCAATTGTTCAAAACCACCTCAAATGTATTTATAATGTTTTTTAAGAATATTATGTCACACATTATAATGTAATATTTAATCCCTGATATAAATAATTAAAAATATACTTTAGTTTGTATATTTTATGTTGTATATATCCTATATTTATATATTAGAGCTTGTTCCATACAATTATTTTTAAAAATCCAACTAAAATCGTATTGGAAGAGAGTTACCCATAATATATATATATAATTTTTTTAATTTATCTGAACCGATTATATTCCTTCAGTCTAACTTTAGGCTATCTACTTGTGTTACGTTTTATTTGTTTATTAGTTTCTTAATATATATATATATATAAGCTACAAATTTTTAAATAAATTATCTTTATGTGTTTTATATAATTTTGAAATTAGCGTTTATAGTTTGTTTTATTATTAATTTATGTATTTATTTTAACTTGTTCCATTTTCTTAGTAAAGGACTAATGAAATCAAGAAATTTAATGTTATTGTTTCAGAAACATTTATTGAAGCATCTAAATTACCTGGATTTATCCACAAATCGTAATAATTGATTTTTATTAAATGATAGATTTTATTAATTACAAAATTCGTCAATAGGATATTTTATAAGTGAAAATAAAAATTAGTTACTAGGCATTGTGGTAATGCACACAGTTTTTGGTTGGGCGATCTGCCTGGATCTATCTCTCCTTCCTACTTGTGAACTCGTGACTAGCAGTGTTTAGATGTCAGTCTCGTGTTGGGTGTGTAGCAGGCGGAACTCGCGATGGCAGACCAACTGGTCTGGTCATCTGCATCTTTGTCTGGTCTATTCACCGTTCCGATAATTTCCTCGGCCATATAAAGGGCGGTTCAGTATGTTAACGCAGAACACAAGAATTGAAATTTAATCAATAGCATAATTAATTACCATCGAGCACAAGATAATAAGTTAACAGTTTAACATTTAAAGAGTATTCTACCATTTCATATTAACGAATAGTAGTTTAAAAATTAACATGACAATCACAGGAGAAAAAAACAGCCTTACAAAAAGCTAGGCAGAGTAACATAATTGACGTCACACACTCACAAGCTCACAAACGAAGGACAAGTAATTTTTAATGGTTTCGATATATTTATATAATTAAATACTAGTACGCTTATAATATCGGAAAAAAGTATAAAATACATTAATGTCGGAAATATGAATGGGTTTTATATATAATATGTAATTTCGTAAGAAATAGATGACAAAGAGTTGTACTTAGCCAAATAGTACGAGGTTGTAGGAAAGGTTTCGGCTTCTGTCTGAGTAGGAGGCCACATAGCGTCAATACCTGATTGCATTAATCTATAATTCTATAGCAAAACTTAAGTACACTGATTTTAGGTGAGGGAATGAAACATATCAAAAGATTTAACTGAAAGGTTTCGGCGTTTGTTCTGTGAAGTTGGTAGTCGGGAAAGTCGAGTGGGAGGGAGGTATGATAGATGGGAGGATGTCTGTAACGAATTGGAGCGATTTACTAAGGGAAAATGAAGTAAATTGCCTTCCGGAAACTGTCCTTGCGATTGGAGTAAATTACGCCGCATTAGTCCCGAACAGTTCTTTATTAGTTCCGGAGACGAAATTCTGTCCAATCGATTCATCCTCATGTTACGTATTACGAAATGAAACTGGATAAAATTAGCTGGCGTTATAAATATTTAAGATGAGTTCTTGTTCTGAAGAGTGACCAACCAAACCGGAGGACTCGGCAAATTGGCGCCGTGCTCATTACAATACAAGAGTCCTACAACACAAATTAAAATAATATCATGATTTAAAGAGCAATATTGAGCTACTCTGCAGGCCAGTAATTTGTAAATTGGTGTTTATAATTTATCTTCGTACAGTTATTTTTTTTAGTAAAAGGAACGTTAATTGAAATAATATTATACATTACTAAACGATATTTTCATAAATTGCCTTCAGTACTGAGCTTCGGTTGAGGCATAAAAATATTTTAAAGTAAGAACTTAGTTTAGGAATGGTAATTTACTTGTATTTAATGCTATTAATTAATTTTCAATTCTTGTGTTCTGTGTTAACATACTGAGCCGTTCTTATATGGCCGAGGAAATTATCGGAACGGTGAATAGACCAGACAAAGATGCAGATGACCAGACCAGTTGGTCTGCCATCGCGAGTTCCGCCTGCTACACACCCAACACGAGACTGACATCTAAACACTGCTAGAAGTAGGAAGGGGAGATAGATCAATGTTCCAGGCAGATCGCCCAACAAAAAACTGTGCATTACCACAATGCCTAGTAACTAATTTTTATTTTCACTGATTTTACTGATTGACGAAACGATTTACCCACGAACTATAATTAATTACAAGTAGGTATATAATTAAGTCTACATTTGCAAATTATGAATTTTAAACCTGTGTTTCAATTAAATTAATGATAATTTAGTTAGTGCAATTAAATGTCTTGTTTTAGATAGAAGATGTATCATTATATAACGTATATTATAATTTTAGGTTTCAACTGAAAAAAAATAATTTTGGACCATACATGATGATAAATAAGTAGTTAAACAGGCTAATTAGTAAGAAACTTATTTCAATTCAATGAGAAAAAATTAATTATTATATTTAAGCTGCTCATTTAAATTGAATGTTGTCAGATGAATGTAAGTAATAGTATATAAGACGGCGTTCAATCGAGAGCTATTTCTACAATGAAAAATTTTAATAAACGCTTAAATAAAATAAAAACACTAAATTTGGGGGCAATTTAAAGTTGCAATGGGTTAAAAGGTATTGTTTACAATAAATAAAATGAGTCAGCATACAAATTTATCACAATTTTAAAAAAATAACTACGTTTCGTCTCCTTTTTGAGACTTCCTCAGGAGTAGATCATTTCGGTCCATGCTCGACACTAAATTCTTCACATGTACATTCAATAATCTTTTCGGCTGAAGGAGTCGACGAGTAAATATGATGAATTGCTAAATTTTACGCCTGAGGAAGTCTCTAAAAGGAGACGAAACGTCGTTTTTGAATAAATAGTGATAAATTTTTATGCTGACTTATTGGCCGTCTTTTTTAAAGTTATTGTAAATTTTAAAGTCAGAAAACAGTGTTGTAAAATATATTGTTAATATAAAAAAAATTAGTATGTCTGTTGATAGTTTTTAATAATACAATAATTATATGACTAATGAAAGAGACAAGAGTTTTGAGTTTCTTTGGACATATAATTATTATATTGTTAATATTAATAGTAAATCGCGCAGGACAAAGTTGTGACGTTGTAAAAAATTTCATTAAAATATATTTGTTGAAAAATAGTTGGTTTATTATGATTATGGTTCCCTGAGAATATTTTCTGATTGCCAGGGTTGTGTTTCGCATATCGACGCTATGGACCTTTAGTACAGAAATTTTTAACTAATATATTGTATTTGCAACAGGTAACATTGTCTTCCCCTTCATGAATTTCTTTTAAATTAAATGCTGTTAACTGAAAATAATCTCAACGTGAATTATTTATTGGTTTAGTGTTGGCGTAGTCTGGTCCGTCTTTTATCATGTCTCAGATCGTCGATCGTTGCGGGGGCGGCGGAAGATAATCCTCACTCTCTACGCACGTAGTTTCGCCAGGGGTTGCACGTAATTCCCGACTTTACGACGCGCCGGGACGCTGTGACGTCAATCTCCTATCAGCCGCATCAGGACCAGCCTACAGACAGGCTCCCTTATCCAACTTTGCAGAAAATGTATTTCCAGTCGGGTCACGACTTCATTTGGAACTATTAAAAAACGACTCTACTGCTTAGAAGGAGAAGGATTCACTTTTAAATGTGACTCCAAAGTATAGTTTTTTTAAGAAAAAAATATTATTTCAAAATTTTATCCGAAGATATTACAGTTTATTTGAGAAGTTATATAATATATATTTATTCGCAGAATAAATAATTGACATGAATACTTGTATAAATTAACGATCGATTTAAAAGCGAGAGAAACGACAGAACTGTGGACGTAACAAGTTATTGCAGTTTATAATATTTGATTGACTACTATTTTACGGTGAGTATTATTAGAGTTTAGGGTAGGAGGGGAATCAGATGAAGATAAGTAAAGGAATAGTTGGTTGAAGAACGCAGAATGAGGGAGAAATTATTGTTAGGATATGCTGGAGTGGAAGAGTGGAAGGATGTAGTCTATAGGTCACTTTCTTGTGAGTCTGCGGTTGTGTGGAGGAGGAGGAGAAGGTGGAGAGGACTATTGGAGTGATTGATGGAGATTTTGATTAAGGAGGAGAAACATGTTTTTATTGTGGTGGAGTTGAGTGGACAATTTAACTGGCATTGCTTAACACGGAAATTGTGATTCGTTAAATATTCATGTACATTTAAGACATCAGTAATTCTTAGGTAGTCGAAAAAAATTACTAATGTTTCAATAACCGATACGGAGAACGTCAGGGGGAAATCTTATGTGCTCTGTTTCACGACTCTTCTTAAATAAAGCTGTTTTTGTGATATTCAGTCCTAAAACTGTTTTGTTGACTTTGGTCCGGTTACCTGATGAAGTCTACAAATGTGGACGAAACGTCCTGAAATATATTAATTCTCTTTACTGACAAGTTTGCTGTATTGTCTATTTATCAGTGATCACTTTGCCTCATTATCCTGGTTATAGTAGTTTTATAATGTCTGGAGTTTACCCAAGAACGATTCGCGATTTGTTCTCCTAATAGTTTTCTGATACCGTGACCGTTGGGAAATATTTCGTAACAGTTGAAGCTCCGTTTCTAGAAGAAAATTAAACTCGCCGACGAAACGGAAACGGTTTCCACGTGTCCTGATAGAGTTTCTTTCATGACCCTCACGTTTTACGGCTCATTCTCGACTGCATGCAACCTGTCTGTACCCCATACTTGTGAAAGAATTGCATCTGGCACAATTTTTATGTCCTAGTGTTGCGAGTCCAGATTTACGACTTTTTATATTCTCAATTTTAAGAAGTTATGGTAGGAGGCGAGATATTTCTAGGCTAGACTCAATGTTGCGAAACAATACGGACCAGAGAAGGCAATATAATGTGAACTTGTGAACTATATATATCCCAGAGGATTAGTAAAGGCCGTATTCATCACTAATTATTGATCTCGTGTCGATAGAACTTTCATCAAAATTGTAGCATTTAAAGTCGTTTCTTTCTTCCTTATGATCCCATCTAAGCGTAACAACGATATTTCCACAATTCATCCAATTGCCTCTGGAATACCACAGGGTAGTGTCCTGGGATCACTTTTATACCTCATCTTCACAGAGAACACAATTCTTGCAACCTACGTCGATGACACCGCGATATTACCTGCAGATAAAGACCCTCTTACAAAATCATTTAAATAACCTTGAAGAATGGCTAAACTTTTGGTGTATAAATGTAAATCCTAAAAAATGAGTGCAAGTAAATTTTACCACCTGTAAAACAAACTGTCCAAATGCCTCAATAAATAATACACGATTACCCATCACCTTTTTTTGGGAGTAGGGGAAGGGGAGGTGTTAACAGGTTACATTAGGGTGATCCTGAAACAGGCAACTCCCCTTAAATAGCATAGGAAGGTAGAGCAAGGTAGCCAAGGGTTGACTAGGGTCCCCGGGCTATAGTTTAAGGATCTTACCAGACAATTTTTTTTATTCATATCAAAAACGTTTGTAGTAAAGACTATCAGTTTGCACAATAATGATTCAGTATATACAATTTAATTTACATGTTGACATGGAGGTAGGTTAATACATTTAATTAACCTACTTTAGTAAATGGGTTTTCTGTGTGTGCACCTGAGAGGTGTGAGGGTTGACAGGCTATGAACTGATATTGGAGGATGTGGCCTTATGGTAAGGTGCGTGATCAGGGAGAAGGATGAGGTCGATTGGGAGTTTTCTTTTGAGCCTGAAGCGTGGAGGTGGAGGAGGATTGCCATGGAATTGTTGGATCGTGGGGTTTGGCTGCTTGAGGCCGCTTTTGATTAGGGAGGTTATGGATTTGGGGATTACGCAGTTACTTAACACCAATGAAGTCAAATATTTGATTCTAAACTTAGATGGAAACCACATTTAACATCCAAAAGGGATCATATCATGAGTAAACTTCGACAAATGCATTGGCTACTTAATAGGAATGCCAAATCGAAAAGAGAAAATAAAATATTCATATATAAATGCATTCTTAAACCCATATGGACTTATAGTATCCAACCAAGCCTTCAGTCAAAAATATTCATACCATGTTAAACGCACCCTGGTTCGTGAGCAACATGAAGATCTAGTAGCCATAGAAGATGAAATACACGGACTCAGCGCTAATTATCGTCAAAATCTCCCACGACACCATAACGAAGAGCAGATTGAAGAGGAACCGGCCAACAGATCTGTCGAGTTTAATTTTATTGTATTCACATATCATTTTCTTTAATTCGGAGCGTGGTCACTGGACCACTCCTCCCCTCAGTGTAATTTCGTGAACAGATTGTAAATTTCTAAAAAATTATAATAGCATATAATACAGAAATAACGTCAGAGATGATGTTTTATGGTTTAGACTATTTTATCTCTAAGTTATTTACTTTTATTCCCAATTCAATATTTGTTAATAATTTGGTTATTAAGTAAGAACGTCTGTTTCCACCTTCCAGAGGCCAGTTGTAGATTTGGCAATACCGAGTACCAACCTGGTCAGCGATGGTTTCCCCGCCTCGAGTCTCAAGGCACAATATTCTGCGTAACGTGCGGCTGCTACGCGGTAAGTACATCCCATGGAAACATCACGTCTCTTCTTCAATCAATCGTTTTCGTTGTTCCTTAAGTGTTCAACGATTTATCCATTTTCACCCCACCTAGGACTTTTTGATGTAAGAGGAAAACTTTTGTCAAGCAATCAATCGCCGTAATAGTCGCGCGTGTACAAACAATTCCTAGTCGTGCAGCAACACCTGTAGAGAAACGTCTAGTCGTGTCAAAGTACGATCCGCAATAAGTGTAACCAATCATTTAATATTTAAATTAAAAATAAGAATTTCATACAAAAATATTTACTGCAGTGGCGGGTGACTGTAACTCTATTTAACACGAAGCGTTGTTACGGCAACTTGGAAGTATTAAAACAATTCGGAAAAAATTAACTCAAGGAAATATGCGATACTAACAGCTTGAAATAAAAAATTATATAAATTATGAAATAACAGTATTAGTAAATCAATTATCACCTTAAATACAAATAATTAAATGAAATAAATTAACGACCAGTTTTTATTTAGATTAGACGACGTTTCGTCACCAAATTCCGGACTTGTTCAGGCATAATTCAAAAGTGTTACAAAATATTTATTTTATATTAAAATATCAGAATATTAACTAAAGTACTAATAATAAAACTTGCTATTTTGAATAAAAGAAGCGAAATGTGGAAATACCCAAACTTGAGCGCCTCCAAGGATAGCTACAACATTATTTCAATGGAATTCATGACATTCCTTTAATTTATGTATAGTCATAACAGTAAAGGTTCAAGGTTTCATGATCAGCCTAGTTTTTCCTATATAGCATTTCCCATCTTTTATAAGTGTACCTCGAAAAACGTAAGCGAAAAAGTACGGCCGAAATTGCCTTTAATTAAATTAGATAGACTAATGGGCAACGTTTTAAGACATGATGATCTTGTAAAATATTAGCATTAGAGGGAAGTGTTTGGGGGTAAGAACAGAAGAGGGAGGCCAAGGATTGAAAACGCTTAGCAGATTAGGGAGGACGTGGGTTGTGCTAGTTATGAGGGAATGAAAAGGCTTGCGCAATGTAGGTCAGCATGAAGAGTACGAGGTCTTTCCCGGTGGGTATAAATTCCTCTCGGGTTTCCAACCGGGTCAAAGAGATTATCAGTGACGTTTCAATGGCTTGTTCTGCCATCATCTTCAGACTGAAGATGTGTGTTCCTTGTGTTCACAGGTGACAGAGTAATAGAATGAATGATGAAGGCCCCAAGGAGCGCGTTTGAATGAAATTTATGGCTTTAAATTTCTTAGGCTATATTCGTTACTATTAACACCTATCTGACTAATGGCTCTGAATAGTGGACGGACGATGTACGGAAATGAACAAGACGTAGCTATTAAAATGATGTACAGAATACATATTGCAGAGAACAATTGATGAGTGTGACAGCATTAGTTAAGTTGGTTGAAGGCAAATGAATGGCGTCTCGCCTCCGGGTCGTGTTTGACGTGTCTATCTAGGAAAGTGGGACGAAGTGTTTCCGTTCGCTCGTGGTATATTGGAGTGGTGCAGATGGATTGCGAGGGCGCATCACTTTCGCTCTGTAGGTGTGCGTGGAATGCCTCCGGAAGAATTCCCTCCACTTGGATGCGGCAGCTATTGCAATAAGCTCTCGCTGTCCCAGTCACCTTTAAACAGCTTTCATGCTCACCATATATCAATCCTAGGGTTAATGAAATGCCATACACGCTTACCATTCACTTGATAAGGAAAATATATACCTTTTCGCACAGGAACAAAATACAAAAGGTTACATCTCGTCTCTAGGAAAGAAAGAAGACCAATACTACGAAATAGACATCCGAGCAACAGCATTTGCATATATTCAGCTTGTTACGATCTTTTAGCATTGGTATCGTTGTTGTAATATTCAGTCCTAAGACAAGTCTGATGCAACCCTCCATGATCACCTATCTTGTGCAAGCCTTTTCATTTCCGAATATTCCCTAATCTCCTTAGCGTATACCAACCTTTGACCCCCCACACACTTCCCTCTAATCCTAATTTCATGAGATCCTCATGTCTTAAAACGTGGCCTAAAAATCTATCCCTTCTCTTGCTCAACGTCGCTGTTAAGAACTTCAGGTTAGTGATTCTATCTCACTAACATCTCATTCTCTGATAGACACATATTAAAAGTATTGTCATTCTTTTCTTTCTGCCATTCCTAATTGGCACACGTTTCGCACCACTTACGCCGCTTATACAAACATTAATTAGCTAATGATCCTAATATTCACACTTATATTACGGGTAAGTGAATTCCTCTTTTCAGCGAAAGTCTTTCTTACCTCTGCTATCCTACTCTAGTTATTACGCTTCGCAAGTACCAGAATTCCTTAATTTCCGTCAAAATATCCCTTCCCATTCTAACAGCCTTTGTTATTACACCGTTTCCCAAACCACACTCCATTACCTTGGTTTTCCCTCTATTAATCCTCATATTGAACTCTTTCTCAGGACACACGATTCATGCATTTATATGGATATTCTTACTGACTCTTTAATCGTACAATATGTCGCCCTCCGCACAGCGAAAGGTTTTTATTTCTTCTCCTTTCAGTATGATTCATTTTCAGTATTAACTTTCTTCTTCGTCTGTTCTATATATAACTGCGACAGACTGCATCCTTGTGTTACTCATTTCCTGATTACGGCTTTCTGTTCTTGATCTTCTATTCTAATTACTGCAGCCTATCTTCTCGGTTTTTTATTCCAGTACTCTTCAAAATCCTTAATAGAGAGTTCCAGTTTACATTATCAAACTCTTTTTCTAAATCTATAAATGCCATGAACATAGGTCGGTTTTTTTCTTATATTTTCTTCTAAAATTAGTCGCAAAGTCAATATTGCCTCTTTTTTCTCTACATTTTCCCCGAAGCCAAATTGATCCTCTCTTAACTCGCATTCTATTCTTCGTTCCATTCTGCTATTTTATATTTTCGTTAATGTGCATTCATGGGATCCTAAACTAATTGTCCTGTGCCGTTCGCATCTACAGCTCCAGTTATCTTCGGTATGGGTATAATTGTGTTTTTACTAAAATCTTACGGTATTCTTCCTGTTTCGTAGATTTCGCAAAGTCTACGTAGCTATGCGGATGTATTATACCAATGTTGAAAAATAGGTAAATCATTTTTCCTTTTTTTGGTAATTATTATTGATGTTTAAAATAGCAGCTAAGGATCGCGACATATCTATGATTTATGGTTTCCATTACTGTCCTTGTCGCACCTTCCCTTGTGTGGACTGGAGAGGGAAGTAAAAAGTGAAAGGGACTAAAGAGACTGTCGTGACCCTGCGGTGGTAAACAACTCCCTGCCATTACTTAACACGTCCGCCAGTCTAACCGCACAAAGCCAACACTATAATTGTACCAGTGGTGTAAAATGTTTTCCGTAATTACCCTTAGCTCACACATGGCAGCCGAACTTCTTGGCTGCTGAGGATTTTTTACCCCCCCGAGTTCATCAGGCAGAGTGGCTGGTTGCAGTATTAATTAAGGAATGGTCGCCGCCAGCGGAAGGGCTGAGTTGCCTTGCTATCATCACCTCTCGTTCTGCAAGGGTCGTCCCTTTGTCTATACTACTCATACATAACTAATATATATATATATATTTCAATTTCACATTTAACGGGCTGTGTGTTGTTGGAACGCACAAGACAGCAGCAGATTCATTCTCTAACGGAATATTAATTAACAAGTCCAACTCTTGACAGCACAATACATAGATACTAACTATATACACCCTACAAACGAGACACAGTAATGCCGGAAGTGAAACGGATGCTCTCAGAAATGGTTCAGTTTTTCTAAATACAACATAGTTTTCTGACTTTAAAATTTACAATAAATAAAAAGACGGCCAAAAAAGTCACTATTAAACATATAACTATTTATTCTTAAAAGCGACGTTTCATCTCCATACTGAGTCTTCCTCGGGCTTAAAATTTAGCAACACAACATATTTACTCCTTGACTCCCTCAGCCCAAAACATTAATGAATTTACATGTGAAGAATTTGGTGTCGCACATGGACCATCTGCAGCCCCTGGCGGTATGTTTTAAGGATAAAATTATTGAAATACTTAAATCATCAACTAAATGTACTACATAGTTATGAGTTATTCTTATATTTCATTTATTGTGATTGAAAGAAGTGAGACTGCCGTATTTTCGTAGGTAGGAGACATGTTTCATGTGGTTTTACGGATCGAAACTCTCCCCAGTATTGGGTGTATTTTCGGGGGTTTCCTCGTACTCACTCTGTTTTTCAAGGTTTTCACATGCCGAGACACCGCTAAAAAAATTCGCGAATGTCTCGCTAAGCTCGATAAGTTAGCCTGTGGGGTAGGAGTACCAAGAATGAAATATGTTAGCCAAATATGGCAGGATGTGGGCTGATACAGTTATCTGAAAAGATTAACACTGGACAGATCGGTGTGGAGAGCTGCATAAAAACTACAACAACAGGATGATGGAGGAATAGTAGACCTCCTCAAATAAATAAGTTACTGTAATTTACACGGCGAAGAATTTTTAATTAATTAATTGATTGAAGAGCGTGCTATATATTTGGGACACAGGAGTACTTTTGCGGAATATTATTTTCACTGTAAAGAAATGTTGTTTAAGGCTCGCACATCGGAATATGAGATGTATCAGGAGACAGGGTTGATCCTTACCGAAGACAAAACGCATCTGGCAACTATGCGGACACATATTAACTGCATGATGAGAAGCTGAGGCGCAAGAAGTAGACTGAAAAGTTGCAGAGTGGTTAATAAATGAACTAATAGAGTATTAACAACGTGTTGGAGTTGATTCCTAATGACATGACGTAACTAATGTTTAGGGAGGCTGCAGCTCGCATCCGCCCCCGCGCACAGGCTGCCACCTATCACCCTTGAAAAATTTACGGTTGTTCATTACGCATTAACTACGTCTCGGGTAAATTTATCACGTTAGTCGCTGGAGACCTGCCAGGTGCGAGGTCACGGGATAAACATGTTACGCCTGCTTCTAATACATTATGTTAAAATTTTTATTCAACACTCCATTAATTTACCTGAAAAAAAACTCAAATTATTTGTTTAGTCTACAAATATATCATAATATATAGGAGGGTTGTTATGAAACAGGGGAAAATATTTTCACTTTCTCGCCATTGTTGGTAAATGTGATCCTTTCAAAGATATTCCTATACGTTTTAACACATGCCATCTCTCTGGTAACGTTAGAAATTCCGACATCAACCATAAATTAAAATATAGTATATAATTTACATGTTGACATGGAGGTAGGTTAGTCCATTTAATTAAACTACTTTAGTAGACGGGTTAGATTTTGTGTGTGTGTACCTGAGAGGCATACGCCGTGGGTATGTGGGGGTTGACAGGCAGTGAACTGGTTATTGGAGGATGTGGCGTGATGGTGGGCTAGGATGAGGTAGATTAGGAGTTACTTTTGAGCCTAGGAAAGCGTGGAGGTGGAGGATTGTCACGGAAATTGCTGGATACTGGGGTACGAAGTTAAATTTAATTAACCCGAAATATTGTGATCTGATGGAGGAATGTACTGTAGTAGATGAAGGTATCGAGTTTCACTTTTTTTGAAAATTATAGACTGCCTCGACGATTAATCGGACGTACTGGACTCGTTAACAGCATACCATAAATCTACACCTCATAGTCTTGAATAATATATTTCACTGAATAGAAGTTTGTTTAAAAAGTAGTAATACCTGAATAATGAACACCTTTCCGTGATATTGACAATGATTTAAATTATATTTGTTTCATGGTTTCATGACAGATACATTCATTTTGAAGCAAGTTAAGGAATTCTGCTACTTGGGAAGCGTAATAACTATAGATGGTATAAGTATAGTAGACATAAAGAGCAGGATAGTACAGGCAGGAAAATTAAAATAATGTACATAATTGACATTGATTAAACTATTTTATCAGAATGGGTTTGGTTTATTTATTTTTGTGAGTAATTGAGAGTGATACGACGTGGGTGTGTGAGGGTTGACAGGCTGTGAACTGACTGTTGGAGGATATATGAGGTAAGGTGGGTTAGGATGACCAGGGGGAAGGATGAGGCCAATTGGGAGTTTTCTTTTGAACCGACGGAAGCGTGGAGATGGAGGAGGATTGTCGTGGAATTGCTGGATGGTGGGGTTTGGGTGGTTGAGGGCGCTTTTAATTAGGGAGGTTATGGATTTGGGGATTACGGAATTTACTTTGGGAAGTTTGATGTTATGGTGGATGATGGAATTTCTAAGGTAGAGTTTGTAATGGTGCGTAGGATTATGTTTTGGTGAGTTTGAATTTTTGCTGAATGGATTTTGGCTGTTGAACGAGGCATAGGACCAGGTGGGTTGTATTATGGAGAGGTGTAGCAGAGGCGTTTTGTGCGGACGGTAACAGGGGATATAGGGTTCTGAATTTATGGTTGATTTTGGAGAGGAGGAGATTAATTTGGTTTCCACGAGAGTTTTGAACCCAATCTGATTCCTAGTTAGGTGGTTTATGTTTTTGTACGGATTAATGAATTGTCTAGATAGAGGTGGATTTTGGGAGGAGGGTTTCTTGTTAGTGTGAATGGGACGGTTATTGATTTTGGTGGTGTTGATACTGATTCGTCATTGTTTTGATCATTGTTCTGTGTTGTTGAGCGCAATTCTTATTATGAAAAACGGATTTGAAGTGTACTCTCTGTACCATGGTTTGTTTTAGTGAAGTTAAAGCGGAGCATTTCCGTGTTTTTTTCCGAGCGTTTCACGAAGAGCGCTACTTAGGGCTATTATAAATATTGATTTATATATTTAGTCTTAGGGATGGGATATACAGACGGCGACTCGGTGTTTGTACCACACTATGTACCTATAATCACTCAATTTTTAAGGATGGGTTTTTTGACGTATAACGTACCCTGGAAAGAACACAATATATTTCCTTGCGTCAATATTTTCTGAATTATTTTACTCTACTAAGTTGGGGTAATTAAGTTTCGTGTCAAAGTGATAGACGACAGTAGCTTGTTTTCTCCAGCGATCCTTTTTTTTCTCGACGAAACCGCTATATATAGACTTCGTTATTGTGACTAACTACGGGTCTGTAGTATTTTCCATGGATGTTATGTTGTTGTCCTAACCTTCCCACTGTCCAGTTCCTGTTAGCCAGTCTCCTGTCCATTATTGTCTTGTACATATTCCATATTTAATGAATTTCCCTTTTTAAATGTGCGTAAGTTGGTTGGTAAAGTGTTTCCTGTCAGCAGCATTTCATTTCGGGAATGCGTGCACATGTACAAACGCATTCCTCCAAACTTTATGATTCTCATAACAAACATTCCGCGGGCCTACTATGCTATATTGTGCCACAATCACGGCGAAATTCACAATCATTACTCCTACATTCAAAAATTATAAACTGCAGCAGCGCCATCACGATTTTTTTTTGTGTTTATAATACCATGAGGTTATTGTTACTGGTTAATGTACACGCCAAAAAGATGTCATTATTATTTTACAAATGTTACTTCACTCCCTTTTAATTCCCGTCATTCAATAAAATACTCGTTTATATTCATTTGTAAACTAAAGTAATATATTTTCCACTTAGTCCTCTGGGTACATTTATACTTATTTATTGGATCCATTAGTCTTGTACTGAGGAAATTAGGACTGCTTAAATAATATTTACATACACAAACACTACTGTGAAGTTGATAACATGAAAATACTCACTTGAGGATGAAACACATCGTGTACACAGACACTAGGCGTGTGAAAGTAAATGTAAATACTCCAAAAAGTATATATAAAATATTAAAAATACTGATAGTGATAATGAGAAAACATATCTAAGTAATATATTTTAACGACTGTTTTAAAATGAATAGTCTAAAAATAAAGTTTTTATTCAACTGAAGGGTTTCACTATATCAGACTCTGCAAAAAAAATTGTCAAGTATAATGTAACAATATTTAGTTAGGGAATAATTACTCTAACTTCTAGATTCTTTATTAATTTTATTAAAAAATAAATAATACTACTTATAGTGATGAAGTATGTAATTAAACAATTGATGACCTTTTACTGACCTTTATTATAAAATTTACTTGTTACAACGTTTCCGCATGTTTTATGCCTTCTTCAGGTTATTTCCTCTCTGTAGAGGAAAATGTACAGAAAAGTAACCCCAGGGCGGTATAATTGAGACAGATTATTAAATATATATGGAAACAAAAACTTAGCACAACAATGTCAGAAAATTGATAATTTTAGGAATATAGATAGGGAGAAACTATATTATGAAAATGACAACGAGAAATTAAAAATAATTATTAATTAGTTTCGGCTTCAAACTTCCCAAAGTAAACTGCGTAATCTCCAAATCCATAACCTCCCTAATTAAAACCGCCCTGAAGCACCGAAACCCCACGATGCAGCAATTCCATGACAATCCTCCTCCTCATCATCTCCACGCTTCCCTAGTGTGGTGTTCGTTGTTTACACCATCAAAAATATATTGTTGATACAATCAAACAAACAATAATAATAATAATGAATTTAATTTGAATAGAAATATAACTCAAATTAAGTTATAATGGAAAACATATAAATTTACGATATCAATTTAATCATTAGCTCAGTCGGTAAAAGCAAAAATAATACTCTACGCAGCTTCTTAAATGGCTGCTGCTCCCGGGAACAACGCGGGTGACGAACGATATAGTTGAAAATTAAATTCGCGAATCAGACGAGAATGGTTTGTGTGGAAAAACCGAGGTAAATTGCCGTTACCGGATGACGTCGTTCTTCGTTTTTGTTCGTATGCCGGTTGTTCCTTTGCTGGGTCACGTCTTCTTCATATTAAGATTCTCTAGCGCCTCTCCTTCACCATCAAATGTTGTCTTTTTATTTTCTGTACTCCCACCAAATGAATCTCCTTTCTTAAATGTGCAGAAACTAAATTTTATACATGTCGCCTTGTTCTGCCACTGCTTCGTCTCTCCCTAGCGTCTCTCTCCCTCTGGCAGCCTCCCTGTGCAACAACTGTCCAATCTCATCTCTTCCAAGCCATCAACAATGTCGCAGCCAACAATGTTGCAGACGGTGACGTTTTCCCGCCTACTCGGCCCCACCAAGCCATTGTCGTCTTCCGTCCTGTATACGTAAATAACAAAACTAAATTATTTTTGCTTTACCCGACTGTAAGGGTCATGAATCACCACACCAGGCTAAAAAAAAACTCCCAATCGACGTCATCCTTCTCCCTGAACATTCAGGCACATCCTCATATATCCTCCAATAACCAGTTCACTCACTGCCTGTCAACCCTCACACCCACGTCGTATACCTCACAGAAAACCCATCTACTAAAGTAGGTTAATTAAATGAATTAGCCTACCTCCATGTCAACATGTAAATTATATACTATTGTTTAATTTTGTATTCTTTATTGTACTATTGTATATACTGAATCATTGTTGTCCAAATTGATAGTCTCTAGGACAATGCAAAGAAGAAGGTAATGGTGTTGTTTTACAGGGAGGTCGCATGAACTGCTCCAGCCGGGCTTGTCCAGTCAACTGCTCCGTGGAGGCTAACGCACAGTGCTGTAAGATATGCTCAGGTAAACCTCCTCTACTAAAATACTATTTTTTCTTCTTTCATTTTAAATTACGTTGTCTGTTTGGCGGTCATAGTGGTTGTAGATGTGTTGGTCGTCCTTTAGTCTGTTCCGTAAAAGTTGAACCTCAATTTACTTACCTTATTTGGTTTTTTAAGGACTCTGCGTGCCACTAAGCTATTCATTCAAAATTATAAAAATGCTTATTTCTCAATGAAGGAACCTTTTGTGTATCACCATTTTTTCAGTTTTTTAGATGTACGAGTATATAAAGTATGAATGACAACTAGCTTACCATTTACAAATTATAAACAAAATATATAATTTTAAATCAATTTCATAGTTTCAGTTTCCATGTCTCTTAAAGTAATGTGAAAATATACATCTGTGGAAGTTACAACAATAGGCACGACCATATTTAACAGACAAACCTTGCAAAATAGAGTGAACTAATAAACAAATTTTGATATGTCTACGATTCAACGCGACTTTTGCATTTTTCATGTTTGAAATTTTGTCGGTTGACTTTAACAACTACTTTGAGTAAGATGTAATGTCTGTGTTGGTTGAGATGAGAGTGACAACAGGTTGTGCACGAGGCAACTCCCTTTTAATAACAAAGGAAGGTAAGTGAGAACGTGGGATGTGGAAGAAGGTAGAGCAAGGGTTGACTATGGCCCCCGGGCTGTATTTTAAGGATCCTATCCGGTGTTCCACCTAGAACAGATGCAGGGAAACCCCACACGACCTTCCAAATGACGGGAAGGGCTGAGGGGTCGCAGCATTCCCTTCTCCGTGTCTCTACAAATTTTATAGGTCGTTGGCCGAGGAGCAGAGGACCAAGGTCTGTTACCCCAGTACGTGCACCTCCTGGAGGAAGCATGTGAGAACTTCGAAGGTAAACACGACTACGACGTTTGTTGTCGCACTTGCTTCCATTGGTATCGCGTAGCATTCTTTTAGTTGAGGAAGATGGCAAAATTAATTTTTACTTGTAAAACAGGTGCGACTGTGACTGACTTGTTAATGAGCAACAGTTTGAAGGACTGAAGATGAAGAGGGACTAATTGCAGCTAGCCCTGTTTCACTGCCGCCGCACGTGGCGGACTGATTTTATTTTAAATCGCAACCGACTTGCGCAATCTAGTTTTCATTTGTTCCTCGTTAATAATTGATTGAGGTAGCGTGCGTATGTTTGCGCGTCGCGTAGATTGATTGCTCGCGTGGCGGGGGCGGCGTAGGGGGCGGAACACGGCCCCGTGCCCCACATTCGGGGTCCGGGCACGTGTGGCCGTGCGGTCGTCGTTTTAGCATAGTCATTTAGCCGCCATTAGCAAGCCACCAGCCAATCAATTCCGCCCAAACACACAACTAAATAAAATCCACTTTAATATCATAACCAGTGCGACTCGCGGAGCTTGCTTACCACTTTGGCAATCAGAATACTTTTCTTCACAATAAAAAAAATATTACTTTTCTTGAATCCCCAAGTTGAGACATTTACAATGGTAACCGTTTCCCATTTTGCGGCGCTTTATTAATTAATACAATTTTCACATTAAACGCAACACTAATACACTTGATGTAAAACCGACTCTTTAGTATATTGTATTTATTGTTAATCTACAATTGGACGCAAGTTGACTGTTTTTCGCCTCAATTAAACTTTAATACAAATTCCTTTTTAATATATCACTTAACGACTGTGTTTGAAAATAATTAAATAAACGACACTTTACACATAAACCAATACATCACAAAAAGGGTTATAATTTGTAACCTGATAAAGCTTTGATACCTACAAATTACAAGTACTATAGTGAAAATGCCAAAATTGTTGAAATTAATAAATAAAATACGGCCACGTATGTCAGCAAACATATTTAATCAACTTTTCATTATTTTAAATGCATCAATAGTGGAAGAGCTTTGAAGGGATAGATTAAAAGGCCACGTTTTTGAGACACGAGCCATATTAGCATTACAGGGAAGTGAGCAGAAGAGGGAGATAAAGAACGGAATACGCTAAGTAGATTAGAGAGGATTTTAGATGTGTTATATAGGAATGAAAAGGCTTGCGCAAGATAGGTTAGCATGAAGGGTTGCAGAGGACCAGTCTTAGGACTGAATACCACAACAAAAATAAGAAAAGCAACGTTCATCGAACTTTGTGGACTACTTTAGGTAAATTTGTATATGGATGAACTGATTCCATTGTGACGCTCTACCTCCGGCGACGGTTTCTAAATTGTCAAAATATTTAACTAATTATAATAGTTATAATGTCTGTAAGTTTAAATAAGGTCAAAAAGGGACAAAAAAATTAGTGAAAGATAACAATAATTTAGAAACAACTACATGTTTCGGTGGTGATATGGACCCTATTCAGGTTTTATAATTGTCAGGATGAAGAGGGTCCATATCATTTATTAACTTTAAAGGGTGAAGGTAATTAATTCAATAAGCTCAAATTATAGTTTGTAATGTTCCTCTAATTTTTTGTCTTTTTTGGGGGGTTATTTAAACTATTTTAATTAATTACCCTTGCCCTTCATAATTGAACATGTTTCAAAAGGAATTGTTCAGATGCAAACAAACGTAATTAAATTTTGTTTCCAATGAAATACAGAAAAAAATAATTTTACAATAAATTTTATAATTGTCAATTTTTTCAATTAATATAAATGGTATATTTTAGAAATAAAATGTAAATAATAGAGACTTATATTTTGAATTAATAGAATTATGTGTTAATTGAACATTAGGAGTTGAAAAATAATAAAAAGATCAATGGCGATTTACTGCCGAAATGTATTTCTTTTTTAGCAGCGCGTTGCCACGATTTAATAGTGTTAAAATAATGATTTGCATTGCTGACCTGGGATTAGTTGCCCTTCATCCCTGTTGCTCGGGTGTGCCTGAGGAACCTGGCGGCGGCGGCGGCGACCCAGTTGCCTTAACAGGGAGTGCAATTTATTAAATTAAATTAACTTAACTTGATGAAGTGCCTCGTAGTCGACAAGTAATCACTGGCGGTCTTTGACAAATACCAACCAACTCGGCGCTGTTACTTTTTACCTTCCTCTGCTCTGCTACCTTCAGCAACAAAATTATTTCTTTTCATTCAAAAGTGTAACAATAATAATTATAGTGTGTTACTGCCGAGGTCGTGAAGGGTTTTACATCCATTTCGTTGACATTCGAATCATTGGTCAAATCTCAATTTGTAAACATATCAGTTTAAATCAGGGCTGACAAAAATTGATGAAAATGACTACATGTTTCGGTCCTGACCTCAATTACAATGCACGAAATTATAACATTCCAAAGTTATTCCAGTGGAGTCAAAGAATAGAGGAAGTAAAGGAGGAGAAGACAAAAATATTTTTTTAAAAAACAAAGATAATAATTATGCATTATATTTCATGAATTAAGATACTGAGCAAATCAGTGTCAGTTTTTGCTTTGAGAGTATTATTGCTGTATTTAATAATGTGAAGCATTTGTAAATTGTCCCAGTCAATAGTAAATGTGGTTAGAATCTAAAATGTTTTGAAATAACAGATAATTTAATGAACGTAGACTTTCCCGGTGAATAATTCAGATGAAATCTTCACGGTTAGCCAACCGGCTCACACCGTTTCTGCGGCCATTTTCTGCCGCTAGTATATGTATTTTTAAAATTAACTGTGAATATTTCATCCGAACAGATAATGTGTTCCTTGATTGCGTGCTGATGGCTCCTTTACTTTGGCCTACGCACTGTCATTGCAAATTTAATTTATAAACAACATTGTAAATTTTGTTTTTATCAAATGTTTTACAATAGTGGATAAATTATTGGATGATTTAGTTAGGAGCTGGATGTGTGTAGGAGTGGAATAGGTTTTTCAGAGAACTGTGTAAAGATTGGCGGCATACTAAAGTAATTTTTTAAGGGTTTCGTGGGTATTTGACCTTTGTGTTTAACAAATCTTTTTTGAAGAAACTTAAAGACGAAACTTTGTGGATACGAGTTAGCTATTAATATATTTTTGACTATTTCAATGTTGGTGTGGTGAAAGACAAAATTAAATCTACTGCGTCCTGCAATGCATAAAAATATCAGTGTTTAATGTTAGGGCGTCGCCCTCATGCTCAGCACAACCACTCAACATATACCTTCTGTGGTCTAGAGGCCAGCGTCGCTGCACGTCTGCCGTCATGGTCATGAAGACTGCTGGAGAATCGATACGCTGACCACGTGTGTCTACACTGCAGGTAAGCCACCAATTTTCTATCCCTTGTTCCTGTCCTTACTATTTATGATCACTCAAAATTGGGAATTTGTCATGGGCTGTACAGCCAAGGAAGAAGAAGAAGGAGAAGTCGGAATAACAGCAACTAATAACCAGTTAAGTAATATGTCCACTCGCGATGTCCGATCTCTCTCCACTTGTAAATAAGTGCCAAAAATATCTCAGTAAACTCACTCGTATTTAGAGAAATCCCAAAGTCTCTAGTTCGCCCGATCACAAGACTGTCCATCAGCGTTCCGAAAATCTTTTCCGCAACGCTCTTTGGCGTTATATTGGTGCTAAACGTGGACGTACGAGTTCCAGAAAGGAAAAGAACAGAAGTTTTCGAAAAGTGGTGCTGTGGGGGAATGAGATGGGGTGGATAGAATCACTAACGAGGATGTTCCTAAGCAGAATAGGGGAAGAGTGAACAATTTGGAGGACTTTGACCAAGAAAAGGGATAGATTAATAGGGTCTTCTAAAATCAGTATTAGAGGTAACTGAACAGAAGAGGGAGGCAGAGGATGGAATACGCTAGTAGAATAGGGAGTGTGTGGGATGTGGTAGCTTTGTAGAAATTAAAAGGCTTACATCAGTCGAGTCTTAGGACTGATGACCACAACAACAGCAACTCTAGCTTCCAGGAAACACCAGTCTTCGTTAGTCACGGAGTCTCTTCTGCTTCGGCCATCGCTCACACTGTTTTCGGGGTGTTAAGACTAGGAACATCCGCCATGAACTCGCGCTCCTCCATATACTTGAATTAGGTGGAAAGGACAGCGTGTTACCATCGTTAATTGTATTGCGAGCTACAAATTAACGGGGAAAAATTTTAATAGTTTAATAGAAGTAATAGTGATGACATTGAACATTCCTTTGCAGAGCAACAGCAGCAGTCCACCATAGAGAAGATGGCGGCCGCGGCGCCCAACGCCATAACCGCGCGGGAAGGCAGCTGCGTTCACAACAGGAGAACCTACAAGCACGGCCAGAGTTTCCCTTCCAACAACACGGGCATGAGGCTGGAAGGACCCAACCAGTGCGTGCAGTGCAAGTGCCAGGTGAGTCCACTTCATGTGGAAGGATAATTTTTGCACCACCAAATCGCCGTAATAAAGACCGCAACCACCCAACGTCAGTGGACGACTTCGCACCAATATTTGAGATGACTAGCACTAAAGAATTGGAGAAAGAAATTCCACGCCATGGAAATACCCATAAATCGTAAAACCCTGTATACTTTGAATTTTGCCTATGATGAGGTTATATTCGCGGAAGATGAAGATAATTCATACTACATACTAAGAAAATTCAATGACAAATATTTGAAATGGGGCTTACAAATAAATTTTGATAAAACAGAGTATATAGTACTCGGAGGGACAGGAAGAGATTTACAGAATTGAAGGCAGAAGTGCAGTTAAGTGCTGCACAGCATATAAAAATTTGGGACAAATATTTTTAGTAAAGGAGGAAGCGACTAGGAAATTAAGCAGAGCATAGCGAAGGGTAGAGTTGCAACAAGACAGTGGCACTCAATTATATGGAATAAACTTATAACAAATAAGGTGAAAAGGAGAATCTACAAAACGATAGTGGAGAGTATTTCACTATATGGTTCTGAGGTTGGGGAAATAACTGAGGAAAACGAAGGAAAGTTAAGAGGGATGGAAATTGATTTTCGGAGATGCAGCTGTGGTGTGACAAGAACAGAATGGATAAGAAATGAATACATTCGGGAAAAAATGGGGGTTACATCAGTAAATATATTTGATACAATAGAAGGTAAGAGGTTGAATTGGTATTGACATTTGAGACGAATACAATTAAAAATATTTCGCTGGCAACCGTCAAAACGAAATAAAAAAGGAAGACTTAAATTTAAATGGAATGAAGGAATGATGCAAGCAATGGAGGACACATGTATGCGAGATGAAGATTGGAAAGATAAAAGGAGGTCGAAGCTTGGATCCGAGAGACGCCGCATGGTGTAATATATATATAGCTGTTTGTCTCCAGTTCTACATCTTATTCTGCGGAGTTAAATTCCATCATCGATGGCCAACATTCTTCGCTGTAGAATAACATAATGCAAGGATTGAAAGTCTAAAGTCACAAGAATGGTTTCACGCATTCTGAGGAAAGTGACAGGTGGTTGTGTGGACAGACTCGCTCGTTCCTCCTTTCCACGGCATATTTCAGCCATTCTGTTTGTAATCATAATGTTCAATTTCTTACAAGTAAATTGTTAAATGCTGCCTGCAGGAAGGAATGGTCCTCTGCGAGGTCCAGACTTGCCCTGAAATCACGTGCAGAGAGCCCATGAGAACTCCTGACTACTGTTGCCCATTATGCCCAGGTATTAAACCTTCAAAATTAATAAATACAACAGCGTTTGTAACACACGTCACTTACTCTGGTTTGTTTCTCAGGATTGGCCACCAACAGCGACCGTCCTTCTTCAATATCCTTCAGTGACCCGACGGCTCCGAGAGAACGCCGCGACAGGGACTGTATATCGACTGGGAAGTAAGGATCTTTTTACTAAAACACTTTCAATACGCGATTGTTTTTGGTGAAGTCCCTTCACTTGGAGTGAACTTTACCATTGGCTAAACACACACAACTTTTCAATCAACTCGTTTTCATATCCACGATTACTTTCAATCAAAGGTGGTGTACATAAAAAATATATAGTGTTTGTTAATCTGGAAGGAAACTGGGACCACCACGAGTACACACAAAAAATAAAACAATTAACGACTTCTGTTTCACTTAAACTATATCTAGGTAAGTTGTGCATACTTTCAGCCTGAAGTGACAGAAGAATACAATTATTTGACCATTGCAACTGTGGCCCAACATTTTTCAGAATTGATTTCTGAGAGAGGATAAAAACATAGAAAACCCCACGACCAGCTGTAAAGAATTATAATGGGAAAGACCATTTCTTTAAAAAAATGTGTTGCATTTAAACTTGAAATATGAAGATTATTTAATAAATTAAATAATGCGGTTTAAATTTTTTATTATATGTTGTTGACATTTAAAGTTTCCTGGCCAACACAATAATCACAATGTAAGTTTCAGCATGGCATATTTTCATTTGTCTAAATAATAGCTGTGGGACATGTAGCAAAGAATATTTTAGTATATATATATATCAGAAATTTAGGAAGACATTTCACTAATGAAGGGGGCGGTGCAATTGCCAATTCCAAAAAAAACACTCTCACCTTTCCTCTTAATAACAATATTTGTCCAGAATCAAATTTAACTTCTATTTCAATACATGTAATTCTAAATATTTTTCAAATATTTAAGTCTCTTTCTGGTGACCTAAATTGAATACTTACATGAGCTGAATGACTATGTACTGTTTTCAGTGTTAACCCACTCAATTTTTTTGATAAACAGCAACAGTATTCATTAACCAGGGACAACCTTTATCACATAATATCAACTTCTCATGCTCAGATTATCTGAATTCTAGAGAAACCAGTGAAACTGATTTCATTTTGGGTTCAGTTGTGCCTATTGTGTAGGTTTTCTACTCCACCGTTTTATGACGGATTAGTGATAATATTTCCATTCTGCTATTAATTCGGAATTCTTGCAACTTTTTTTTATATTGTGCTTATCTTTTTTTCTTTTCCAGATATTACCTGGACGGATCCAGCTGGCACCCAGTTATTGGTCCTTTTGGTCCCATGGACTGTGTCCGCTGCCAGTGTTTCGCCGGTACCATCGAATGCAGCCGATTCAAGTGTCCGTCCAAGGCAGAGTTGCCCTGTGCCAAGCCGGTCAAGCAATTTGGACAGTGCTGTGCTACATGCCCAGTCCCAGGTATGAACTTTCTCATCATTATCAGATATTTCTACGAATTTGTAAGTCCAATAAATAGCACAATCTCAATAATTTACATGTTGCCATATTCCTACTATTTGTTCTTTTAAGAAACCATTCTATCAAAATCTTTTTAGGGCTCAAATAAGCAGTACATTCCTTGAAAAGTTTCTTCTCCAAAGCCAGTTTTCAATAAAATTGTGTAAATATAATATTTAAAATATGTGGCAATGATTTATCACAATGATTTTGTGTTTTGTCTGTGAAGCGTTTCAGTGTCTTAGAGTAATTATGATTATTTGTTATTTGATTTGAGGAAATTTTAATTTCGGATGCCTTTGTTAATTCAGCAGCTCTACCGGTGGTTCGTCAGCAGGGAGATGGCGAAGTCGGTTCTCTCCAGTGTTTACCAAAAACCTCTGAACTGGTTGTGTTCAGGGCTCAAGGTTCAGGGAACCTCTCAGAGTTCATCCAGGTGAGGCAACATAATACCTATTAATTATTAAGCTTAATTTATTGACATTTTCAAAAGACTTTATTATAATTCAAAACACATTTCAGTAATCAATAATCAACAATGTCTCCATATATTGTTGTGCTCTCGTCAGGTTGGTTATTAAAAAGTATTACAAATTTCATAACAGAACAGAAAACTCATTCACATGAGGTCTCTTACATATTATAGCTTAACAAGTAATAATGCCAGGTAACAGAGGAACATGGCAAAATTTCAAGAGGTGTAGGTAACGGTAAAAGTCAAAATAGAAATGTAAGTAATTTAAAATAAAATATATGAAAAAGATAATAATATTTTTATCGTAAGTGGTGTAAAGAACAAACCCTATAATATTTCAAATCACAAATTAATATAAAAAAATTTCTTTTCTATAAAATGTATCAAAAAAGAAAAACAGTAAACTGTATTTATGATTCTTTAATGCTGTAGTCCATTGTTGGTTAGAATTTGTAATGGAACTTCACTCCTAGGCTGGATTTTTGACACTTGCTTGCATTTCGGCCAAAGGAGTCATAGAGTGAAGTTCCGTGTACAGCTAAATTTTGTAAGTGTAAAGCCATGTATTACAAAATTTTGAGTTTGAAGAACCCAACCAACAGAAAGTGCTCGCTTCCAACACACTTTATATCTAACAAATTAAATGTAATAGACATACGAGGGATGTTGGAATCTTTAAAGTAACTAAATTCAGTCTTTGGGATTGTAAATGATAATTATCACTTAACAATGAATACTACAATAGCAAAGATACTTGATGAAGTTTACTTCATGTAAATACTCGACACATGATCATACAAAAGTTTGATCCTGAGGATCTTTATAACAATGTAACTTTTTCTGTTCCAGTACGCCTTTAAAGGACTCACTCCAGCAAAATGTGAAGTTGAGCTTCACTCGTGGATAATTCGTCAAGGATCTGCAGAGACGTTCCAAGTCAAATCTGTTACAGGCAGCGATTTTACTCAGCTCAAGGAGAAATTCAAATTTATTGTCCTTGGAGCCACCACCAGCAGTAAGTATTACGTTATTTTCACATTCACATTTACACTTGTGGGTGTGGGGTTTATAGGGTTGGACCAGAATGATGCAAAGGCTAGGTGGGCATCTAAAAGCAACCCTCAGAGAGGGTTTTGAATATCTGGGGTCCAGTGTAGGCCAGGCGGAGAATTGTACTGAATTTGCTGATTTGCAGGGAGTGAATACTGGGCACAGATACTCAACTGAATGCATGAGCAGTGCCAGGCATAATCAAAGCAAGAGTTCACATAATTATTGTCAAGGTTCAAAAATTGAGGAAAAATTCTGAATTAAAATTATATGCTACAGCACTATGAGTGGCTATGCACTGGCCTCAACTTGATGTGTTCCTTACTGTTAAAGATAATTAATTGAGTTTGTGTTTAAATCCAGAGCACCTCGTCAAGTTCAGCAGAAGAGAAAAGAAGCTCCAAAAGCGCTGCACGATGAGCTGCACTACCAAAGTTCTTCGCCTGGAAGACGCTTTCAATTTGACGAAGGTCCAGTTTCGGAAAACATGTCTGCCAACGGAACAACAGTTGTCGGCGCCGTAAGGGATGAGCTGCGTGGAGTATTACTTTTATTTTTGTCTCACAGTGGTTCTAGTCAATTAAACAAACTAAGTGATTTTTATTCATATTTCATCCTCCTCAGATCTACTTATTTTAATAGATCTTGTAAAACTAGCAAATCTGTAGAGGAAATCTGAAGTTCTGTTGTGAATACAAATACTTTGATTGCAGTTTCAAGTCTGTCCCAAAGACACTAAATCGGACTATTATTTATCGCGTGTTGACGTAAAGGCATCACGTACCTTGGTAAGAACAATTCTTCTGATAAAATTATTTTCTGTTGTCATAGGAGAATAGTATTTACGCTTATGATTTTAGATATGGTAATTACGTTGTAGTTGTACACCCAAGTAAATCACCGACAACTCTAGACCTTTTCGCCTTCACATTCTCCATCGTAGCATATTAATCGTCAGTTTCAGAGATGTACGTGTTTTTCGACGCACTTTCCTATGTAATGTACTCATTCATATTAATATACATCAAGCTGTTCACAGAATTTTCATAATAGTAAAAGTTGTTAAGCAATGCATAATTAATATAGTTCAAAAGTTCATTTCATATCATGTCAAATAAGCAAAACGTTCATAGTTAATTCTTCTATAATTTTTTTTATCATATTTCATTTCAACCTTAATTTTACACAAAGACATTATAAAATTTACCTGGCATAGTTGTCTAAATAGGAATCATACCTCAAATGTTATTCTGTGGAAACCTGCAATTTTTTAAAACATTCCTTTGTTGTTAACTATTAAGTATAATGCATGAATGTTTCAAAAACCAATTGTGTTCCGCTGAACATGGCTCAAATTGTAGCAGTATGAATAGAAATGGGAAATGAAATTTGTTATGTTCATTAAGCAAATGTGGTTATAGAAAAAAACATGGAAAACTCAGTTTTCAGTTTTGTGAGAATTGATTTACTGGATGTGCAAGTCAAGTTGTGTACTTCAGGGTAAATTCAGTATCACTGTATGCCTCTAAGGTATTTTATATTTATCTTTTAAATAAAGTTATTTATAATAAATTTGAAAGTGTTGTCTCTGCAAAGAAGTCCTTTCTCATTATAAAATATATGTGGGGATTGATCTTGAGGTTTAATGAGCCTGGGATTGATCAGGAGAATGATTTTGCAGTAAAACCAACATGTATCATATAAATAGTACAAAAGTCTGATTAAAATATATAATAATGTAAATACAGAATATTCATAGACAAGCTCAATGTTTGGTCAGGAGTTAAGGGACATTCATTGTCAAGCAGCCATGACAAATCCCTTACTACCTGAGAACAGACGAGCATTAACTTTGTCTATGAATATTCTGTATTTACATTATTACATATTTTAATCATAATTTTGCATAATATCCCATAACTTTCAAATGAACAGAAAATGTATTTTTAATAACATTCCCATTAACTTAGATTAAAAATTATAAATTTGAATATACAAAATTTCATAGAAAATGTACTTAATCTTGAATTATTTTAGTGTATGTATATATATATATATATATATATATATATATATATATGCTTAGGTTTTGAAAGGATAACAGTACATAAATGAGAAAGAATATCTCTCTCTGGACGCAGTCCATGAAGCAAAATTCTCTTCTGATGTGTGTATTTTTATCCTTTCAAAATGTAAATATATATTATTTTTATAATTTAATTCAAATTCAGTTCGTTTAATAGTTTAATAAAACTTTCTATAACCAAATTTATAATTGGTTTCCTATATTTTTGTCTGTAGTTAATTGGAAATTTATTTTTTCAGTACCTTAAGAAGTCCAAAAATATGGACGGAATGTATTAGAAATCTTTAAACATAATTTCAGTATGGATTGAGGATGTTGCTGTGTGACAGTATTTTTGTGGGGCCTGTCATGGAAAGAGCAGCAGGGACGTTGTCCTGAAGGAAAATATATGTATTATTCCTATCCAGCCTCATGACACGTTTATATTTTCAATATATCATTTTGAGGTGTATATAAAAGCACTTGTATTGATTTTCAGACAGTTAGTATGGTGGGTTATTTATTTAGTAAATCGTTTATATTGTGTTGTTGAAACAGTAAACTGGTGAGCTGCGTAAGATGAGTTGAACTACAAGTCTGTATGGATATCAATCCTGAAAATAATGAACTTTGTTCTCTTTTAACCTTTGGAATTGTGCAGTAAAGTTTTTTTTACAGTGAATATATAATCAAATTTATAGCATCATATCTTTGGGCCAAGGAAAATTAGTTTTGGGTGATATTGTGAGGGTGTTAAAGGGAATGGAGGTCAATGAACTAGAGCGCTTGAAATTGATGGGCCAATTTACTTGCACAGACTTTTATAATTCAAGTTCATGAAATCCAAATGTTTTTATATTTCTGTCTCTTATTCTGACAAATTTCTTCTGATCAGCATTGTATTCTATTTAAGTGAAACCTTTCAAATTTAGATAGTGTAAAGCTTCATACTGTGTTCTATTTGATATGAAATTCATTCCCATTATATATAGAAGCTGACTTACTCCCTGAGTGTCCATAGTCGTAGCAGCACATCAAAAAATAATCCTAGGTCCAACATCAACAAAAAGCTTTTCGGTTCAACACCAAAACTGTTCAGCTTCCACAGGTTTCCAGTTGAGCAATCTCAGGAGCGAGTGAGCCAAGGGTTGAACAGTCTACAGGCTCCTCAAAGGTAGGTCTGCAAGAAGAACAAGTTACGCAAAACCTCAAAGATAGATTGTTTGTGTTCAGACGCACACAACTTAAAAAGCATACTTTCAATTGGCAGTATGTGAAAGCTTTTGGTGCAAAAGAATGAAACGTTGTATTTGTATTAATTAATATTTTTTTCTGACACATTTGTCTGTATTTTTATTTATGTTCCCCTCCCCACGGACTGCCGCCTTATCGTGGCGGGGAGGTTTGCGTTCCCCGATGACCCTGAGAGCTATGCTGGTGGGAGCTTAAGCTCCTGGTAGGGCCACCCAAGCCAGACCGGTCGAAGGGTAGGGGACAGACTAAGAGCAGTCCACAGACACTCCAGGTTTTGAGGACAAAAATCCTATGGCTACCTGCTGCACCTCCACCTGCTGTTGGCCAATCCCCAGCACACTTGAAACTCGACTGATTAAAAGAACAAAATAGAGAAAACTGGACCGACCAAAAAGATGACAACTCGAGAAATAAAACAGACAATACCTAGACTAGACTGAAACAAAAAAGAAAGGAAACAAGGTGGAAGTAATTGATGTCAATTGCCTAATGCTATTTAGTAGGGCCACTAAAAATGAAAGAGCAAAGGGAGGGGTAGAACTCTTCCTGCACAGAGGAAATGGAAGGCATTTATTTGAGAAGTTTTAGAGGAATATAGAAAACAGAAATATAGTAAAAATAGCCATCCAAGCAGCAAAGAAATAAATGTGGGAAAAGGTTTGGAAATATGCAGATGACATAGCATTGTTTGCCAGGTCTCAGGCTAAATTTACAAGGAAACTTGGATTTACTAAATTCAAAACTGGTTGATAGAAATATGGTGACAAATACAGAGGAAACAATGTTGATAGGGAGTGAAAATAAAGAATGTAGTGTGAAACTCAGAAGTAAGGAAATAGAACAAGTTCAGAGTCTCGAGTATCTTGGAGTAACAATCGGCCACGATGGAAGGATTGAAGAAGAATGGAATACTAGACTACACAATTCAGAAAAATTGAGTAAATTGGTATTTATTAAAAAGACTCATGTCTATATTGTTATCAACTTCATGCGCTGCTTCAAAACACAACTGGAAGGTAACTCAAACAGCAGCGCCACATTTGAAAAATGGCGATTTCTGAGCGTGAAGCGATTTTTGTTCCGCAGTTTGCTACGAGTGAATCTCTCTCGAAACGCTTAAAGTTTAATTGTGATCCGCCATGTGACAAAAGTATCCGTTGAGGTTCCTGGCTGTTGGATGATCGCCTCAGACCAGAACCTGCTGGTTTGCCAGAGTCGAGGCTACATCTTCCATTACTCCAGAGTGTGGGAAGGTTACTTAAGCTTCAATTTGGTGCATGACTTGTTGCATCATAGCGTGGACATTCCTGTGCTGGAGTCATGTGAATGAGGTTTGGTGACGATGGACCAACTGCGCGTCAACAGTTGACGTGGGTAATCCCCTGAAGAGCTGACGTGGGTCTTCCCGCTCCTTAGCTTGTACAGGCGAAACCGGATGCAATTACCTTGTTGCTTGCAGAGATCCTCACGATGTCCAGATTACCATCTCCGAGAAGGCACAACAAGAAAGGCTCGTCTTCAAGGTCCACGATCTGCCGTGACCTTCATCAGCATTTACCAACAGTCGGCCCTACGCAAACTTTGGCCACTCAGAACCAATCCGATCTGATGAATGAGCGCGTCAGGAAGCAATTCCGATTGAATTCGGCCATCGCGATGAAGGACTGGAGCAATGTCGTGGTCAAACAAAAGTTATTTTTTTCGCCAAATGTGACAGACTTTACTTTATTTCCTGACTTGAACACTGCAAAGAATCCGCGTACGGCAGTTTTTGAAATGTTTACGGTTATCCAAAACATTTAGTAGATTTTCGTCACCATTTGTGTCGTGTTGGCAGCTCTGCTCCGCGACATTTTATTGTCGTAAACGGCGGAGGAGCAGATTCCACCATATTTTGACATTGGTTGAATTGAACTGAGATCTTTCACACACAGATTTACAAATTGATGGAGAGCGTTCACTATAACGAACCATAAGCTTCATAAGGTTGGCACCGCCGTGGAATACGTCAGCCTCATGAGTATTACAAAGTTAGATTTACAAATGTAGGTCGAGTCGATGAGTTGCCTTGAGGAACATAATAAAACACAACTTACTCCTATATCACATAGATTTACATATTTCTGATATGAAACAAAAATACGAACGGAGTTGACGTCACAGAGTTTAAGGAAATCTCCAGAAAAATAAAGAGGATTATGAATAATATATTCCGTGCATAAAAGTCTATAAAATAAACACGATGCATGGGTGTTTGTATTTTTTTTACACAAATATAAACGCGTGGACAAATTGCAACGAAAGTTTGTACACACATTCTTAAAACACTGTGGGTGAGAAACGCTTATCTAGCGCTCACGTGGAACCATTGACACAGAAATAAATAATATAGCGAAATTGGCCATATTTAATTGCACGCTATGTGGAGTCTACATGACTGCTACTATAACATTTCATCTATCATATTCTGCATATTACGAATACATGAAAGGATGTTGATAAACAATAATACGAAAGCATAATTAAATATGTTAGTTTTCATTGAGAAACTTTAAATATAACAAATTTCTCTACTTTTAGCTGAACAAAGATATCTCCTCCAAAACCAACTGTACAAAATATTAATGGGGGAATAAAAACCATAAGCAAGATTTTTTTAATATATTTGCTGTCCATATATTGTAGTATTATGGATTCAAAAGACTTGGAAACCATTACAAATAGCATGAACGGAGTTCTGGAGAAAGAGTTCAAAGTGAGGATTCATAGAGGGGAAACCAAGGTACTGGAGTGTAGTAGGGGAAACAGTGGAATAACAAATGGGAAGGAATATTAAGACGGAAGTGAAGGAATTCTGCTACTTGGGAAGCGTAATATCTAGAGTAGGATAGCACAGGCAAGGGAGGTTTTCGCGAAAATGAGGGATATACTTACGAGTAATATGAGTGTAAATATTATGAAATCGTTGCTAAAATATTCCTTATTATCACTAATACCTGTGAGCACATCAGCGGGACGTGCAACAAATACTGGAAAGTCAGTGAGCATCTCAAGAAAGAATCACTTACTTCGTTAAAGAAATCAAAGTGTAAGACGAATTATAAATCTATCTCAACTAGCAGTTAAGGGTTGTATTCTAGTCAACCCTTGGCTACCTTCCACATCCCCCCTTTTCAATTCCCTTCCTATAAATAAATTGACTTCACTACAAACCTGCCTTGTCACCTGCAACGATAGAAAATCCACAGTAATCCGACAAGAGAATCTTGTCAGTGACTTAAAAGTGTCCGTCAATTCCAGAATTCCTGGCATCAATTTAGAAAGTAACTTATTCATTGCATCACCTCTTGGATCAGCTCGACATGGAAGTGATATATAACTGTACACCGTATCAGCCTTGCTACTCAGACGAGTATTTTCCATTTCCTTTCAGTGTCCTGAGTCAGCAAGAGATAAGCAACTACGTTCCAGTCACTGCCAACCTATTTTACTGTCTTTACTCATGCAACCCTCCATGCTAAACTACCTTGTGCAAGACTTTTCATTTCCTCATAACTACCACGTCCTCCCTAATTTTCTTAACGTACTCCATCCTTCACCTCCCCTCTTCTGATCTTACCCCACATACTTCCGTCTAGCACATGTGGTCTATTAATCTATCCCTTCTCTTGGTCAACGTCCTCCATATTGTCCGCTCTTCCCCTATTCTATTTATAACTTCCTCCTTAGTGATTCTATACAACCATCTGATTTTCAGCATTCGCCTGTAGCACCACATTTCAAAGGCTTCTATTATTTTCCTCTCTACAATTCCTATCGTCAACGTTTCGCTCCATACGAACATTTTTAGCAACGATTTCCTAATATTCACACTTATATTACTTATACTACCCGTGAGTAAATTCCTCTTTATGTCTACTATAGTTCTACCGTCCCTAGTTATTACGCTTCCCAAGTAGCAGAATTCATTAACTTACTTCAATTATCCCTTCCCAATCTAACACCCTTAGTTATTACACAGTTTCCAATACTACTCTCCATTACCTTGGTTTCCCCTCTATTAATTCTCATATTGACGTCTTTCTCCAGGACCACGTTCATGACATTTATTATGGTTTCCAAGTCTCCTTCTGACTCGAATAAGAATAAATATTATTATTATTATTTCCCTTCATGAATTGTTGTGAAGAAAGTTGCCGTTGCAGGTTTAGATTCGTGACCTTGAGTTGTCCAGCACCCTGTATGATCAAGGTTGTTGCAGTTTGTTGGTTGCATCCTGGAGGGTGACGCGAGTTGTGATGACACCATGATGAATGTCCGTGACTTGGCTCATCTAACTCTGCTCCAGGAAACAAAATGGACTGCGACAACATCTTCCCCGTTTCTTTAAGGCTGTAACAAAGACGCAAATTTATAGTTAGACTGATGTACGTTACATAACTTTGGAACATTACAGATGAGTTGTCTTATCATCACGAAGGTCACACTATTATTGACTGGGATAATTTACAAATTTTAGACAAAGGCAGTAACAACATATTCGGATTACTTTCTGAATTTCTTCATATTAAGCACAACATTTATTATCTGAATGTCAAAACGGACACTGATTTTGCTAAGTAGTAAATATAATATCTTAATTCATGAAGTGTAATGTATCAAATGTATAATTATCATCTGTGCTTTTTTTTAAAAAAAAAATTGTCCTTCGGTTCTTTAACTATTGTATTCTTTGGCTCTACTGTAATATCTTTGGAATGTTATAATTTTCTTGCATTGTTAATCAGTTAAACCTGAAGAGGGTCCAGGTCAGTTGTTTGTAAAATTATAGTTTATGCTTCACTAACTTTTTGTCTGTTTTTGGCCTTATTTGAACTTATATTAAACTTACAGACATTAATAAGTATTATACAAAAGTATCAATTCTTTATCTTCTAACAATGGCAAGGATTATATAAATAATTTAGATAAGTGCAATGTAATAAATAATGTCCTTTAGAGGCTGTAATGTTTGTTACACAGGACAAACAAGAATGACGTTAAAAAGTCGGCTAAAGATAAAATTTCCAATTTAATACTACGTAGTGACAGGGATTCAGTCGTCGGTGAAGTTGACTAACCACAGTTCTGACTGTAGCAACATTACATCCAATTTTCCAAGTGTTATCAAATACCCTCTTGTGTCATCTCGTGCATATATTTTTGTTTGTCTGTTTCTCAGAATGATCATTAAACAAAATACAGTTTTTGAAAGTTAATATACCTATTTTATTATTATTATTTTAAAAACTTTTATCGTACAGATTATCAGTTAGGACGATAACGATACAGTATATACAATATTAAAAAGGTATATAATTAACATGATAACGTGAAGATAGGTTAATTCATTTAATTAACCTACTTTAGGAGAATTGGTTGTGTTTATTTATTTTTGCGAGTACCTGAGGGGCATACGACTTAGGTGGGTGAGGATTGACAGGTAGAGAACTGATTTATGGAGGATTAATGAGGATGTGACATGATGGTAGAGTGGGTTAGGGTGATCAGGGGGAAGGATGAGGTCAATCGGAAGTTTTCTTTTGAGGCGACGGGAGCGTGGAGGTATGTGGAGGAGGATTGTCATGGATCGTGGGGTTTGGGTGGTTGAGTGCGCTTTTGATTAGGTTTGTTATGGATTTGGAGATTACTGAGTTTACATTGGGAATTTTGATGTTTTTATGGATGACGGAATTTCTTAGGTACCAGCCAGGGAGAGTTTGTAATGTTTGAATTTTGGCTGAATGGATTTTGGCTGTTGTTCCCCATATGGAGGAGGCATAGGACCAGGTGGGTTGTATTATGGAGAGGTATATGAGGCGTTTTGTGCTGCTGGTGGAGACAGGGGATGGATTTTCTGTTTAGGAGGGGATATAGAGTTCTGAATTTTTGGTTTATTTTGGAGAGGAGAAAATTAATGTGAGGTTTCCAGGATAGTTTTGAGTCAAACATGATTCCGAGGGTACGTGGGTGGTTTCCGTTTTTGTAGGGATTAATGAATTGTTTAGATAGAGATGAATTTGGGGAGGAGGGTTTTTTGTTAGGGTGAATGGGATGGTTATTGATTTGGTGGGGTTGATACTGATTCGCCATTGTTTGGACCATTGCTCTTAATATACCTATATGCGTTTAGTAGAGGGTAGCAACACTCGTGCCCTTGGGCTGCCTTTGCTCGCACTTTACAGCTGGCATTTTATTATCGAGGCAAGTCAAGTCTCCCACGAGCCCGGATGTGGACAGGGCTTATTAATTGCTTTGAGCAATTCTCAGAACGTGCGCACGCAGCACAATCGTCGTGCACCTCCAACATTCCAACGAAATTAAACAAATAAAAAACCCATAACATAGATAATAGTTGTAAGCACTAAGACAACCTCTCTTATAGCGACGATTTTCATGGCACGTCAATCGTCCTTCACACGTCAACAAAGTAGTTCGAAGAATTCAAAGCCGGATGATGCGCATCATGTAATCCTACGTTCTACATCTCAAGAGTCAGCTGATGGAAAACAATCTGTACTATGCAAAAGTTCAATTTTCAAAGGGAATCTAAGGAGATGAAACGTTTCGTGGCGATATTTAAATATCTTACATGGGGTGTACAGAAAATCAGACAGAGACCGCCTACAAAAAATTCAGGTTAAAGGAGAAAATAAATTGTTGGGCATAGTGAGTAAGAGAACTAGAGTGATGGGCCCCAAGATTCATATAATTGCGTTCTCTCATTAAGGTACCACAGGAAAGAATTCTAAGGGTAACATAAAACGCCGATTAAAAACTACTGCGCAGTATAAAAGAGAAGAAAAAACCAAGGCTTTTAAATTTAACGTATGGCGGAGAAAATAACGCCCTTAAAAACAATCTGGACAGAGTAGACTTTCAATGGAAGAGTTATTTTATTTATATATGGAAGAGCAATTATTTAGAAGGCTATCATCTATTTGTTACATATCTGCCGATTATACACTTTTGTAAATAATAAATGCATTCATAATGGCATAGAAAGGGGGATGCGGAAGGGAGAGTAAGGAAGCTCTTAGCTACTGTTGCTACAATATTGTACCCATAATTTGTAATTTATTGATTCAATATTTATAATCTATCTTTGGGTTTACATTCCTTTTAGAACGCACATTTAAAAATAGATAAGAAACCCGAATTAATACATATTTTCATCTTCTCTCTCCACATAATGCTCATCGTTTTTGAGTTCAATAATCCAGTATTGAGTTTTAAACGGAATCACTCTTAATGTAACATTTTATTTAATCTGTTTTGGCATTACACTCTAAACAACAAACTATTAAACAATGCATTAATAAATAACCAGCGAGCCGATCGTCTTCTGCTGCACCGCCCAAAGATGATGTATGTCCGAGTCCTCACAACAAACAGCAGCCACAGATATTGCTCCAACTCTCGCTGATTGCGCATAAATGTTCTAATTTGTCACAAAGTATACGTATGTGCGTGTGTGACTGTATACATGTATCGGAACTTGTACTATTCCATATTCCTCATGTTGCATAGTTTAATTATTTTAACAAACAGTCGCCTTCGGACGAAATAATTTTTCCTTATTTTACATTAAGTAATGAAGTGAAAAAAAATTTATAAATTTTCGAATTTATTTTTTTCGTCAAACTCAACTATTTTTCTGTGTCACTAGAGAGGCAGGTTGAAGAGATATTTTAAAAAAGAAATTCATGGTACGTAATCGTGTAAAATAATGTTGATGTCACTCTGAATCCTGTCTTGTAAATGCGACGAACGACTTTGCTAGTTGGTTTGATAAGCTATGACGTCACGCCACATCACTGATGCAGGCTGTTGAAATCGCCATGCAATATTGTGCTTTTTCGCTGCTGAGTGAGTTTGCGTCTCTCATATCCTCACGACCAGATGGTACGAGCGCGACACGGTCGTACATCATTCTACAATACAGAAGCGGAAATTGCGCATCTTCAAGTCCAATCTCCATTCAGAATCATAGTTAACAAGACAACAAAAATTTTCAATACGTCTTTATAATGAACTGTGGCGTTTGGATTTTAATTTAAATCAAAATAAAAAACAAATTAAATTTATTCTCAGAAAACAAAAATAAACAACAATAATTACAAGACTTAGGGTCCAATTTATAGAGTTAACACGGCTAGCTCAATTGCATTTAGTATGACTCTATCTACTTAAGGGTCATTTTTTGTGGTCTGATCGTGCAACAACAAAATCGTCATGACGCACTTTTTTGATATTGGCACTATATAACACACCTGAGAGTTATTGTGGGTCGTAAACAGCTTCGTCCTTTGCGTTTTGCTTTATCAGTCTGTCTTCCACGAATTCTGGTCGCCTCAGGAGCTCGTTCCTGGAGTCTGGGAAGTTAATTGGACACAACTCCACCTTCTTGCAGTTCGCCTCGTTGTAGGGACATCCTTCCTTCTATTACGGCATCAAGATTCCTCGTCTTCTCTCCGCCTGATTATTTCAAAGCTCGTTCCTGACTGACTACTTTCTCTAGTTTCGTGGCTCAACTATGACGCACTCTCCGTACATCTCCATGCCCAACTGGCGTGCCGTGGATCAAACACCACGCACCATATAGACTTCTTCCTTCTTCAAATATCCATACCCGACTGCCCAAATTTCTCTCAACCACCCTCGCAGGTCATCTCCTTCATCCACCGTGAGATGCATGGCGGATCACCTGACCCTCAACCTCCAATCAAACTTCAGCTTGGCCCGCGGTTTCTCTCTCTAATTTCTGGCCTTGCAAAATTTTTTGAAGTCGTGAAACGGTCGATCTGCCACGTACTGAATCCCGATGTCTCGCCTCTCTGGCG
Source organism: Eucriotettix oculatus (assembly GCA_034510155.1). Taxonomy (NCBI): domain Eukaryota; kingdom Metazoa; phylum Arthropoda; class Insecta; order Orthoptera; family Tetrigidae; genus Eucriotettix; species Eucriotettix oculatus. Next base: position 58,320,948 of record CM067382.1, on the reverse strand, counting down.
CCTTGGTGTTGACTTGTACTGAGTGTCTCCACTATGGGGAATTCTTCACCCAGTAACGAAATAGTATGGCGATTGCCACATACACTCATTACATCTTGATGATTTTATATTAGAGTGAACCTAATAATCTGTATTTTTAAATTGTATTCAAGTAACATTTCTGTCTGCTCTCACTTATTCACCATATTATATAGAAGCACTTCTGGTCACGTGGCATTACCTAGGATTCTTTAGCGAACCTGTAGTCTAGGTCTAGTGGGTTTGTTCTTCTCAGCCTGGACGATTCTCAAGTTTCTTGAGGTACTTGGCGCTAGAACAGCAGACTCCTTCTTCGACCTGCGGATGACGGAATTACGGATTACCATGGAGGTTGGTCAACTTTTGATTAAAACCTTTCCAGTATCTCAATATTGGATGTACTTGAAGTTCCCCAATAATAATCTGTGAAAGTGAGAATTGGAAGGTGAAAGAGTAACATGAGCAATAAGCAGTAGTATCCTCAAAGGAAATGTGGTTGCTCCTCGCGTAGCTATGGGGTACCAGATTAATCCATGGTTAATGTGTACAAGAACTGATTTACAATGTCTTCCTTCCTGTTGGCTACTCGCCACGTTGATCGGAGGTCTTTCGGTAACTCTGATATAATCTGTGGGTGTGTCAACTCTTCAAAGGAGACAATGCCGAGGCGCGTCAAATGTCTACATTCGCATCCGTTGCAAACAAGGGCGGGACACGCTGACCTTCTCTACACACAGATATGTCTTCATTTTACCTCACGCAGACCGAAACTGCCGCCAACAGGAACAACTCCTTCCAAGCAGGTTAACATATGTGAACACTGCTCTGAATTTTATAAACCATTACCCACTCGCCATGATGGCTTTCTCTTTCTTCTTTTACTCTTCAGTGCCACGGTAAACGTGTACGCACTATTAGCAACGCATCAAGGACACGATTATAACCACTTATTTGGTTCAAACCATCAAATGTCCAATAATTAAATACCATTCGTTCGACTGCCGTGAAATTTTGCTGTTGAGCAAAAAGGTTTCTGTCGATCTTTCCAAGATTTATGTTCCTTCCTCCCCCCTTTCAGGTCAAAAAAGACCCCGCCTTAGAACTTACAGCAGGATACGGATGTCCTGTCAAGCTAAGTGATTATATGTAACTAACTTTTATTTAAGTAATACATGTTCTTAGTTGATGTACCAATGATAATGAATCATGGTGGTGGTTATGATGAAACTCAGTTCTCATAAAGTAGGAGACGTTAAAAGGTAAATTTTAAAAATTTGACGCTCTCGTTGATGGTTTAATCACGCGTTAACAAAGACATTACCGTCGAATTACTGTAGCGGGCTAACACAAATAAATTCCCTTGCAACGTCGGGCACCAAACAAGTTCTTACACAAAGGTTCTTTCAGAAGCCATTATTACATGTTACAAAGTAACAAATAAAATAAAGTACACAGAAAAGATTTAGAATTGGATTAATTAAGTATTACAATAATCAAATGTAAACTTGACAAAACTGTCCTCCGCGTCCCTCTCCCCCAAACGATACTTCTTTGGATCCGCTACTGTTTATGTGTTGTTGTGGTATTCTGTCCTTAGTGTATTCCATCCTTGGCCTCCCTCTCCTGTTCTTACCCCACAACTTTCGTGTCTCAAAACGTGGCCTATTAATCTATTCCTTCAAAGTCCTCCATTTGTTCTCTCTTCCCGTATTCTTCTTACAACTTTCTGGTTAATTACTCTATCCACCCATCTCATTCTCCAACAGCACCACATTTCGAAATCTTCTATTATTTTCCGTTCTGCAACTCCTATCGTCCACGTTTCGCACCCATAGAAAGCCACGCTCCATACGAGAAATTTTAGTAATGATTCCCTAACATTCATACCATAATCTGCTTCTTCTTCTTTGGCTCTAGAGCCCGTTGAATGCCTGGGCCTAAGAGGGTCGACTGCAGACTGTCATCTTGCATCACACATTCCGAATTTGTCGATTCTCCAGCAGTGATACTTATATTAGGCGTAAGTAAATTCCTCTTCCTTTTTGCGGAAACCTTCCTTGCCTTTGCTATCTTACTGTAGTTATTACGCTGCCCAAGTAGCTGAATTCTTTAACTTCCTTCAAAACGTCTCTTCTCAGTCTAAAATCCTTTGTTATTCCACTATTTCCCATACTTCAATCCATTTCGTTGGTTTGTCCTCTATTAATCTTCATATTTTATTCTTCCTCCGGGATCATGTTCATGCCATTTATTATGTTTTCCAAGTCTTCTTCTGACTCCCCTAATAGCACAATATCATCAGCAAACCTTAGGGTTTTTCTTTCTTCTCCTTGCAGTATGACTACTTTTCCATATTCATGTTTAATTTTCTTCATCACCTGTTCTAAATATAAGTTAAAGTGCACGGGCGACTGTTTATATAGAAATTAGACAATGTTCGCCACCGGTTAATTTCGTCTTCTCGCAAATGTTTTCTTACAATAAGATATTTCAGAGTATGAAATTGATGCAACAATGTTAAATAGCCGGAAATCACATACTGTTGGAATAAAGGAAAGTTCCCGATTATGGTAGTAAGTCTTATTGATAGAGGCGTTGAAGCTGTAGATGAGAGAGATGGTGTATTGGTCGCGATTCTTCGGCCACAAGAAGCGCAGAGAAGCAAAAAGGCATGTATCTGTTGATGTTTTCGTCACAGGCCGTTGAGGCTGTTCCCACAGAGCGAATCCGGGCAATTTGTCAAGGCAGAGGAGATAGGCGGCATCAAAGGCGAACTTGACCCAGTTCCCCTATCAGCGCGAGATGGACTCAGTGACCCACTCACAGGCTCATCTCAACAGGAGCCATTCATAACAAGTCCTCGTGCTTTGCAACGACACTCAACGTCGTCCGTCGCCTCATACCACACGGAAGGTCAACGCAGCCTTCTCATCCTTCAGCCAACGACTTATAAACTTTACAGATATATATCTGTATTAATAGCTTCGTGTACAGCAATAAGACTCAATTCACTCTCAGATGTTGGATTGGGTTACGATAGTGAGCCAAAGATAAATAATATTTGTCACAGACTGGGAAGAAACGTCAGCAAAAACTGCAAGATTGATCGTGAGAGGATCAACCTTGCTGTCACGACCTTCATTACTCATAATGTCTAAAGACATAAATTAATGATTAAAATATACGTACGACGGACATTCAATAATATATATCATTTGGTGCTTTAATGACTGTGCGTTTGGAACCACTGGGATAAATTGAGAAGATCTCACGCAAAAAAAGTTTTATTTTTGTAACATTAAGATTGTATATAACTATGCCGTGTCCTCTTGAAGTTTGCGTATTAGACTCTGAACAACGTTCAGTGGTCCAGTTTTTTTTTGATTTCTCATGGTGAAAAAATCGTTTGAAATATTTTCTGGAATTATTTAACCGTATGACTAGGTATAAGAGTTCAAAAACGGTCGAATTTCTGTGACTGACGCGCAACGTCTTGGCCGGCCAGTTTAAGTGTCAACTCTTATGTTTGATATTATAAGAGTTGCAGTACGTTTAAGCACAGTTAACAATACTGTCAGTAACAAGCTCAAGTACAGCAAAAGAAGAGCAAGGTGTGCCACGAAAGACATAAGCCAATAATTAAACGTTTGTCCAGAATGAAAGAACGTTATTAAGGGAAGGGGACTGTTCTCTAACAGAGATTTTAATTTGTAAGGAAACTTGAGTTCACCATTTTTAACTAGACCCTGTCCTCGGCTACGTTCTGTCAGGACTCGAACCATTGTACCCTACTTTCATCCTGGATGAAATCTTTTTTATACTAAAAAAAAGATGCAGTGCGGTGTTGCCGATGATGGCGCCACCATCTTCAGAGTTTCTACTTCCCTTTCTGTGCAGAAGGAGCATGTTACTCCTGTCGTAAAAAATGTTTTTCAACTGCCCTGTCAAATGTTATAGAGAATAAATTAGATATTAAAAGAATATATTTCTATATTATTTTTACTCATCCCATTCACTTAAGCTTACAAAGCTTGGAGATTTGTGAAATGACTTGTACCCACTCTTGAGAAAGTTCAGTTCCAACTTCAAAAACTCGCTAAGCACTGAAAAGTAACTGTTACGTAATGTTTTAATTTCATTTTATTTTATTTGAACATAATTGGGCAATATTAGACGCATTAACTTTGACGGTATAAAGCAAGGAAGAAGGTCCTTCTCATCGTCTTTCCCCCTCTCCACTCTCAGGAAATAATTCCCATCCTCTCAAGTTAAAGGAGGAAAATAAATATATAAAAAAGTTAATTAACTTCTCCGTGACCCTGAATGAAGTAAAACTTTATTTCAGGCGTCGTTATTTATCCATACTTTACTGACTCCATTTTGATTATCCTAACAAAGGAATTTGACGAGTTCGACTTTTTCAATTTTCTTTATAATCTTTATGAAGTGCAGCATAATTAGATCTCTACAAAGGTTAATGCTACGCTGTAAAAATCTTTGCAGCTAAACAAAGCAATATTGCCAATTATAGTCCTTTATCACTCTTTGCAAGAGTAGTGTACAATACAGTAATAATGAAATGCAAAAAACAAAATTAATTCCACAACCATTTGGATTTCACTGCAACAAAATAAAATTCCTCACTGACTCAAAATTTGATTTCACATATGATTTTCTACCCAGAAACAATCTCTGACTTTTCACACGAAATCTTAGAACAATTAAATAAATAAACGATATTCATTTTTCTGATTGAAGAAAAACATTTCACTGTGTATAACATAAAATTATGTTAAAATTTTTTTTAAATATTAAAGGATTCCTGCTCAGGTAAAATATGTGTACCAAATTGGGGAATTATACAAAGTGGAGTCCTTCAATGTTCAATATTATGGCCTCTAATGTTCCTAATATAACTGAATCTATCAATAACTATAGCGGCAAAAATGTTAGGAAATATTTAAGAAATTTAATTTACTGAAACTATAGGAAATAAATTGTCATTTCTTTGTTATTATACCTTAATTCAATTTAAAAGCCCGTTTGTCTGAAATTTGTTGAAACATTTCCTCTGTTATTTCATTAATTTTTTTTTCTGGTCACGATTTACATTCCATGTTTATTCATACGTCGTTACTTTTGATATTTGTTTTCATGCTTGGAGGACGCACCTACATTAGATTTGTTATGCTTGTTCTACTGAGAATTTTACAATAAACCGAAAGAAAAATTGTGCTATATTTTATTTTATTAAATTGTTTTGTACAGGTTAGCCGGTTTATTTATTTGCTATATTTACTAATAATCACACATATCTCTTGCTTACAAATTCTACAATATTAAAAATTAAGTGATACTAGATGTCAAGTGTGACGCTAATCAAATTTATCCGTAAAAAGTTCACTTATCGCCTCTGCTCTAAGAACTGTTCATCGTTATGCGGGGTTAATTTCTTACCTGTTGTGAACTCGCATTGCCCACCGTTGACTTGACAGTTATCAGGGACTCGAAACTTATAATGTTAATCATATGGCAAAAGAAAGGCGCTACGACTAAAACTTCCCACGACAATATTTCGTTTATTACAAATTCAATATGTCTGTATTACATTCAAAATTATTTGATGCACGCGCAGTGCAGTTTTATTCCTCAGCGATAACTCTTCTACCACAAAAGACGTAACGTTTAAGGGGAGAAATTTATTTTACTTAAAATTAAGACAGCAAGGAGCATGAATAATGAGAAAGATTCAAATTTTATTATATATTTAACAAACCAAAAATAAAACTTAGCTTTATGATCTTTAAAATTGTGCACTTTTGAAAATAAATTAAAAGTTAAAATTAAATGACAAAACAAACTGATTCATTTTCTCTGGAGATGATGGGATCAAATACCTGATCTCTATATTACGAATGGTGACAATTTCTATTGTGACATTTTGTTGATGTCTTCGAGGGATTTATGGTCTTATTTAGTACTTTTCCAACGACGACACCGGAACTCATTGAAGTGTAACTCTCTGGCTGCTACAGCCGCCTTTGAAATCAGACTGACACCTCGTCTGCAGTTTATTTACGTCAGTTCGACGACTGAACTTACTTCTTTAGGTCTTATTAAGAACTGGCCTGTCTTAATTCTTCATCTTCTTCTTCCAATGAGTGAACAGCCCTCTTGAGGGCCAAGGCCTACCGAGGCGGCTGAATTCTTCTTCCCAACTCCAATAAAAACTAAACCTTCAATTCATTTAACCACTAAGTTTAAATCTTAACCATAATTCGACAAATGCTCTTCCTGAAATCCTCCTCCTAGCTCCTCAAAAACTCTCGACAACTTCTTAACAACTAACTGCTCCACAATTCCTCTGCAACTAACCAAGTCAATGTTTTACATCAATCTCGCAAACCTCCGATTTTCCCTTCCCGATTAGAATTTTGGCCAATAGGAACCCATCTTACATTTTCGAGTTCCCAATACGGTGTTCACACGACTCGCCCAAAGTGGCGAAAACTACGCACCAGGCCATTCCACTTTCTGTGGGAAAAATACCAGACGTGTCAAAATGTAGGGACCTAAGCTTATTCCCCTAAACACTTATGGCATTGTTGGGTCCACCGCGGCTTCTTAATCTATCAAAGGGCCACCTTTTCATTTTGACCGCCACGAGTTCCGCAGCTCGGATAATTTAGCTTCACAAAATAAAATAGCTTCTAAATATGTGTATCTGACATGCCAAGTCCCAAATTGAATAAATACTATACTTACAGAATTTATTTCCCGTAATTTTCACTGGCTTCAAATATGAAACAAATTATAATTTATAAAATATATAATAAACAATATTATGAACGTTTAAATGCAATTGATACATAAACGTGTGGTATTCTCATATTGTAAGTATATCTTTATACATATATATATAAGATAAAGAAAATATTCTAACGCACGACAGAGGAAAATGCCAATGCTTGATAACCGAATGTGTCACGAACTTAAAGTGCGTTGAAAACACCGACTCATTTAGAACACGCAACTGCTTTTGTTGTTCCAGCTTAACTAACGATGATTCACGCAATTTCTGGAAAAATCCACGCTGCCGTTAACTAGGTGTGGATTCGTGGCTGATTCACTGGCCACAGCCCAAATATCATTCGGTCACTTCATATTGGTTTGCCATATCCAGGTAAAGAGGAAGTGATACGCCATTACATTGGGACGGTTTAATTTACTCGAACCCACTGAGGAAAGTCTACTTCAATATGCACATTGCCAATTAAAATGCAATGATTATACGTACGGCAAATTCAAAGAACCTACCATTGCTAGAATTTTGGAACATTTAGCTTCCACATAATAAATTATCTGCCATTTTAGACACCAGCCATACATTTGACTAGGATAATTTGCAACAATTTATATACGAAGAGCAATTAGAAACCCCGGTTATTTTCCGAAATGCTTCACATTAAACATAATACAAAACTCACATTTTTGCACTCATTTGTTGTCCAAACTTATGCTTTTTACCTTTCCACATCTTTGACTGTCGTCTAGTGCCTTTGTGCTGTTAATATCTTTATTGCCAACCTGTTGAAGGTCCACAACCCGACAGAGACATGTCGATAATTAAAATAAATAATTATAATTTAACTGTCTATTTTAGCCTAATTTCCATTAGTAAATTAAATGATACAGAAGAGAATCATTATTATTGTTATTTTTTTACTTATGTGAACTTTACTGGGGAATCTCAACGTCTTTACAAGATTCCTTCGGAATTGCGGAATTCATTTTCCATTCTGTATTTCTTACATTCAGCTGCCTGGAAGAAAATTACGAGTCATAAACATCGACGTAAGAAGTTATAATTAAAACAAAATTGACGGGATTGACAGTGAAGCTTGAATGCATTATTTCCATGTTTGTCATATAAAAAGAATGTTAGTCTTCTAATAAAGGCAGTAGTAAGTGATATGTTATCCGAGTCAGGAAACTTCTGGAAATATAAAAACGTCTGTATTCGACGACAATTAACAAATGGGTAATTTGATTTTCATATGTCGCATAGTCTGAAGTTGAAACTATCAAATACAATTCTATGATCGTTGCACACTACACGGCTTCCTTTATTTTTTTAAAACTGCTCTCTTAATCTAAGCCATTCAGTCTTCCCTTTTATTACTACTTCTATCCTTCCAATATCAGCCTCTGTCTCTCAGTTTTCCCCGTTCATTAAATAATATATTGAAGATTTAATCCTAAAGCACTACAAGTAAAACACTAGATTGATATCGTCCGTCTCCAAGTCTTTTCCGGGATTTTATGGCTCACCGCTCCTTCTTTACCAAAAAATTACATTACAATCTACTTTCAACAGCTGTTATTTATTTTTATCTCTAAATTTTGTCTCTTTACATCATTATCCATTTGTTAATTGTCTTCTAATACAGACGTTTTTATATTTCCAGACGTTTCCTTATTCTGGCGGATATTTCCACACAGAGCTGTTATGATTTTTCCTTACGACTACAGTGATTCAGTCTCTGTTCTTGGTCATTGTTAATTTTCCAGGTAAAGCCTTAACTTTAAAGAAGCGTCAATTTCACCGCTGTTCTCGAAATTGAACGAATTTCGACTTTTCTCTGCTTTCATTTAATTAATACGGGGATCAAATCGATTAACTTTTCGCTCAAAATAATCACATAAAACCAATTTATTTGGAAAAAACTTTTACCTAACTAAAATAATAATGAGGTTTTATGGACAGTCTTTTTAATAATCATGCCGTTTCAATTTTAATTCTGGGCAACGAAAAAATTTAATATTCAGTAGAATTTTGGGTTGGTTCAGATTCACAGTGGCGTTTTTCTTCAGGTTAGTAAAATATTTTCTGCTATTTCCATGGACGATCATTTTCTTGATTTTACTCATCACTAACTAAGTTAGGCCTCGTTTTGAGACATGCGGGTCTTATAAAATTAGCATAAGAGGGAAGTGTGTGGGGTAAGAAGAGAAGAGGGATGCGCTAAGCAGTTTAGTAAGAGTGGGAAGCAGAAATTATGCGGAAATGATAGGCTTGCACAAGATATGTTAGCCTTAAAATATTGTACTTGTCGATGATGGCGTAGAATCAAATAAAGAGTGATTTTCTTCCTGCAGTTCATTTGTCTTCTAAGTAAACGAGAGAAAGAATTCCGTCATGATTCCGCCATTTTGTCTCCAACACGTGCTCGTTGGCCTTCTCACGCAGCCACTTTGTAGCTATTATATGTGTCGAGTCCACTCTCAGATGAGAAAACAGAGACCACTTAATTCAGCAGTAACAAATAAATCTTCAACACATATACTTTTTTTTTACTTTACAACGATCCAATATGCCATGAGGCAATTTATAATATATATTCAAAAATATAAATTTCAATGGTGGAACTTTCCAGTGGTTTTGAAGAATTCAGCTGAAAAAAATAGTTTTTGCAAACTTGTTGAGAGGATGCGCTTAGTCACTTAGATAAGAATTTGAGAGAGATTTTCCCGGTCAACAAAAGGCCAAGTGTCCGTTGAAGCCGAATCAAGTTATTGAACGCGCGGAACTGCTCAAAAAGTGTGCATTTCCATCAAGTACCATCAGTCGCAGAGAACAACCGATGTATTGAGAGTTGATCCCTTTATTGCTTTCAGAAGATCAAGATTTTAATATAAAAAATGGGCATAAAGCGAATGTGATCATTCTTTGGTCACCACCGAGGATGAATCATTGTGTTCCGGCATTGACCCTGAAATGAAACAGCAATCCAACCAGTGGAAGACAGGTTCCAGACCAAAAAAAGCAAGACAGGTGCGTGACGTGTTGCTTTTCGGCATCAAAGGAAGCGTTCATTTTGAATTTACGTCCCAACGTCATCTCACTGAACCAACATTACTGCTGAAGCGATTGTGTGATGCTTCGTCATTATAACACGCCTGCCAACACACTGCCTTCAAAATCGTCTGTTGTAGACGAAAGACAACTTCTCATCCGCTTACTTATAATAATAATAATTTTTGGAACGTCGAACAGGTCAAGAGAGAAACGCTGGAGGCGTTAGTTGAATAAAATATAAGAAATGGTTCCATCATCAAAACAGCTGTGGTAAATAATTATTTGAAGACAATTGATGTTTTCAAGGTACTAAAATCAAAATTTAAAGCGTCAGCTGTGCTGAAAAGCGATGAAAAAGATAACCGAAAAAGTCATGATGAGAACAAGAAACCAAATGTATGTACGTAGCCCCATCTAGATCCGTGGACAATGAACAAATTGAAGAAAAGTGGGAAGTAATGCAGAAATTTCATGGTCGAGAAACGATAAATCACGAGTTACGCGCAGAGTAGACTCACACATCAACAAATGTGAACATAATATGATTATATTTTGCACTACCGACCATTTGGACACCGAGGAATTGGCGATGCCATTTCTCTTTAATAGTTATTCATGCTGCAGAGTGTGGACCCCTTTATTGTTTACATTGATTCAGCTATAGCATTTCATTTTCCGAAACGGATAATTAATTTGAAGAAACTCAAAAAGGATCTATAGAAATCTGAAACAAATGAAAGTATTTAGAGGCGACCATTGGCAAGGAAGTGAGCGGTGCTAAAAGGAAAATAACGCAAAGTATATACCTAGGGAAAAAATGCCGTACGCAAATGAAACACCAGATTGCGATAAAAAATATTCTAAAAGAACCCCAATTATTAAATAATTATTCAAAAAAGATTTCCACATGGAGCGGAGGCATGAGAAATAACGAAATTATGCAGTTAGAAAGTCGAAGTTGTTGAAATAAACTTCTTAAGAACAAGTTTTGGAGTTTCAAAACTAGAGAAAGCTAGGAACGAAGAGATAATAAGAAAATTATGGTGGAAAGCAAAGTCCCAGAAATAATAAACTAACGACGATTGAAATAGTATGAACTTGTAAAAATGATGGACGATTATAAATGGCCTAAGGAAATGATAGTATAACACCATAAGAGAAAAGAATAAACTACTGAAGATAGGCGGAAACAAGTACAAATTATAAATAAAATACAATGTATAGACGGAAGTCAGAAAAAGAAGAATTTTAATTCAAAATAATACGTTTCGTCCCCAACTTTCGGGACGTATTCAGTTAAAATCTTATTGAAATTTTGTGTTCGTACTACAACATTTAAGACGAAAAAATATTTTGAATTAAAATTCGTCTATTTCTGACTTTTGACCACCACTGAATTTTAATTATAACAAAAACAAATTAATTTATAATAAAATACACTGAAAAATGGAAAGATAAGAAGGCTCTCTGCTCCATCCCCATATACATATAAAGAAAGAAAAATAAATCTTATTGTGGCAGTCATTATTTATTTATATATTTCGTTTTCCATTTTCTAAATACTAACCATTGAGCAGGAAAAATATTACCGCTTCGTTACGCTTTAAACAGAACCCATAAATATTCTTATATATTATTTTGATTTAAACAATAAATATTTTAATAATCATTAAAAAGATCCCAAGGTATTTATTTTTAAAATTATAACATTCGCAGCATGATACTCGATACGTGATGGTTGCGTCGAAGGAATCGATTGAATCACAGCAGTTATGTATTCCGCAGTTTAATAGTTTAATTGTTTTCTTAATGTAGGTATTTGAGTGTCATAGGCCGTTTAGATTTAGATTTAAACCTATGTAAATAATTACATAGACGATAAAAATAAATAGCTATCAACTTTTTAACAATTTCTCTTTCATATCTGCCTAACGTTTCAGCAACAAAATATTAAAGTGGGACAGGGTAAGGCAATTAGTCAAATACGTGGTTGGTTGGTCAAGAGGATGGATGTCTTACCCTGGACATATTTTCTTTCCGTCACGTTTCTCGGGATTCCGGCGCTGACTCCTTCGGCCGTTTCCGCCACCGTTCGGTCGCTTCCGTCGCCTTGATGGGCCATAAAACTGACGCTCCAAGCCGCGCAGGGACCATTGGTTAACTCCTCTGTTGCTGAGTGTTGTTGGCGTATCCATGGCAACCGTCAGCACGTTCATCATCGCCTTGGCGGTGGTGATAGCCGCACCAATAAACGGTAAGGTGCAAGGAACGTCGTTCGTCCATCTTCGACATTTCGGTGGATTTTCTCAAACTTTACTTCACTTCATTACATCAAAATAGACTAAGTACCCTTTAAGCTAAAGCTGCGATCTAGTGTCGGTTAAACAAGAATTTTAGTCCCAGTGTAATTAATATTACCGTATTACGAGTGTATTAATGTTATTAAAGAATTATTTTTGACTATCACCACATTCTAAATGACATGTTCTATTGCCGTTTTATCCAAACCGCTACACGCAGCTTCATTTTGTAAGGTTTTGGACGGAGTCAGGAAGTGTAGAGGAATACATATATGTACCGTAATATTAATTACAGAATATTTTATTTAAAATACATTAATTGTAATACATTAATCTTGAGATAAAAATAAATTGATACGATTAATTTACGGATATTCGATTACTAGTATGTTCCTCTTCGCATTGACAAGTAAAAGTAAATTTATCCTTTATTTTTTGTCAAGATTAATGTTACATTACATACTTCAAAATTTCAAAAACAAATTATTAGTACCAGACGAACTCCTCACTGCCTGAGCGAAACGTGAAATAAGACTTCTATTTTGTTTGTAAATTCGTCCTTTGAATTCATCTATAATATTAATATTATATCGATACATTTTCATTCCGTAATTTTAAGCGGTGTCTGAATCAAACTTTAGTATTTATTAACTGAGAAACTTTAACGTCGAATGCTTTGTTTGTGTTTAGAAAATTCGTGCATGGATTGCGGAATATTTGACCTTGTTTTATTCTTATCTTTTTCTTTCTTTCGGTGCATTTTCGTTATAACTGCTAGGCCTTACCTAATCCCATCCTACAGTTTAATTTAATTTGGAAACATATTTGCAAGTAAACGATTCCAACATATTTTCATGCGGTTCCCTTGTCGTATCTTGCTAACTATTATGTGACCTGTTTTGATATTCGAGTAAACGTTGAGGCAATGCACAAATCCTTATCTAAATGCCTCTACGTTAGATAGTATTTTAAATGTACTTCTCGTTATTTCTGATCCAAAAATTCTTTAACATTTCAAATGTTCCTAATTCAGTTTTTCCTCTCACCCCACAAAGGAAGTCATAGACGAGGCTGTCCAATGAAATATTCTCAATAATTTTTTTGACGTTGCTATAAGTGCATTGGAATCACTGTGTGCTAGTTTTAGGAAGTAAACAGCTACTTCCAGTCAGCTGAAAACCGAATGTCACAAATCAGAGAAACCTTACGACGTCAATTTAGTTACCGTTATCCAATCAATTTCCTATATGAATTGTTTTTTGCACACAGTAAAAAGTGTTAATCTTCGTATTTGAATGTCTATTCAACAGCTATCTTGTTCACGTCTCGTTAGCAATTTTCGAATTTAAAATTTGTAAAAAAAGGCAAACGGAAATTGATAGTGGAGCTCTTCAACACATCTGGAATATACATGAATTGTTTCGCTAATAACGTAACGTTTGAATATGTTCCTAACAAAGGGATGAAATGTTACGTGGAATTTTTAAGCTTCCTAAATAAATATTCTGACTGCTGTCCAATTTCAATTTAATATAAATCAGACAATGCTTAAATTATTAATTTTGTTTTCCTCTTTCACTATAAAACTCTATTTTCCATCATTTTTTGAAAGTGATTATTTAAGGATAAATCAAATGATCGCATTTACGGACATTTCGTTTAACACAACATTTAAATTTTCGTCTGCAGCTAAAAATCTGTAAGAATTTATTTATATGTCCTTTTTATCTATAGTTAAATAAAACTTCTGAATTTTGTATAAGTTTCCATTTGATAAATGCACCTGAGTCCTGGTTCAGAATCCCCATCAACTTCCTTCTGGCCACTCTTTGGCATTTAACTAAAATCGTCATTATCATCTTCTACCAAAGATTTTCCTTTTTCCCTCGACACCATTTTTCTCTTTGACGCAATAAAGCCGTACTTCTGATGGACATCAGCAAAGTGGACGGATGTAAGCCGTAATCCGTGCCTTGTCCGTTTCCGGGTCACTGTACCTTGCTTAGTGATCCCCGTCCTTGCCGTTCACTACCGCGCACTATGAATAATTCATCAACAATTAATATTAATTATTTTAACAGCCACCACCCGATGGGCTTCCTCATGGTACACACGTCAAAGCGTATCGCGCTAAAATGTACATTTTTTATTTAATACTAATCGCAACCTTCACTGGTTCGTAATCTGGACTCAGGTTTTCCATTCTGTAGCATTCAAACAATTGCCAAGATGGAACTACTTCAACATTCACAATTCACTCAATGTTAAAATTTATTTTGCCAGTATTTTACAAGCAGCACCCACAACTTTCGCTGTCTTAACTTTTAGATCTTTGTTTTCAGGGTTTAACTTTTACTTATAAAATAATGGAACAACGAGAATAACTGCGTTAAAGCTGAACCCTTTTAACATTAGATTAATAAAGGTTATGTATAAAAATTTTGGAGTACTTGTTGCTTCAAAACATTTGTTTGATAAGACGGTGAGACAAAAATCTCTGTGGTAATAAAAGTAAGAAAAGCAAATTTGTTCCTTTCATTAATCATCGTTCATTACGAAGAAAAAATATAATATAAATGGAATAATATGAACACTGCAACAATTTTCATGTTAACTAATGAGGAATTATTTTGTTCTCATTGAAACAAGTCAACTTTGCATGTTTTAGACACCCATTTTCTAGTACGAGGTTCATTCCATGAACTGCAATAAGCACACCATCAAGTATCGTGTATTCTGCCGTCTGAAGGAGAAAGACAGCAAGTCTAAAAAAATGTTTTTTTAAGAAATCAAGGGCTAAAGATTTTTTGAGCTTCGACATTTACACAAACCCCTTATCTCTTTGAAAATGGTTTTATCCGTACCAAGAAATATGAATTTCTATTTATAAATTAATTATAATACATTTATCCGTAAAATATTTTCATTAACATCAAAATTTTTGCTTACTGCCTTTCTACTTTGGACGGCAGTAAATTGGCACATTTATTTCTTGGTGAAGCCGGTTTTAAATTTACTAATAGACGGAACTTATTCCTCGAATTCGATTACGCTTATTTTAAACTTGATTCTGTTCCACAGAATTTTTATTACATAAAATAAAAGATTGTACTATTTAATTTTAAAGTTGAATAATAACTGTGACCGTTTTTCTTTTCTCTTTCGCCAACATCGTAGTGCGACTTTTGTTAGTCTAATTTGGAAATTTACTGCGCCTTCCGACTATATCTAATTCAGCCCATTATCGAAATAATTTTTTTAATTGAAAAATAAAAGTAATCGAAAGAAAACAAATTCAGCTTTTTCCTTATGAAACCACGTGAATTTTCAAAGATTTTGAAGTTATTCATTTAATAAATGACATTTAAAAAATTTTTTTTAGGAAAAGCGTACCGTGTAAATTGAAAACTAGCTGCAATGAACAAAACTTAGAGACTGAACCACTGACAAGTAAGGACCTTCTATAAATAACAATATTTCCAGTTCAACAGGTCCCAATGAAATCAAAAAAAAATTCCCCGTGCTACTTTTGAATTACTGAATGTTACAAATATGTGGTTCTGCCTATAAGACACGATGGTACTGGAGGAAAAAAAAAGAATAGCGTGGTATCAAGGAGAAAACACTTTGAAATAAAGGGTCAAGCAGCACTGATGACATTCGAAAGACCCTCTTCGCTGTACTGAAACATTAATTTGTTTGCTGTAGACGAAGGTAAACTCCTTTCAATTTCACGGCTGTTACCGACGCAATCCTGTTAAACTCATACCATCTACATCTACCATGCAAAGCTGACATTTACTATGTTTTTTTTAACATTATAAATCTTTCTTATCAGACCTTGTAAACTTATTATTATGAGGCAAACTGTAAGCACCCACCGCCACTCTTAAAAGTTAATGAGTTTAGTCTTTTTTTGACAATTTTCGCAAATTAACTTGCAAGAGCGAGAAAGGATAAAGGAATTATAAAATAAGAATTTTATTTAATTAAACATTGAACCGTTTTAATTGCAATCGGCGACATATTTCAAAACCAGATGAAATCGGTTTGATAGCCAACGGAACAAGGTTTCCTTGACTTCCGCAACGACCTTACCTTGACTATCCTATATATGTGTTCCCGCCGTACGCATCCGTTGACGTCATTGGCCACAAATCACACAAGTATGCAATCTTACACTGTCTCATATTTGTCTATCTTTGAAGCTTGGAGTAAGATAGGAACAGACGTACAGATTTACGTACATTATGACAGCCAGAAGTAAAGAATGCTTTTGCGGCTCTCAGAAGAAAACAAAAAACTTTACGCGGCAGTAATCAATTGATTTTACTCTTATATATAGACTTTTTGAATTGTTTGTGAAAAATTTAGTTGTTGTTATAGCATTCTGAGGGAGAAATATCACGAAATTCTGTAAATATTTTAAGGAAATTTTATTGTCCCTAAACATTTCAACAGCTCTACTTGATTCTTTTTCTTTTTAATGTTTTATAGGAATCGTTTATTTTACCCTTCCAGTTCTAATAACACTAACTGGGGTTGCTGAAGATATAAATAAAACTGTCCGATAAGTTCAATGTACAAAACTAGACAAAAAAATTTAACTTTATCTAGAAGCATGTACCAGTTTTAATGTTAACACTTATCAATTTTTTATAAATATGTTAAATTGTAGATATAAATGTACAAAGATACTATCTGATAGACAAAGATTATAAAAATTGTATGAAATAACGGAGATAAGTAATCAGGTAAATGTAAATATTATTTAACAAAACTGTGTCCGATTTGTCGTTGAAAGTGTAATAATCTTATTCGATTTGTGTGAATCAGAAAAGATGAAGACGAGAGGCAGTGGTGCAGGCGTATCGTTGGTGGTGATAATATAGACTTTGGTGTTTGCATTTTTTTGACGATTGGAAGTTACTAAAATAAAATAAATAATTTGTTGGTGTAAAGTCTGCAGTATTTACAAAGATCCAGAGAAATGTTTTCATGCTGGGCCGCAGAGATGTAACACCTAAGTATATGAATTTATTATTAGACGTGGACGTCCATAAGTAATAAAACTGCAAAATACATCATCACTATAAGAGCAATATATCTTTTTAAAGCGTTGAATGCAAACGTGCACGATAAACCATTTGTTCATTTACTTACAGAATATAAAACACCAGTAAAATTAATTGACCAGCGAATATTAACTAGTAAAGTATTTCACGACTAGATGAAATAAAAGGATTCGCTCATTTTCTTTAAGGGGCAATTAAGTGTACAAAGCTGTTCGACTTCTTATCTCAGAGTGCATTAATTAAAGTTCTGTCCTTTAAAGTTGTAAATAGTGGTGTAGATATTGCCCGCTAATAAAGTCAACACTTCTTAAACACCGGCAAATATATGAAGTTATGGACTCTTAAGATATCAAAGTCAATAAAAATATAATAAAGTTAATTTAGGATAAAAACTAATACAATGATATGTTAAAATATAAAATAAGTTTCCTGTTCAAAAATTGAGTTACTTTTACTACCACAGTAAGAATGTTTCTCGAACATTTTGCTATATTTAAAATCAAGTAACATACAAAATACCCAGAATAGAATAAATTAATATATTTTAATTGTTATTACTCGTGTATTACATCTTCAGTGGTTTTCAATCATTAATATTCAACCTCTTGAATAAATATTTATTAATTTAGCTAAAATGTAGGAACATGTGTTTTGGTCAATAATTTTTCCATAATCAGCTCTATAAAGATATAGGATCTTCGTAAGATAGACACGCTTCGTATTGGAACCTATTCCTTGAGGTGAAGTCGATGCTCCACGTTGAGGAATATTATAAGGTCATTTTGTTAGTGCCTTGATTTTTTGATTTTTTATTTATTCAGAAGAAAGTTTTAAAGGTGACAAATTTTATTTTATATAGGATTTTATAATTAAAATTGTTTATTAAAAATTACTATTTCTGAAGAAATCTACAAAATTAATATTTGTGGTGATTTGAATATTATTGAGACTTATTGAAAAGCCATGGGGGAGTTTAGCATTGGTATCAAAATTAAAAATCAGACATATTAACTTTTTTATCATTACTCGATGGTGTAATTGCGCGTTAAAGCTCGTTCTTTAATCACAAAAACTAAAAATTGAAGTTTAAATTTCAGATTTAATTTTAGTGAGCCTACAAAATACTAAAAAAAAGTGTGCTTCAATGTTGCTACACGTAAAAAAACGTATTTTCACGCGAATAAGCAATTACAGAAATAAAATCCCAGAAGAATTCGCTCATTTATTATTATATTATTTTAAAGGGCAACATGAAATGCTTGCGAAGTCACTCATTCTGTTAAGAATAAGTATGTATTTAAGGAATGCCATAAAGTAACTCGCTCTGGTTCCTCAAAATTATCATCACTTATCATCGATTTGTGGAGAGATAATATATGGAATACAACAGTCAGGAAGAGGTTGATGTGTAGATGTGAGTGGGACAGAAGAAGACTGGCGAAAATCCTACAATTCCGGATAACGGTAAAGGACTCAGCAAGAAATTAATACTGCTTACATCACACCTAAGGAACTAAAGGTTGAAATGGTTGATGTGGATAGGTATGTTTTCGAAATTTAAAAATCTTTTTTTTAACAGTTCAAATAATCTACATTGTTGTCATAATTATTTGAAACGACCTAATGCAAATTCAAAACAATTCAGAGTAATGACATTCAAATATTTAGTTTGTCTGTGCATTCGACAAAATAAGTAGCACTCACCTGTGATTCATATTTAATGTTGGCGGATAAAAACTCGTCTTGAAGTATTTTTATCGGCAGACAGCAAGCAACACTTCCCGTTTACTTTAACAATACAAATATATTTCTCACAGAAGCAACGATATCTACATCACACAGATATTCGAGAATCTCAACGATAATTGACATCACTCACAGGTTTCTACAAATCACGTATTGAAATAGAATTTTACAGTCTCGTTGTAACAAGTGTAAAAATAGACACGAATGTTTTCGTTGCTTATAATACTTATAATACTCCATATAAAAACTTTCTAGCATCAATTTATACCCAAAAAAAGTTCTGGAATTTTAAAGCTTAAACATATGAAATTAATTTCTTTGGAATTCATAATCATCTCTCTTGGTCGATTTTCAGAAATCACAACTGACAAAGAAAGCAGAATGGAAATTTTAGATAACCATATACCGTTATAATATATATATAATTTTAGTATATTCGCTGGTTTGGAAGAAGAGTGACACAACTAAATAAAAAAAATGTAGAAACGTTCTTTAAGAGGTGAATGATTTTTTTTATCTCAGCTTTCTGAAAATTCTACAGATGATACCGCAGTCACTCTGAACATAAAACCTAAACGTACAAACTGGGAAGAGGATTTAACTGTCTGCGCAGTCCTAAACTCATTTATTAATATTTTTGAGTTGTCTCACTCTTCTTCCAAAGCAGCGACATATAATGTCACTTGAACGTCAAAAGCTCCTGAGATATAAAGAGTAAAAACGAAATATTGGAACTGTTAAAAAAAGAAAATAAATAAAAGTACTGCCAATTTGTCATGTAAATTCTTAAATGAATAAAACTATTAAACATGTGGATATATTTACGTCCAAGTTTCTGATGAAAAATTGGTTATATTTTTTATTTATTACACTTATTGTCAGAAAATTGATTTATTGTTAAAAAACGATTTTCAACTTTGTGTAATATATTACCTAAGGCTATTACACCAGTAATAATATCTCCCTCAGACAATGAAGGCGGATTAAATAGACAGATGTTTAATAGCAAACCAAACGACCTTTCTTTAAAAAAAGGGATTATTTATTTCAAGGTTAACATGGAGAGATGTAGATTTTCTTACTTCATCAGAGAAGGAAAATATTAACTTTGTGCACGTCAGGGAGATCCACTTATCCTGGATAAATCACAACATCCACAGCCCATTTCTGAAGATAAATAACAAACAAAAAAGAAGGACGGGCGCATTGACCTGGACACCCATCACTTGCACTCGTCTCTGTGTCAGATAGAAAAGCTTGTACAATATACGATATTTGTACTCGTACAACAACACAGAGCTAAATGTCGATGGTGTTACATCACGGTTCTGTGAACGTTATGGACATCTTATCAGATGAACAGTCACTCGTCCTGAACGTGCGGTATCTGCATCAGTGCCTGTACGGCCTCGTTAAAATTCATTTATGTAGTAATAAATTCCCCAGAGTGCAGGTACGCATTCCCCGTGAACTTTCTTCAGCTCACACCTTCTAAATAAGACTACTCCCCTTTATACCTTTTTTGCTCCATCACAATCGTTCAGAATCGAATTTATCATCCGCCATTCCTCGACATCGGCTTGTCAGGAGTTACTACTGGGGCGGATGTACTACAATACTTTATTTGAACACCTGTCTTTAATAACCATATTTTACCTTCCGTTAAAATATTTTTTTTTATAATTTAACTTCTATACAAATCATAATATTTTATATTCATCAGAGCACCGTTACTCAACTTATTTGCTTCCTCTTCTTGAAGGTTTGTCTGAACGTTATGAACGTTTCCTCAGCCTCGCTATAGTTGTTACTTGTCACGTTTCTACTTTAACAAAACATTAAATATGTATGTCTTTGCTTATTATACACAATACGATTCGATAAACCTTAATAAGACAAAACTATAAAAAAATTCCAAGTGGTGAAGGCAACAGTACAAATATATTTAAAATTGTTAAAAATAAAAACATAAGTCTTAAGTGATGTAAGGAACAACCATGGCATTTTAATTAACAAATTTATATAATTTCAAAAAAAATTTAAAGGATATACAAGAGTATTATCATTATCAACAATACAATATTTAAAATCTAATAATAAATTAAACATTTAAATTAATATGACATTAATAAAATAAAATAATAAGTCACAATATTATAGACAAAATTTATTTCCTTAAAAATTATTGGGTGTTTGATGTTTATTTGTTTAAATAATAAGTTCGTTATGAACGTATAATGTATAAAGTCTATAAATATATGATTTGTAATAGATGGTAACAAACTATGGAAATTAATTTAGGACTGTAATTCCTATGCACTGAATACTTTCCAGCCTGAAGAGTTTTCACTGTTCTTCATTCTATATCTGCTACATTTTCGGCCTTGCTTCATCTCTTAATCTCCCGTCTAAACAATGGAAAATGTCCTCTTTGTATTTTCGTTTTAGATTATGACGGCTGATTTTCTCCGGGGATTCAGTCCAACCCTTACAGGATAATAACAAATAACTCATTTAGCAAAGAAATGCTACTACAGTTCACATTTCAAAAGGAAAATGTTTAAATAAACAAGCCTTAAATTTACTAATTCCCTAATTTCTATTTGTAACTAGTTAAATTCTTTTATGCCTTTTAAAGGTATACTGTTTTGTTTTAAATCTAATCTAGCCTTAGTTATGTCTAACTCTACTTTCATTCTAACATTTTATGGGTTTCTCTCATACTTATAAGCTAAATAATTATTAAAATATGTCTGTAACAAATTATTGACACATCACTGTGACACCATTTTTTTTAATCTTACACATGATAATTCTTTATGCCCTACTTAGCAACTTGTCAACTCTGTCGAACTCAGTACAACATTAATTAAGAAGTGGAAATATAATACAATTATAATTTACTGTTTTAGATTCCTAAGATAAAAATTTTCCCTACTCTATATGAAAACTCTAGCCTTCTAGTTATGGTTGAAGGTGGAAAGAAATTTCCAGTTTTTTTTTGTTGATTAAGAAATTTTCAAGCTGTTTATTTTGAATACTAAGCAAATTAGATAAAGGAAATACGATGAAGGGAGAAGTGGTCCAGTGACCGCGCTCCAAATTAAACAAAATGATATGTGATTGCAATAAAATTAAACTTCACAGGTCTGTTGGCCGCTTCCTCTTCAATCTGCGACATGTTGTTAGTTCATTTGCTAAATGAATGACCTCTTCGTTATGGTGTCATGGGAGATTTTGACCATAATTAGTGCCGAGTCTGTGTATTTAATCTCCATTCATACGTCACAAAAACTATATAAACAATTGTATTGAGACGAAATCTAAAGACGCGTTTACACCAGATGTAATCAACAATATTTGGCACCAAACGTGTTGACCAACAGAAATTCTCAACAAAACTATAGTATGCGTTGATTGCCAACATTTTCTTGACATCTTCGCGCGAAAAAAAAAACAATGTTGTCAGCATTTACTGGCAAAATTGTTATCGACTACGACGTTTTAAGGTCGTGCTGTTTGCGTTGGTGAGCTTCAGTGTTTACTCGCACGCAATGAACTCAAGGTGAGCCAAGTCAAGCTTACGTCAGAGAATCGCATCCTGGTCCTCCTCCAGCTCATCTCTGCACCTCGTCATCAGGCGGGGATTCACAGATCTCTCCCCCCCCCCCCGGTTATTTTTAAGAAAGCCTTGTTGACAGTCACTAGTAACACTCAAGTATTTTTCTCTTCGTACATATCTATACCAATAAATAAAATTGTAGTGTCTGTCTGTCCGTATATTTGTCTCAAAACAGGCTCCGAAAAGGCTCTACGGATTTCAATGAAAATTTGAGGGGTTTTAAAAACAATGAGATTTAATTAAAAAAATTCGTGCATATTTAATTTTGATATATTGTAGAAGATATTAATATTAATAAAAATATCAATATAGATTTCTTGGAATCGCCGCGGCGTGTAAAACCAACTGCGAGTTATAAGTCCTATATCATTCATCCCACTTACTACCTATTGTTGCAGCAGGCTGAGAGAAAAAAAGAACTTATTCGGATGGTCGATACGATGTATACATAGATTAGTTTTATTTTCCGCGTCAGGTAAATTTAGTAATTGCTAATATGAAAATAAAAAGGAAACTATGGAGTTTTAGTGTAATGCGAGTCGGTGTGTTACATTATGACCTTTAATGTGAGATGTAAGTAAAAAATTGAAACCTTTAAGTTTGGGGGAAAATTTTTATTCTGTTGGAATACTGAAAATATAGCAGTTTGAGGTTCATATTGTGACGTTTTCGAAGACGGTTTAGTTATCTGCTGACCAAGAATTAAATAGTGTACCGGGATAATACAAATAAATCCCTGGGCAACGCCGGGTCCCCAGATAGTTTTAAATAAAGTTAATATTGGGAACAAGATACGCATGGTGGCAGCATTATATAAAGAGGGATCGTGTGGGTGTTTTTACTAAATTTATTAATTTTTCCCCTTTCTGTTGGTCTTTTTTTTAAAACACAACCTCAATATACGAAGACTATTTTTTTGTTTTGAAAATAAAAACTACTTTAAAATAGAAAATTCATGAATCGTTGGAATTTATTTTTGATTTCGTTGTTTACGCAGTTTTCTTGTTTTTACGCGATCCGCTGAATCGTAATTAGCGATTGAAAAAGCCGTTTCTTTTAGTGATCGGATTGTAACCAATCGTTCATTTTATATATATATTCGGCCCATTCACCGAAATGAATCTTACCGTGTTTCCACGAATTTCCACGTGATTTTCCTGTGAATTTGACTTTATTATTTATTAACAAAAATTATATACATTTTTCGTATTGAGTAATAAATAAATAAATATAAAAATAAAATAAACGGCTCTAGTAGCAAATAAATAAAAAGACAGCCAATAAATCTGCAAATTTCGGAAGCAGAAGTCACGGAATGAATATCATGAATTGCTAAATTTGATGACTTATGAAGTCTCAAAAGGGAGACGAAACGTCGCATATGGTTTAATTAAATAGTAATAAATTTAATTTCTGACTTATTTTCCGTATTTTATTGATTTAAACTTAGAGTTAGAAAATTATGTCTGACTCTACCACTACTTTACTTTTATAATAAACTTAAACTATTTGGTTGGTCTCGAATAGATTGGGATTTTTTTTAAATGGAAGAACAAAATTACTTGAAATATTCATCTGTTCGCTTATAGTGTGATTGTTGTTTACTCCGCCGTTATCAAATCCCTTCCTATGTTATTAAAGGGAATTAAGCGACTCTCGTGTAGCTTGTCACTCATTCGAATGCACTGTAATGAGTAAGCCTTGTAAAAGACACACGACAGCAATGTCGTCATCAGTCTTATACACGTCGCAATTTAAAGATTTCTATTTGCTGTGTTAAGCTGAATTGTCAGTAATTTTGGTACGTCCTTCGTATTAGTATTTTGATTAATTTTCGTGCTTTAGGACAAATTCAACTTCAATATTATAAGAAAATGAAGTTAATTGGCAATAATATTAATAAAAATGTGGTATACAGTGAAGCGATCTTGAGAATTAAAAATTTAAAGGTATACGTTAACATTTAGTGAGAATACATGGGGATCGATACAATTATATTATGGAAAGTCTGGTAAGAGAAAATCATATTAACGTTCAGTTATAATATTTTATGATTTTTTTCGAAACAACCAGCCCACGATATCGTATCCAGGACGGAAGAGATTGTGATTCATGCAGTGAGCACTTGGCTGTAGGATCACGGTCAGCGCGATCTGATTCACGAGTGAGTGATTCAAACAGCAGTTTTCTGCTTCTCTCTTCTTCCGATTCAATCGTCATTCACTGAGCAGAGGGAGCTACTTCTTTGAATCGGATCTCGACCAGATCGTCGCCCATCTCTAACCAGGCAGTTTGTTGAGCTTGACGCCGGAAACGGAATAATTGTGTCACTCCAGACAGGGATGGTATGCTACAGTCATGAGTAGCACTGGACTGGCACGGCCAGGTGGCTGCATTGGCGTGAGCAAGTGCGCCGCAAGGCGGGCCGTTTAATGTCGTCAAAGTCGACGCTGAAATTCACGCTGTTAAAAAAAAATTAATGTAAAGGCTCTTATTATTACTGAAAAAACTCTTTCCATTTATGTGCTGCCATTTATGTCTTGTCTCACAGAAAAGATATCTGTAGGTTGCAGGGTGATCTAAAAAACGTTTTGTGGTTGCGAACGAAACGTCTGATGGGACAAGGATCAGCGAATTTGTAAAAGTGAAAGTAAGACTTCTATTTTATCGGCGGGACAAATGATATGTGTTGGTTGGGACACGCGAGGTATCAACATACTTGTACAGTTGGGGAAATACTGACCGACTTTTACAACTCAACTTGTTACACCGCTTACATTAGTTAAAGAATAATCATGGAGAACAGAGCTCTTCCATTATACTATTGGTTCTTATTATTATTAGGTAAACATCCGCTTTGTTGTTAAGGATCCATATTCTGACAGCAACATTGCTTTACATTAAGCTAGTTAAATATAATGTTCAATAGTTTTTGGGGGTGGGGACAGAGGCTACATGAGGGTGATCCTGAAACAGGCAACTCCCGTTTAATAGCTTAGGAAGGGAATAGAACAGTGGGGATGTGTAAGATAGAGCAAGGTAGCCAAGGGTTGACTGCGGCCCCCGGGCTATAGTTTAAGGATCCTACCCTAAAAAGAGATGCAGGGAAAACTGCTGTTGTGAACTATTCTCATGCCCTTCCGAATGACTGGAGAGGAGTTTGCTGTGGGGTCGAAAGTAGAAAGTATACTGTCAAAGATTCTGTGATACCAGAGATGGTAAATTTAAAATGGGAGGTAGTCGATAATAAAAGTCAAAGAAACGTCCCCATTGTAAATATTTTTTTACTACACACTTGAATCGTCACACAAGTATATTTCAGGTAGTTTACTTGTTTTTGCATTTGAATCTTCTTCACGCAGCTTGCTTCTTAATCTGAATTCCCACCAAGCTCCTGTCACACGGAGCGTACTTTTATTGCTGTTGCTTCAATATAAAACAAAGGTAGCGTACGTCATATAAGCGTTTATGTTTCTCTTGACGACTCTCCACAAGGCCAGCGCATCTAATGTCACCATGTTCACTTAAGAACTTGCGGGGAACGGAAATAAATAAATTAATTAAATCTACTTCAGTTTCGAACGTGATGTTATTGGTCAGCTATTTTCAATGGAAAAATAAATAGAGATGAATATAAAATCAAAAATAGCATTTATTTAACAACAGCTGACTAAGGACTCAGAGAAACATTGTGGGGCAGAATCGGATCATTAAATTACAATTTCTATATCTTGCCTATGTGAGCTATTAATATTCAAAACTTACGGATCTTCTCCAGCGTAGCTGCGACTGATGGCTTCTGAAGCTGGTAGTCACTTACAGCCTCTCTCTCTCTCTCAGCCAAAATTTGCGTCTGTTCCATGCAAACTTCCTCAATACTCCCTTGTTCTTGCAGTCCAAGCATCCTGGCTACTTACTTTTTTTTACATCTGAGACGGATTCAGTGTCCCCCAACGCGCAGAAAAAAGTTTTTTTTTGTCCACGTGAACACTATCTCAGTCAATCTTTGGAATGAGCGACAGCCAACCAGTAGCCCTGCCAATCTTACATGGGCATAATTATGTCCTCTTCCCCTCTCAAACAATAGCTCAACCTCAACATTCAGCCACCCGCAAAAGTTTGTCATGTTGTCGAGGCTGTATTGCAATGCAACATATATTACAACGTATATATTTAAGGATTCATCCATCATACCAGTTGTAAATAATTTTATTAATAGAAACCATTATCGTAATGTTATGGTGATAATTTTTTTTAAAATATTGACGAAATTATGTAAGTCAGATACATAAATTGTCATCAACATATCTGTAGTAAATTATCGGTTTAAGATCTAATAACTAGATGCATATGGTTACCAATATCCTCTTCACAAATATCGCAACAAAAGGGGATAAAGAATTTTGTATTATTTCTTTGCTTGTTGAAATATTTTTAGAGTACAAATTCCACTGTTTCTGTGTCGTCTCTTCCTTTCCTCCCTTGTTCATTCTGCATAATTGTAAATTTCTTTTAAGTTGTTGTACAATTCACTAAAAATGTATTTTAATATGCTTCGGTACTAATATGTTTCAGCTTGGAAACTTTTACTCAATTCCAGTTGACAGAAGAAAATTTCAAATGACCATAATTATAATCATTCATCTATTATTAACCATTGCCTGAGCTAAATTACTCGCTTAATTTTTATAATAATATTATTTTAGATAATAATAATCAATTTTAGGAAAAGGTTTATTTTTAAAATGCTAAGTATGAAATTCAGTAAATTTTCTATTAATATAAAAAAAGACACTTCAATGTATGATGTCTTTATTAACTGTCTTTGTAAGCCACATCTTTTGATGATTATTCTTTGTTTTGTACTATCTTTGTTCATAGTATTTCAGAGCGTAGTAAAATATTAACAAGGACCACAAGTGTTTGTCGAAACGTGTATTATTCTCTGAATTGTTGTTCAAAATTTGTAGCGTTATACTTATCGATAATTCTTACTTTAAATTATTTTTTTTGTTGTAGGTGTAAGAGTTCGAAGCCGCAGAGATTACGGAAGTAATTCTGGAGCTTTCTCTGGATCTGCCTCTGGTTCCGGTATGTGTGTAAATTGCAGTTCTAAAAGCCATCGGTTGATTTAAGAGATTTCGACTTAATTATAAGAAAGTAAATGGAATGAATAATCCAGTCGTATAGGTCAAAAATATATTTCAATAATTTTGAACATGTATTTCATTAAAATAAAATTGCCAAGATATATCGGCCACTTTTTAGAATCTCTTCAGGTAGAAATAAAAAAATTTTTAAGTCAGAATATAATTTATTCCTAGAAATATCAACTTTTTTTTGGAGAAATTTTCTGAAAATGTTTGTCCTGTACCCACACCTTACAGCCGTAGGTGTACCAAAAAATACTGTAAGGTTAAAGAGTTTCCGTCATATCTTTCCTTTTCTTCAGTTGAATTGCTAAAATCTGACAGCTCGTATTTAAGAAAAACAAAGACATTAATAGGCAACTCCATTAGCATTATCTCATGAAGCAGGCAGTCGGTTAGCAAGGAAGCTGCCTCTAGATGCAACACAGTGAACAAAGGATCCCTTAGTAGACGAGAACCTTCCCCCACTTGCTAAAGATTCACGTCAGAGAGACAATACATGGAAATCCTCCATTATCATTTCACACAATATGCCGCGACTATTTGTTTACATTATACAACTCTCACATTTGATCAATCGTAGCGTTGCAACACGATCACTATAGAAAGAGAAGGATTAAAAAAATACGAAAGTTTGAATATTCCCATTTTATTTAGAGCCGCCTTTGAAATGCGAAACTTGAAATATTTCTCGGAACCAGGTAGCATTACAGTAAACTTTTCCTTGTTAAAGTTGTAATGTTACGACGTTCCACGTTGGGGCATCAATTTTGTAATGTTTAAATTAATTAATATGCCTCCTCGCTGTTGGCGTCAATTTTCTAATATTTGATCCCTCTCAGATTGATGACAATTTTTGATGAGTTGAAATTTGTAGGGCACCAGTGGATTACGTCACGATGACGTCATGAGACTTCTCTGTCCAGAGATAAATGGTCGCTCGGTGAATGAATAAATACAGAAAATAATTTATTAACCTTAGCTTCAATCTTCGTTACAGACACACGTCGTCAAATGCTACAGCAATTTTATAGTAAGTAAGATTAACAAATTGTGGCAGATAGGAATGTGCAGCAGCTAGACACGTGCGCCTGGCTCATAGGATTTCACGATTTAAAAATGAACGCTGCGTCTCAGGCACAAAGGAATGCTCCTACGCTTAATGCTGCAAGGCTTCTCGGAAAACAGCCCCCGTTTGCCCTACGCTGACGTGATGTAGAAGGAGAAAGATTTTCTGATTCGTTCTCCCATAAAAGCGCCAAAGAGAGCCTTTTGACGATCGCTGATCCAGGGAGAGGTTGATGATGATGACGGAGCCACGTTGTAGCGGTAAGACTGTTCTGTGACGATCAATTTGTGCAAAATTCTTTGATATCCACGGTAAACCTTGAGTGTAGTGAACTTTTGCATATTTAGCTAGCCGGAAAATAAATTATGTATTCACTTTTTCGAAATATAATTTTGTTTTTATAGTAAATAGATTTTTCTCGTCAATATTTCTCTTCAATATTTCTTATGCCTCAATAGATAGAAAGGCGCGCTACACCACCAATATGTCTCAACTGCATTTTAGATAGTTGCCTCAACTCTAAATTATATTGGCCCGCCTGAAGATTTTTTTTCCTTACCTTCGGCCCCCTCTTTAAAAAGTTTTCTCATCACTGTCTTAACAGATATGAATATGCAATGAAAAAAATTGCAGTATGTCTGTTTTGAGTATTTTTAACATAGGGGAATGAACCGTTAAGTTTCCTGTATTTGTTTGTCTAAAAGGAGCCAACCATAGACTGTAAGTTAGCCAGGTATTGCAAAGTGCCCCGTCGTCTATTGTGCCATCCACTTAGATGCGCCACGTCGTTGCTCACTCCCTGTAATTGCAGCGATGAGGTCATGACCAACACTGAAGGCTTCAATGCCAAGGTCTCTCACCTACAAACCTTAGTATTCGTCCGCTTTACGCGCAGTTTCTTATCGGACTCGGCAGCGTGAGCTTTACCAACGGTGAGTATATTTCTCGGCTTTTTACCGTAGTTTCCTATTTAGAATGGTGATACAGGGGAAACAATGAATACAGACAACTCCAGCAACCAGCTTCCTGTTCCCAACGAACGTTTTCCTGCCTCATTTACTCTGTAACTTGACAAGGTCCAAAGATTTGCCAACAGCTTTTTAACAAAAACTATACTTTTTTTCATTAAATGACTTAAAACAGCCTCTTTGTCGGCATTTATTTTATTTAAATATTGAACAATACCACGTTTCGTCTCTCATTTGAAGACTTCTTCAGGTATAAGAAGTCTCAAATGAGAGACGAAACGTAGTATAGTTCAATATTTAAATAAAATAAATACTGACCTAGGGGCTGTTATAACTATATTTAATTGTCAGATAAACTATTTATTTATAGTTCCCTCAGTTTTTGTTTGTTGGAGCCGCTTTCCCGTGTGCAAAATTCACAAGCAAAGTCTACAACGTTTCTTCGTCAGTTCTTTTTTTAAGTTCCCTTTTCCGACTACTCTTCTTCGATTTTCCCCCCGCTATTGTTTTATATATCTGCTCGTTACTTAAAATTCGCAACTTTCACTTCATCTGGATGAATTTTAAAAATTTTTAATTTACGGTTTTAACTGGTCACAGTCCAACGTCGAAAAATTATTTATTGGGAACCTCTGTTTTTCGTCAGTACTTTGAAAATTTCGAAAACCTGGATATATTTATTTGTATCTGATAAAGTTTCAAAATAACAGGACGAAACGTAGTTAAAGCATATGATAAGTGAAATATTCTATTTTCTGGGGTGTAAGAGGTTTGAAGCTTGAAACCAAGACTTCTGTGAGAGAAGGAGGAGGGAGGAATCTTCTGCAATGCAGCGCCATGGTCAAACAACACTTGTCTGTATCTGCTTAAAACGTAAATTACCTTAATAGTGAGAATGTTTTCTCTGCTGAAAAATATCTCTGCAAAACTGTAAGACCTCAATATAAAAGTTATACCACAAAGAAAAGATTTAATGATAATAAACTGGATCTCTTTGACATTTGTAATAATCTCAAAACTCTTCTCACGTTGCACATACAACACGACGCATGTAATTAACACCATTACAAATTATTATTACTTTTTATTTACGTCTGGAAAAAAAAATTACTTAACTATAACAACGTTTCGTCCACAAATTTGGGACTTCATCACATAAAAGAAGACAAACTAATTTTAACAGGTTTTAAATTTTTGAATGGGTTTTATTATATTTACATATATATATATATACGTTGTTAAAAAATAAAGGTCCAAATATAAAAATTTGCGTCTTGGACCTCTACTTTCATGTATGTACAATTGCATATGTATACCGTATAACTTTTTTAATTGCCCGTAAAATGGTCATTTAATTTATCATTTACCATTATAAATAATGAAGCGAACCCATTTATTTTGTGTTTAATATTTTACTTCGTTTTCATATTGCGTAATTCAATTGAAGATATATATAATAAACAATAAGAAGTAAGTAAATAATATTTATTAAACAATTAATGACCTTGTAATTTAATTAGTAACAACGTTTCGGTATATTTTTATGCCTCCTTCCGTTTTTCTTCCTATAGAGATTGGTTTAAATTTTCCTCTATAGGAAGAAATCCTGAAGAATGCATAAAAATATGCCGAAACGTTGTCACTAATAAAATTCATAGAATGAAGTCTGTACAAGGTCATTAATTGTTTCATTATATATAATAAACGTTAAATTTAAACCTTTTAGATACTATTGAAATTCAACTTTTTAAACGTTGTATTTGTTATTAAAAATAAACTACCCGGATTCCATATCTCAGACAGAAATGAGAAAAGAAAATTAAAAACCCACATCTGAGGAGGATATAAAGAGTCATGTTAGTGATAAAATATATGGACCGGAAAGAGGTTTAAGGGTAAAGTAGCTCAGTTATGTACGTGTGTGCTTTTGTATCAAAGTTTTCTACTTTTTGCTGTTTGAAAATATCAGCTTTTGTTGGTTGAGATGAGGATTGGAGAAGAGAGGGGGGATAATAACGGCGAGGACGACAAACACGGCTGTTAAACAGTCGTTTGCTGAAAGCATTTCAGTGTCTGGACTTCGTGGAACATTTTCAAGGTATCTCAGAGAGTCACACACACACGATATTCAATGTAGTTCTAAATCTCACCACAGAGACCGCGGCGTACTAACATCTTGGATTATAACAAAAGTGGATTTAATTCATAACAGAAAAAGCTATTAAGTGATCTCAATTCCTTCATCACCGAATCTTTTTCCATGACTAATAATTGTGCAATAATATTTCTGAATACAACAAGGCGACCAACATGTTGGCCAAAGAGTATCTTAAGATACTCTTTTATGTTGGCAAGCCCGATTCAAAGTTAAATTGCGGGGTCGCCAACCTTATAATAATTAATTTAAATCTAAAAAATTTACGACCAAAGTAAGGATAAAGACGTTTTTTTATTTAAACAGTCGCTATATTTGACACTTCATTAGTTTTTTTTAATGCAAACAGAAGACGAAATGTAATAAAAATCTTAAGTGAACTTCCTACAAGGTCAGCTTCAACCGAACACATTTCTATTTTTATACATTTCGGCAAAATTTAACATTTGAAAAAATTATCGGAGCCAAGTCCCAAACGTGGTGACGAAACGTCGGT
This sequence comes from Eucriotettix oculatus, assembly GCA_034510155.1. Classification (NCBI taxonomy): domain Eukaryota; kingdom Metazoa; phylum Arthropoda; class Insecta; order Orthoptera; family Tetrigidae; genus Eucriotettix; species Eucriotettix oculatus. Next base: position 58,288,490 of record CM067382.1, on the reverse strand, counting down.
TTAATTGGATCAAAACTTTGTCTGTATATTAATCATGCTGATTTAAACGCGTGGGCAAGTTGCAGTGCACATATTCTTCTGAAGTCCGAAGAAAAACACTGGGGGAGGGGGAATGAAAAACCCCTAGCTTAAAAGTGGAAGGACTTATATTTTTTTTCTAAAAATGAAATGCGAATATGTCAATACGCGAAAGTTTGCGACATCATCGTGCATTGACAGGTAAAACCGCCATATTTAATTGCCAGCATTATTGCGTCTGTTTGCTTGCATTTTTAAAATATTATTAGAATTACACACCGTGGGATGTCTCACCATCTTTATGAATTTCGGACTTTGTCCTGAACCAAATAATCGTCCTGTCGATTTTGACCATATACTATTTGATTATTTGCCAGATGAAACAGGCTTTATTGCTTCATTCAGAACATCGTCCAAGTGAATTTCAATGCATCAATATTTACCTTTCAAGTTGTAAACCAAGACTTGTTACATTTCAAAATAAGTTGAAATTCTTTACAAATATGAATTTACTATGAAATACATTGCCCACAATATGTAATTCATTGCATATAAATTCCCAAATGACCAACATTAAATCAAATGAAGTCCATCTACTTTCTACTGGATTACGTTTTCATGTCATAATGATTGCCTTTATCTTTGAAAAGTCATATTTTATTTTTTTCTTCATCAGAGCACTTCTCCACCTCTACTGATTGCATTACAAAATTAGATAAATACATAAACCAGCCATTTTGACAGAAAAAATTAATATGAAACTTTTAATACAATAACAAGATGTTGCATTACTTCAATTTGGAGCCTCATCAAGTGTATATTAAAATTTAAATGAAATCAAGAGATACATTCATATGAAAAATTTACATGTACTCAATGCATAAGCATGGGGTACAATTTTGTATTAAAAGTTTCTTATGAATTAATTTTTAACGATTAGGCTAATTGACTTATTTATTTTCAAAACAACCAGATTATTCTAACTATTTAAAATTAGAATATTGTCTATAAATGTTTTTAAAACCATAAAAAATTAACTGCGGACTGAAAGGACAAAATGTGTTTACTCTGATATAATGATCTGGAAAAGAGCTGCCGCCTGAAATCCAAATAAACTAAGAAGATAATCAAGGTTGTAGCTTTTTGAGTATACTGTTTAACATCTATTTTGATGACTTGATAAGAGAATGGAAATAAAATACAAAACACCACTGGAAATAAATATTAGGGACAATGATGTATATTAACTCATTCCACATCCATGAAGCTAAGCTTCTATACAGGATATCTGAAATATAATTATAATAATTATGCCAAAATTATAATCTGAAAATATCATAGTAGTAAATTGAAACCATTTTAAGTAATACTTTTGTCAATAAAGAGGTAATTATACCATCAATGTCTGACACAATATAAAACACTTGAAAGCCTATCTTTATGAAAATAAATGTAAAAAAATAATGAGTATATATAGTAAATTATTTTATTCACTTATGGATTCCAGGTTTCTACCCTAACTTTTACCAACCACAGCCATTTGATTTCCAAGGACTATTTCAATATCTTCAGAATATTCAGGCTCAAACCCAGAACCAAGCAGCAGCAAATTATCCACAAGGGTATGTATAAAACTTACATCCATATAATGATTTTATTTATATGAATCATACAGCTTAGAATTAAAAGTGATTATAACATCCTTGGAAAGTGGGATCAAATGCTAATATATATTTTTTGTAACATATTTTGTTTTAATCAAGAATGTAAGCAGTAATAATGGAACTATAAGAAAAATAAGGTACTCAACATTTTCAACAGTCTAACTTTGTCATTATTTGAACATTAAGACACTTTTTGGATAATGGGTCATTAACTTTAAATTGAAAAATGGCTTCGCACACCAAATACTAGTAGCTATGACAAGGCAGAACAGAACCAGAACCTTGCGATGGCATTCTGCACTTTAATGAATTAAAACTCCATTGGGCCAGCTATTAGACAGCAATTTCTAACATCCAACAAAGGGATGATTCTTTTTTTTTTTAAATAATGCCACAACAATTGGTGAGAAATAACAGAATAATATATCCATAGTACATCTCTAGTTATTTTCTCCTGCAAACTGATTATGTTCAGCAGATCTAACTGCAAAATGTTGTGAGGGCAATATCAATCACAATAGATAAATAGTTGACCACAGATTATTACTTTGAAAAATAACTTAACTTTGTAATATGAGCTCTTTTAAAATAAATATTAATTATCTTACATTCCTGTCTTGTATAATTAGTATTCTCTTTTATTTTTAAGTTCAATTTTTATATACATGAAAGTATTTGCAAAAATATTGTCACAAATATGATAAACTAATGTCTAGAGAAATAGTCAGCCATGGAAATGTGGGATAACTTCCTCATACTGTCTGTTTTATTACATTTTAGCTCTCCTTGTATCAGAACTGTTATTTTGTTTGCTTTAACATTAAGCATCAATGGTTGTTGGATAAAACACCATGTGAGAAGAATATTGAGGTGAACAAATACAGATGCACCATTTTAACGGAATATATGTCTTTCTTATATACATAACAAGTAAAACTTCATTAAACTAAAGCAAAAATATGGAAAATGAAAGGGCAAGATTAACAGCATCCAATTTAATAGTTTTTTAAAAGAAGGTTTCCACTGGCATTTTTTTTCAAAGCCTTTATAATTGAGCAACAGGGATACTTAGTTTCCATAATTCCGGTGGGAAGGGTCTCGCTCCCTTGGAATCGATCAGTTTGACCACAAAACAGCTGCAGCCTCAAGTCCAACTACAATGTGGATGTGGACGAGCCACCACCAGTTGAGCTTCCAGGTCCCTGGAGAATAGTTGAGAAACCCTACACACTCCAAAATTATTTCATTGAGGGATGGCATTGGTCGGTTGTACTCATTTCTCCTTTAGCATTCATATGCTTAGGGTTGCCCTGCAGGGAGCAGTTGCACTTGCTATAAAATGGCCCTTGAAATTGTCAGCCCATTACAGTGGGCCAGAATGAGCTCCCAAACTAGATCTACATCCTTCAAATATCTATATGGAAACTATTGAATATTCTTGCATTGGAAAATGTGTAGAAAAGGTTGAATCAGTTTCTTGAAAATCCTTTTTTTAATGCTGGAAAACTGTGGGCCAGACATTGACAAAATTGTCTGTCTTACTAAACCATTTGAGAAATATATATTTATATATTTGTAAGAATTTAGATTTTTTTCCTGTATTAATGTTACCAATTTATGTAATGTGCATGAAGAATACTATTGAGTGATGGCCAATAAATTATAAACTGTATAATTTTCACCACATTTATGTAAGAACCAAGAGCAGTGGAAATAATGGATTTTCCCCCATCAAATCTGAGTATTTACCTAGTTCAATTTGAAGTACTCTCACTAGAGGATTGGTGTGAATTACTAGCCTAGGAAATGATTTATCTTGCAATTTTTTTGAGATGTGGTGTATCTTTTAGCTCATTTTGGAGTTCTCCCAGCATCCACGCTTGGAATATGGCAGCATCTCGTGTAAATCCAGATCACTGGAGATCTTGGAGAAAAGGTGGAAGGCGTGACCCAACTTACTCCAGGTCTAATGCTAATTTCCGGTAAAGGGACATCCAAAACTCTCTTGGCCTGTCAGCATGTAAATGTTAATTCCTCCTTACTTGGCACAAACAACCTTCTCCACAGTGTATGTGTGTAGGTGTGTGTGTACTGCTAACACAGCATGGTGTTGTTTGGATATGAAACAATAATATTTATATCAAAAATGCACAGCACTGTTTTAAGTTTTTATGCTTTGTTAAACATTTTCACAGCTTGATTCCTTCCAGCAATGGTACAATAACTCAGCAAAAGTTTGAAACATACTAACAAATTATTCTTATTACAGGTGTAAATTCACAATTATCTTTATCAATATTCTGTGTTGTGTCCAGGGGTATTTATCTAATAAAGGATTTTATATTATATATATACACACACATGAAAACCAAATGAAATTGAAGGTTTAGAAATAATAGTTTTGTTTACTAATATTGTCAACAGTTCTTTGGTTAACTGAAAAGATGTTTAATCAATGTTAAGGATGTGAAAAGAAGTGATATATTAACTTTTGGTCTCTACTGTTTGAAATTATTAATGAATTGCAGACAACAAATGATGAGTATTTAGTACATATAAAGAAGAGGTACTGTGTGTAATAATGATTTTGAGAAGTTAAAACTGTTAATCTCAAGAAGTGGAAAAGTATCTCAAGTCAGGAAATGAATTTCCATATATTACAGTTGTAATAGGTCTTATAATTTTTAATCTTACCCAAGAGACACACAGTTGTTTCTTATATTGTATTTTTCATTTGGCCCATTCAACAAATTGTCATTCATATTTTTGTTTTAAAAAAATTCAACTACCCAAGGAATATTGTATACAGCAAAAGATTTAGGATCTCTGTGGCTGGAATTAATTTTGTTGGCACACAACACTCACCATCTTAAAGAGAGTTTAATTAAAATGGGCCAATTATTTCATTCAACTTCACAGTTTAGTCAAACATAAATGCTACTTAATACCAATTGCACCTCATATATGAATTTTCTTGCAACCTTAAAAGGGCAATTAAGGTAACAAGAACTCAACAAGACATAATTTACATTCTGATAAACTTCAAACTTCTGGTGAATGATTATGGAACCACATCTCTACAACACTGACTTTACTTCTTGTACATACAAGTACTTTGTCACATGCAATTTTTTTAACATCTGACGAAGTACTTGTATATGTACAAGAAATGAGGATGAATATGATTATATAGTTGAAAAATACCAAAACAAATTCTGTGAAAGAAACTTTAAGACTGTTCCTGGTTGTTTCACTTCATTTGTCACATGGTATGCCTGAAACCATAACAGTATTTGCTTTTGTATCCATTAATTGAAATGTGACTTTATAACAACTTGCTTCGTTCTAGACATCAGCAGAGGTACCATACCAAAAGGAAACTAATATTGTGAGATTGTCAAGTGACGAGTTGATGTTTTAGTGGAAAACTTGAATATCTTAACAAAATAATTGTGAGAAGGTCTGGGCAATATGGTCATGATTGTCTTGATCTGTCATCCAGGAAATATATTTGTGAGATTTCTCTCCTGGATATTTTATTATAGATAAATTTAAGACTTTTGACACATAAAAATAAGCATTTAAAATGGTTGATCTGGTGAAAGACTCACCAGTAAGTCAAATCCAACAGTGAAACATAATGGGACACTATTATGCTGTAATCTTCTGTGTAATGAAATGTATCACCTAAAGAATTAAACTGCTAAACCTCCAATAAATGCATTTGCAGCTGACAAAAATGTATGTTAAATGAGGAGGGCATTGCTGTCATGAAACTATATTTGCAGGATCTGGTCCAACCTCGTTCAATGAAGTGATTAAAAATTCAATCTCCGCTTGATACATGCTACGATGAAAGAAAAACATTTTCCATCAGTGAACGGTCATCATACTTGTAGTTGTTACATTTTCGTTGAGCTGAATGTGTGTGTTGCAGGTTCGGTGTCCCGAATAACGACATAGACAACAACGTGGCGGAGAGATTCGGAGGATCGGCAAGCGCCGGGGGCTTCAGTGGGGCAGGAGCCGGAGGCTTTCCCTCAGGTTTCGGCATGCCCTCAGGCTTCGGCATGCCCTCAGGATTTGCCTTCCCCATGGGGGGTGCGGGGGGCTCCCCCAACTTCGCGGGCGCCTCTGCTGCGGCGGGCATCGGCCCCCAGGGAGGATTCCAGTCAGCGAATCTCTTCCCGGACATGGGTCTGGGCTCCCGCTTTGGTGGCAGCATTGGCGCCCCAGAGGGTGGAACCTACGGCGTCTTCACGTCCTCTTCCAGCGGAAGCAGCGACATCAACGGAAAGAAGACCAGCTTCAAGCAGGCCACTGTCGGCGTCAACGACAATGGCAAGATCTCCTTCCACACCATCAAGGACCCTCAATAAGACTGGAGTGACAACATAAATAACTCCACGTTGTACTTAGACTATCTTAAATGTATCTTATTTAAGCCGACACTGTACTTAAAATACAATAAAAATAATAAAACATAAAAATTCCACAATTGCTATTTTAATGAGTGAGAAATTTTCCCTGTGTGTATATTTAGACCACCAAAAAGTGAAGTTTCAAGCAAAGAAACCATTCCTTGTCATAAAATCTTACTATATATCTCAAAACAGTCATTCCCATGTGCTAAACAAGAGAGAACAGCAGAGTAAAAAATTAGAGAAATTACTTCAACGTATCGAACAGAAAGGAAACTCTATTCGTTATCAGGGAGAGAGATGAGATGTGTAATACGAGAGTCCGTACAATCACGTCTTAATGCTTTCCTGCTAGACGTTGCACTATGTCACTTTCACATGAGTAAACCTAACTTGTTTGCTTGGTTTCCTATCTGATATCATTCTCTCTTGTTTGTTTCTCTGCTATCCTTTCTCACTCTATCTCTCTCCTGTTTGTTTGATTTTTCCCCTCTGAGATCCTTCTCTCTGGTTCGCTTCTCATCTATCTTTTTCTCTTTTGTACTAAGACAGTGGAATACCCGAAAGAAATGAATAATGATATTACTGTTCTTGGCCAGTAACTCACTTCATTAAATTATAGCAACAAGTAGTCCTTCCCTTCCAAAGATTACAAAGAAAAAATTGCACTTATCATACTATTTAAATAGAAAAAAATAAACTTTCCAGTGGCCCTTTGGAGGAAGCTGACCGACTGATCCAATGGAATTAGGGACAACTATTACCATATTCCCAAGGTCTTCCATCCTAGTACATGCACCTCCTAAAAGAGATGAGGTTGCCTCGGTATGTGAGAACCTTGAAAAACCAGAGAGATATCATTTTATGATATCCTACCATTAGAAATAAAAATTCACTTCTATGCTGCTAATTTAAGGGTAGTTTGCAGAGGCAATTTAATTTTTGTTCTTTTAAAAGTAAATTAATTGATTATTACAAAGAGTTTTATTAGTTACATTAAAGACTTTTCTGTTTAATACATTGCATTTGTTCCTCCAAATTGGGGCAAAGTAAAATGTAAAAAAAATAAAATAATACTTTATGATTTTGTGTTCAGTGTATAATATACTAATGTGCATTCAGTGTCACATTAATGATATAATCATTATAATGGTTCAAACAATTTTATTCTTTTAATTGCAACCTCTTCATCTTGGATAAATGTAAGAATAAATTATACTTAAGTAATGATGAGATTTAAACAAATTATTGCAATTGCTGTGGTCTCTTGTCTGGCTCATGTTTAAAAAGAATCCCCTACATTTCTCTTTATGATATGGCAAGGGATTTCTCATTTGCTGTTTATTTAATATTTTTGTTCGTTGTGGTAATTTCTGTTCATTGCGTCTTCGTTTCTATTTCTATTTTTGTGTTCTGAGTTTTTTCTGGAATATGGATTTTCCAATCCATCGTTCTTTCTTCTACTATTACTTCTTACTTCCTTGATGGTTAGTTTAGAGGTCAAGTAGCTTGATAATCCAAATGAAATTATCTGAAACGGTCATTAAAATTACAAGTTGAGTTAATACTTGAAATAATTGATTTATCTTATATAAAGGAAGCATAAGAAACAATTATTGTTTTTTTCTTTCATTCTAAATTATGATTTAAAATTTACTGAACAAAAAGCAAAAAACATTCATGAGTTAATTTGACTATAAATATATATATGCCTTTGAAATGTGGTGCTATAGGAAAATGCTGAAAATCAGATGGATGGGTACAATTGTTAATGAGAAGTTCTGAGCAGAAAAGGGGAAGGACGAACAATATGGAGAACTCTGATCAAAAGAAGGGATAGATCAAGAGGCCACATTTTGAGACATCAGGGTCTTGTTACTCATAGAGGTATCATGTAGAGAAGTGTTTTCTACTCATTGAATCATACAAATGTGAATCCAAACCTGCTGTATTTGTTGCACAATTAGTAGTATGGCTGCAGCTATCACACAGTCATATGGCACCAGGAACTCCAGTTCAGTGACACACCCTCGCATGCTGAGCACGAAGAAATCCTGAGGGATCCTACATCGATCTTCGGTGATAGCCGGATCTCTGTCCGGGCAACAGGAAGTTGGGATGTATCCGGTGATGTTAAACCAATCTTCTGGTCCCTTTTCCCCGCAACATCGCAACTGCACGATCAATTAAACATTCTGTAGCTGGCCGTGTGTACTCGGAACACGTTTTGGTGGAATTACTCAGGCACTCACTTCGCTTTGGGTCCAGTCGATGAGCGCTGAACTTTGCTCATAAGTTTCCATTTCTCTCTGGAAACAGGTATCTACAGACCACACTTCATCCGGTTTCATCAAGTAGGACGCTGTGAAGAGCGAAATTTTGACCAGAAAAATTACTCCAACTAGGACACCATACTGGAAACAAAAATTCAGAGTTGTTTCCAGCAGTTTTTAAAAATGGTATCTTCATCCAAGGACAAGGAAATGTAATGTGGGGAAAGACTTACTCCAAATACGGATAGAATATGATCTGTGAAGCAGTAAAAATATGCCTCAGGTCGCGTATACATCCATAATGACCATGACTTCATCCCAGTTTCCTCAGGTGAGCACAGGGTGAGACGAATGGATCAGCAGCAAATTTTGAAATTCCTTCGAGACAGGGATTCAGTTGATTCAAGCTTTCTACCACATCTGTGTAATTTGGGTACACGTCACAATCCTACGTTGGAATTTGAGGACCAGTAAATAATGTAAATTCAGGAGCTAATGAAAAGGATCCAAAATTGATTAGGCAAGTTAAGAGGGTTGTTCGGTAAGTCTCGTAAATATTTTTGAAAGATCGGGGTATTTTTCACTTTCGCGCCATTGTTGGTAATAATATATTTGTTAAACGTTTTAAACATATTCCAGCGTATTGTTGGCAGTCTTGTTTAGAGTTAGATGTGAAGTCAGGCGGCGGAGACAATGGCATTTCCGTTGTCATTTGAAAGGTTGGACAGAGTACTTACGACGAGTAAAACTTTTCTGAGTTTCCTAAAAGTCGCCAGCAGGCCAAGGCCGGCGGCAAGGAAGTCGCAGGTCGCCACCGACACGACCATCATGGCCAGGAGGGAGGTGTAGTAGCGGAGTAAGTTCTCATACTGGAGCAAACTGTCTCTGAGGGTCAACGCCACGGCCACCAGACCCACGGAAACAACCTGTCAACAAAACTCATGCAATTAAATCAAAGGGGCTACGTTATAACAGCGGTTTAATTGTAATAGACAGTTCCACTTTATGCTATTTGCGCCATTCTGCTTTCTTGTCTCAGTGCGCCTGGGAAATAACTTTTACTTCAATTATGCTTGCATTTATAGATAATCAAATCATTATAGTTTATGGTGTTAGTTTATGTGACTCTTAGAGAGCAGCAAGGAGAGGACGGTAACTGTTTAAAACTGTACGTTGTGACGTAGGGGACACCGAGACAAGTAATTACATATAGGAGCCAGAAGACGGTTGCTTCAGAACGATAGTCTTCTGCAAGATAGTCAGCGTCCAACAGGAGATAGCAAAATACAGAGTGAATGAAAAAGGCCTACGGCTGACCGGGGCTCAGGCTCTTGTCCGCGTCATCGGTGGCGGATCCAGGAACCGATCACGTAACATTGCGAATAAGCAAGGAATAATGACCTGTTCGTGGTGTCAGTGTGCCTCTGGGCCTCACACTGAACGTTGCTGTGAGTAGTCGAAGATCCAGGTCCGTGTTTCGTCAATTTTATCATTTTTCACAGCGCTTGCATTTCTTTCGTTTAGATTAATTTTAGACTTAGAAATAATTTCTATTTCCTAAAAGTGATTTAACAATGCGTATATTGGTAATAAAATTCTGGGTAGTTATCTAATTTGGCGTGTGACGCCAGCAAAAGGCTAAAGGAGCCGACGAATCACGGCCAAGCGCGCAAGTTTCAAAGCTCAACTGTGATTGGCGAACTTACGACTGTTGAAACCTCAAACTTCGCGGTTGAAAGCCAGTTTTTTTTGTGACGCACGATCAACGCCACTGAGTTTAAAAGAGGACGACAACTCCGAGCCCGTTGTTGCACAGACCAAAGGGTGTTTCAAAGATGTTACTTTCCGCATTCATGCACAAGGATATTCACACGCACACACACACACAGAGTCGACTCACCATGATGAGGCCGCAAACAACGGCGTTGAGGTAGACAAGACATTTTGTAGACATCTCAAAGGATGACCAAAGCAGCCCATGCTGCTGAGCTTAACTGATTCGTTATCTTATCAAAACACCGACAGAGCCGAGTAAACGTCAGAGATGTAACACGATATAATGAGACAAAGAGCTAACTAACTATCTGCCGAAGGAAAATACCAACGGGATCGAAAACGACAGATAAGAAACAGTCATTATTTTCCAGGTTAAGCGGGATCTTTAAATAATCTGTGTCTCTGAACGGTTCCTGAACACCACAATAAACACAGAGGTCCAGGGTTAGAATCCTGGCATTGGCTTGGATGCTTGTGTCTGGGATTAAGACTGGTGGTGAATCTATACACGGACCAGGTGTCACTCCAAATTCGGAATGTGTCACGTAAGATGACAGATCGCAGTCGACCCGGTAGGCCAGGGTCCTCAATGGGATATGAAGCCAAGTAAGAAGGAGAAAGAAAATAAATAATTTATTAATGAACGTAGACTTTTCCGGTGAATAATTCGGATGTAATCTTCACGGTTAACCAACCGGGTTAGGCTTTTAAAAACACACAACGTTTCTGCGGCCATTTCAGGCTATAGCCTGATGACGATGGCAGAAAATGGCCGCAGGAACGTTGTGTGTTTTTAAAAGCCTGACCCGGTTGGTTAACCGTGAAGATTTCAATTTAACGATTCAATGAAATTAAGTGAGTTAGAATATTTTTAGGAAAATAAAGGAAATATTCTTACATCCTCAGTAAAGACCATGAGATGTGTTTTCATGCTGAGCAGACAAGGAAACCAGAGAAATGCTTTGATTACTGGACACGGACTGTGCAGTAATTCATTAATTAACGATTAACTATACAATATGGAGGAATTAATGAAGGAAAAATATAGAGGATTGGGGATAATATAGATGTGAACCGTATACATAGGTAGGTTTGTCGAATCTCTTGACGATAGCATGTACGTTGGCCACCCTGTCAATCTGTCGGCTGCTCAGCCCTGTCACATGGCCAGTTCTCAATTTGAACGCTCCGTTTTACTTTAATTCTTTCTTCATAGTCTCGATGTAAAACGGAACGTGTGCATGAAAAGTCCTAAGAGCTCTTCTGCCGTGTCCAGTTCAGATACAAGCTCGTAGGATGTCAAACGGAGCTGATATTTGGCCTTTTGACAAGTTCTTATCTTGTCTTAACTTCAGATTTATTTTCACGCGTGTGCCAAGGCGCGTCAATAAATCAAGAATAAATTGTGTGAATGCAGATTTCAGAAATTTCTCGACTGAGTTTATTAGTGATTTATTTTGCCAAAAAAAACTTTAAAAACCACAAGAGCTATCGTCCCTTCCAAGGACATAATTATCGTAAAACTCACGGCGAGCTTCCAACTTTACAATGTTTGGTACATTGTGAAGATGGAATCTCGCTGGTTTTTACAGAAGATTGTGTCCCGTGAAAGTAGGAAAGATCCTATGGTGTTTTAAAATTTTGACAAACAAGTATTCTTGTGAACCTGAGAACAGTTTAATAAAGGTTTTTTTATGACGATACTTATCTATGTTACCTGCCCTTTTTAATAATGTATTTGGAAGAAAATAAATAAATAGTGTAATGTTGAAAGACAAAGGCAATAATTTGGCGTACCAATTTTTTTTTCGGCCAGTAATGATTTAGCTACTTTTTATTTACGGGGAGACACCAATTTCATATTTCTATTATTTACAATATAATAAATATAAATAAATACAATAACTGGCCGAAAGTAACAAATAGACGATGTTGCAGTAATGGGCTAACTTCAAATTTCTGTTTTAAGTTTTAATCGAAAAACTGAATGCTTTTATTTTGAACATCTGACAATTTACTGTATTCATTTATAGTATTAAGTCAAGTTAATCAATTTATATGCATAATATATATATATATATATATAAATTATCTCAAAAATAAAATTGACTGGAAGCGGTCCAGAATGTTCTACCATATTTACATGGCGCCTCCATTTCAATTAAGTATTTTGAATCAATAAAAAAATTCATTAAACAAGTTATTTAACGCTAAACATTCCTTGTAGATGGATCAACTATCTTATTCTTAAATGTGAAATTCATTGTTTGCGTGAAAAATACGCTAGTTTCGCATGTAGGGTATGTGTAATAAGTTTTCTCTCTTTTTTGTATAAAACTTTGTTAGTTTAAGTTTTCTTTGACTATTGTTTACTAATTTAATTCACGATTTCGTATTGAGACTCGACCAACAGCTGGGAAAATTTAAGGTAATATTTCTAAACTTGACTGAAGGCTTTGGTGGTTATAATTGAAAAATATGTGCCAGCATATAATTTTTTATAATGAATTTCCAATTCGTTAATAAGATCGTATTTGAAATCACAAATAAATAGAACATGCAGTACCTCAATTGTTATTATTGATAAAAAATAGTTTCAGATTTTGATTTTCATATTTATTATATATTCAACATTGTCACTAATCACTGTTGTTAATGTGCTTTAAAATATTCAATAGTAGAAATGTAACCACACATTTTACATTTTCAAATTGTTCTACTTTTTTCAGAATTATCTCATTTATTTTCCTTAGAGCATTGTCGTAGGACCTAGTGGCGCTATTGATTGCCTTATCCATCCAAAATTAAAGAAGTTTGTACAGTACAAGAGCCGTAGAAGAGCAGAATAATGGTAATTTGTAAATTCAATATTAAGAATAATACAGTTTAATAAATGCCTTTTATATAGCAAAAGTGAAACATTGTGGTGTTAACATAAAAAAATTTCAAGTAATAATTTTATAACTAATAGTATATCTTTCATCCAAAGGAGAAAGGCAGTAAGCTTAAAAAAATGCTATATACATTTTTTTAATTTCTCCATCGCCTGTTCCATATACAAGTGATTTCTTATTTCTTTTCATGCCCTTCTATTCAATTTACTTCTGACTGCCATCTGCAGAGGTTATGAATAACTCTTCTTCCTTGATATTTTAATGTCATTTTCAAAATCTTTAATAGTTCGTTCCAGTTAACATTATCAAACAATTTTTCTTAATCTACAAATGCCATGAACCTAGGCCAGTTTTTTCTTATCCTGTCTTGTAAAATTAGATGCAGTGTCAATATTGCTTCCTAAAACCAAATCAATCATGTTTCATAAGAAATATGATATAGATAAGGAAAAAGAATTTTCACCAGTATGAACTTAATTTCAGTGTGTTTTTTGAATTAAAGTGAATAGGTTATTAAAATTAGTATTATCATTATTTGTTGAACAAAATATTCCTCATCGATTGCAAATTCACCCCTTGCAAGTCAATATTGTGTATCAGATATCATTTGAAAAATTTAAGGTATGTTACATAAATTTTGCCACCTCTTTTTCCTATCTTGCAAAAACTTAATAATGGTAAATGTAAAAATAAATTACACAATATATAATCTAAACAAATGTAAAATTATCAATATTATTATTTTATATATAGTAAGTCAGCCTATGAATCAGAACAAATATAATATAAATTTTATTAAGGTTCTAAATGAAGTACAAACATTTTTTCTGACATGAAGTTTAATAATTAATAAATAAAAATATGGCAAAATAAGTCAGCAAACAAATTTAATTAGTATTTAATTAATATAAATACAATGTTTTATCCAACTTTGTGGACATCTTCAGGTAAATTTTTTAATGGATGAACTAAATACATTATGAATAATTTGGTGTTGCAAGACAGTTAGGGCAAAATGTATTTAGTTCATCCATTAAAAAATTTACCTGAATTCCGTAAAGTTTGATGAAATGTTGCATTTATATTAAATTTATTTGCTTATTTACTTTGCCATCATATTATAAATATAACACAAAGAATGTCCTTAAATCAGAAATAGAATCATTTAATTTATAAACATTCTGTACCCCAATTTTTGGGACCATCTCAGTTACTAAATGTACATAGTTGAATATAAATAAATAGACTTGGTATTTACAATTGAAATATATGCAGCAATATGAATTTTTTATAATTTAATTGTACCTATAACATACCAAGTCTAATTACTTATTTATATTAAACTGTGTATAATTAATAATTTTTTTAGAATAAACTGTGGGTGTCCCAGACGTTTTCAAATTAAATTATTCAATTTCTATCTTTTGGCCATTCTTAGTGATTTACTTGTTAAAATTAATTCATACACACAACATTTTAGTCCTAAATTTGGGACCTCATCTGGCAAATTGTAAGTAAAAATATGAAAAAATATTTGTAATATAGTATGTATAATACAGTTGTCTTAGAACATAAAAAATTAATAAATTTAGGAAGATAAAAATTAATATATGTGTGTCACACAAGAGAAGAGGCCAAAATGATGGAATAAACCAATAGCTAATATGTGTTAATGTTCAGAATAGTGAAACTGAAAGATTATAGCAGAAGAGATTGTAAATTTTGTTTAAATTACTTGTCATTTCTAATATTAATAGACGAATTGATATATTTAATGTGAAGCATCTCGCTCATCAGTACATTCAACATCTAAATTTTTTACATTTTTCCTTTTATTATTTTTAATGTTGTTAATGTACATGAAACAAATAATTTTTGATTAAAAATAATTATGTACAGCAACAGCAGCGTGCACCTTCCCATGATTTCACGACTGAATGCACAGACCTGATCCCCCAGAGCCACACACTGTTTTTTTTTCAGACTGGACCCAATTAAAAAATCCCCACTGTAAAAAATAATAAATTCTTTGTTTTTTTCAATTTTCAGCAACATCTAAATTTTTAATAACATATACATTTAATGAATTCAAATTATTTCAGTTAATTTTGGAAATAGTATATAAAAGGCAATTTTTATTAACAAGTAAATATAAAGCTAAGAGGTATGAATTTTTTTTATATATAAAAAATTCACCCAGCTCTAGGTTTTCTGTGGGGGTAAGCTTCATGAGCCAGATTACATTTCCACGGCTTAACCATAAAAATTATCTGAAAAGACTTCACCCCATTTAGTTCAGATTTCCAGGGTTGTACTGCATGTAGGAAAATTATTTTGAGATCACAATGTTTCATTAGTTCTAGGAATTCTTTTCTTGCATTTCTAAAAATAATGTACAAAAAAGTTGTTCTTTCAAAGAATTACTGTGTTGGCATATTGCATAAGAATACAGTAGACTAGGTATTATGTATTTCTTACTTGTGTATTATAGTGTTTCATTCATTCATTAATTTTCAAAGCAAATTAATCTGTTCATTAATTTATTTTCAAAGCAAATTTAATTAATCTAAATTATTTTAATTCATATAATTCATAAAATTTCATTACAATTATATTGTATGTGGGAGCAATATACATTTCTGTTTGGTATAAATAATATATATACTGTACAGTAATGTGATATCACATATTTGTAAAAAAATATATACACACAGCTTTTGAAAATCCCCATTTTTCCCTTGGCAATTTTTTATATAAAAAGGCTGTGTTTTTTAATGGGTTTTTGTGAACTCTGCTGGTTGTGTACATGAAAGTGTAATTTAAAAGTCTTAAAACTTCATGTAAATTTTAAATGGGGATCAAGGCTGGTACAGGTCTCGGAAGGGCACCACCAATAATATTGGTGGGGTTACTTAAGAGAAATGCCTTCTATCGAAGATAGCTCTGCCAGCAAATCCTATCTCTCACGTCCACGTCGTGATCCCTGGGCAATGCAGATTGCTGCAGCAAAGAGAGAAGGGTGCAGGCTTTTCCCAGAGCCTAAATCTGGGATTTGTAGCAGTTATTACTATTGTTTCTGTGTTCTTTGAAACAGGTTTGCTTTTTCTGTTTTGAGTATTCTCTTTTGATTACAGAGGACAATTTTCAGTTTGTTCTTTTATATATCAACTGAGAAAACAAAACTGTCTCTCAACCCCAGACCTATAAATTTAGCAGCAATTCCCAATACTACTCAGTCAGACATAATGGCATTGAAAGTCAGCTGAATCTAGTGGTGGTGTTTATTTCATTTTTACTAAAAATCATCCAGGATGTACCATTACAATGTAATGTCATACTACATGCTAGGGTTGCTACAATAGAATATTTGGTTGTTTTCAGTTAATTCTGGCCAACATTTCAATGAGTATATAATATTATTTTTTAATATGAAAATTGAATAAATCATATCGAACTATAAGACAGAACTTCAGATTGAATTGAAGGTTCATTCAGATTGTAGACACGATATTTACAAGTATGACAACGTTCTATAAACTGACCTCATTGGTATTTTAAGAATATTCGCTCAATACATTATGTTCTTCCAACTTTTATATGGTCTACAAGAAGCTTTGGTATTCTGAAGTCATGGCATATTGCAATCAGTCTATTGTTCTATTGTAAGAACTACGAGTAAATTTGTATAAAAATGTGCTAGAACATGTGTTGTACTTTAATTTGATTATGCTGTTGAGATCTGATTGATGCTTATTGTACTGATTCCCCTGACTGGGACGACTGCTTGGTGTTTGATGAGAAGCAGTCGCCCTTGCAGATTTTCCTTCACTTACTGCAAAAAAATAAGTTTTTAGCCTTTAAAGAGACAACGTATCCCTGAGAAACATATAAATTTGGTCAGGTCCACATTTTAATACGTCATCAACAAAACTTTCTCGAACCATCGAAAGTTCTCCAATTCCGAATCAGTTTCAGTACTTTAAGAATTCGGCATGTTCAATAATTCTCACTTTTCACGTTAAAATTTATTTTCGGTCATACTTTCCGATGGAGCTTGCCCTGCATTTCGACATCTTACAATGGGGAAAAACCCAAGTACACAAATAATGGCAAATAAAAAGAGCGCCACAGTAGGTGCAAAATAAATCAATACAATTCACTAAATCGCTGGCCCACCGGCCACTAGTTGGACGCCATTGTGATATATATTTATTGTTGCCGACTTAAATTATTCCTCTTACGGCATTGAAGCATTTTTACAAAAAGAAACGACAGAGTGCAAACAACAAAAGGTTACCATTTACTGCGGCAAATAACTACTGCGTGAAGGTGGCAAATTGTGCGATTTAGCATCTTGATTTCCTACATCATCTGAAAGATGAACTCAGCTCCTACAAGAATTAAACACCATAGAAGACTATCCAGTCTAGTATCGGTGGTTGTCCAATATTCCATTTAAGAGTTGAAAAATTATTATAGAATATTATGCAAGTATGTTTTTGTGTAGGTCTGTATTCAAGATTTTAAAATACTCTGCCATTTTGGCTCGTCCGGCCTTAGTCGTCGTCCGACACGTCATCTCCGGTCATGAGAGATGGTTCCCGTCGCTGTCGCTCAGATCGTCCAACTGAAACAGCATCTGCTAGTCAGAACCATCTCGAGCAGGGATGATGGCTGGACCGTGGTCACACATCACTGGAGATGTCGATGTGGCATGTGAGATGGTTCCCGTCGCTGTCGCTCAGATCGTCCAACTGAAACAGCATCTGCTACTCAGAACTATCTCGAGCAGGGATGATGGTTGGACCGTGGTCACACATCACTGGAGATGTCGATGTGGCAAATTAGGGTAAACTGGTAATTTTGGGGTTATTCAATTGTGAAGAGTGGTTTCGTTCGAAGAGTGAATACAACTGGAGGACCTCTATCAGGTGGAGGAGAAAAACAACAAGAAAACACTTTCCGTAACTAGTCCAAATCTTACCGCTCACTTGCCACTATCTCGTACGCAGTAATGTAGAGGAGAAAGGCAAGAAAAAACACCAAACACACAATTAAAAGAAAATTAAAGTCTGCTTATTTTTAACAAGGGTGCGACGAGGTTGCTTCACGTTGGCAGCTTCAGAAACACTGTTGACGGGTGGCGATGGCATTGTTGAGGAACCGAGGCGTTCGCCAGAATAAAATCTATTGGATTTCATGGCACGTTAAATGGTGTTGAAATTTTAATATTATATTTTCTCAGCAGGATCACGCGTAGTTGAGGAAAAAAGATGAACACTAATTGAATGAAATTTGAATTTAATAAATATTGAAGGTATATGTATATAGAGTATTTGTATGTACTGTAATATCCTTGTTAATGATTCCTGTAGTAAACCTTTGCGATTTTCCGCAATGTTTGCGGCATCCTTACTGAAGGCCAAATAGGCTCCTGACTCTTCAACCTTTCCTATTTCGATGCCTAATTTGATCTATTGATTCTTTCTCCAGTACTTAGGGTGGAATCAAAAAATTAACTCCTCACATATAACCTGCTACCTTACATCTGAAGAAGACTTCGCCAGTAGATTTTCTTCGTGGACTCTAAACCAATTATTATAACTCAATAGAGGATAAATTTCATCGCAGCAAAGGGATAAATTCTTCAAATAATTTGCAGATCCCAACCAATTTCTTGTTTGGTCGTGGAACATGTACATGTAGGGTTTCTTTTACGGCTTTATTCAGGCCAATATTACTATCTTATACACACAAATTTACCATACACAAACTTAAAAATTATTAATGATCCATAAACATGTCATTAAAAATGTAATAAAGTTTTCATAGGTATACATGGAATGAATTAGCAGTAAGTAAATATTCTCTCATAAAGAATACCAGTATAGTGGAAAATTATGCAATTCACTTTCATCCATTGGCTTATTCTTGTTAGTAAGCCTTCGTCTACTGTAATGCTGACGTTTCTTAGGGGCATCAGGCGCACGCGTGAGCTTTGGCTAAATTTCATCGCCGCTTCTGCGGATTTTTAGTTCTTTTTCAGTTCTTCCAGAGACTGCGGATAGGACGGATCTATTAATACGGCGTTGGACTCTAATCTTAAGCCTGGATAGTCAGCAGCGAGTGTGGTGGATTCTTCTTTTCCTCAGACGTGAGTGCTTCCATATTAATGTCTCGGAAAAGAGTTCACATCAGTAACACAAAAATAATTATATTTGTTTTGGGTGCGTTTCTGTTTCCACCTTCTCATTAACCCTAAAATGAAACGTCCTTGAGGAAGTTTCTGTAACGCTTACGTATCAGGTAAATTGTGGGTGGTTTAGCTAAGTTGAGTAAGGTCGTATCATTGTGTCCAAGGTTTAAACAAAAGTAGAATTCGTTCATCCAAGTGTGCCGTATTCCACTTCAAATGAAAGCAGTCATTCAATTATGCGACTTATAAATGCTCCCGCTTAAATAATGATTGACATATACTTATCTGCACGAGTCCTCTCAGGGTCTACGGGGGGTGGTTCGCATACCAATCTTGTGTGTTACTTTAAAAAAAAAGCTAACTCTTGAATAATTAAAACCTTTATTTTAATTACGAATTCAATACAGTTTTCGTAAAACAAGCCAAAGATCACCCTCTACACCCCAAAACCAACGAAAAAACTTTCATAACCAGAGAATAAACATTAATGTATTACTATGACGCCAACTGACGTATAGTCAAACTAAACATTGTAGTTTGAACAACTGGTATCACATTCCAACGTTAATTATAAACGTTTAGAAAAGTACCCACATTCGAAAATGATTGACAAATATCAGAAGGTAAAACAGTAGAAACTAAATTATGTATTACAAGGAAATAACATAGGAATAGTTATCATTCAAAAAAAGCAAATATTGCGCAAAAATTATATCGATTAAATCTAGCTATTAGTCTTAAACTATGAATTACACTACAGATTAACAGAACAAAATGTAAAGAATAAATTCGTCGCAAGCATAATATATCTTTAGAGTAACGAATGGGTTTAATGAAGAATAAAAGCGTGTAATTTAAATATTCATTATAATGGTAAAACAAACTAAACCGTATTTAAATAATTTATTTTAGCCCAGAATGTGGTTTATGGTTGAAATAGGAGTTTATTAAATAACCTGGCAGAAATGCTGTGTTTTAAGCTTTGCGATATGTGCAATAATTTGCTATTGTAATGTACATGACTGGTGTGATAAATAACTAGATTGAGTGGGAATCGAATTTTTTTTATACAAAATCAGTAATCATTTAAGCTGACAAACTCCCACATTAAATATAAAAGCAATTATACTTAGTTTTATAGAAGGAGCCTTGTGTCTATTGATTTTCCTTTTGAAATAGACCTTTATAAAAGTAAGTACAAAATATGAAAAGATAAGGAGGATATTAATTTTTTTGTTAATAAAAATAAAACAATGAGATGATTTAGTTTTCTTATTCATAACATTTCTTTGCTTCTCTTTTGAATAATTTAACTGTTATTGCCCTATGAAGTAATTATTTATTAAAATTATTAACTGCAGATCCAACGTTTTGTTGGTATTAGAGGTCTCAAATTCTCGTTCTCTCTCTCTTTTTTGGAAATTAATTGTTCGTTAATTTAGCTTCTAATGTAGGAAACTGACAAACATGGTATCAAGAGATATAAGTTAAAATAAATGATTATTATAAAATACTATTTACTATAATTTCATTTAGGAAAAAAATTCAACTAACTATGTTAAAACGATTTTAATTTATTAATAACACCGTAATAATATCTGTCAATTTCACTTCCTTCAGTTCTCAAGTTTACTATATCATTTCTATTAAGATTAATAAAAATAGCTTCAGGGGACCTGAGCTTGGTTTTAATATTGTTCTTGTTAACATACTTATTTTTTCAGATGAGAATTCATCTGAATTTTTCACGTGACCTGATAACGTTGTATTGTTTTTTGGTGTTTGCTAATGATTATAAATTCCAGTTTTTACATTTGGAGTAGTGAAACCAATATATGATTTGTCACTGTTTTTACACGGTGTTTTGTATACTAAATTGGTTATTTTGTGCATGTCAATATTATCTTCGAATATGAAAGTAAATTTAATTAAATTCATTCACTTCAAATTGTTTATAAGTGTTTATTATTTTATGTGTACATAAGTCAGGTTTGTGTAAGTAGATTTTTCTTTATTATTTTTGGTGATGTTTTCAGTGATCTTCACCATGGTAGTCTGAGTTTTCATGAGGATTCTAGGTAGCTGAAAGAATGGTTGGTTTTAGATTTGGAAAGGTTTCCTCTGAATGTCTATGGTGCTATTTTTAATTTGTGACATTAAAAATTGACGTTTTTAAATTATATTTGTTGATGATTTAGTGTGGCAAATCATTAGCGTACATGATAAGTAGGAAAGGGTCTGTGATAAAACCCTTAATGAACTCATTTTGGTCATGTATAAATTTCGAAAAAGAATTGTGAATTTATATTTTGTTATGTATATTGATTTCGGAGCGAAGTACAATGTAACAAGTTGTAATGATTTTCCAGTTTCGCTGTAGATGTCAGGTGATGAGAATTTTCCTGGATGCTGGCGCAGTCTATAGTGAATTAAGGTGATCCGGTTTTAGACGTTCTGCTAATAAACTTCCCGCGACAGAAGGTTTACACAGTTCGAAGCCTGCAAAAACAAGCACAGTGTCGGAACCGAGACAGCTATACACTACTACACTTCCGGCTTTCTCAAAATCTCACTTTCCACTAAACACGCATTAAACCTCAGTTGAAATCTCCCATCACACGGAGTTTGCACCGTTTTATTGATTTAAGTTGTTATATTCTATGAGAGAGTATTTATACAATTAAATATAATTTTTATACAGTTGTGCTAAAGATGTTAGGCTCGACGATTTGGACGACGAGGATCTGAAAACAATGGAAATGAGGAATTGGAAAAGAAAGAAGGCTATGGGCAGTTATGAATGGAGGTAGGTTATAAAAGAGGCCAGGGTTCTAAAAGGACATCTCATATGTTCAAAGTGAGGAGCAATACTTTGGCAGGATAAACCAGAATCCAGGAGAGGCTAAGTCTTCTATCATGCTGTTAGGCATTTCCTTTCTCTAAGACTAGAAATAACAATTAATTTTCTTAACCGAAAACCACGACTTAATGCAACTTTGCTATGAGTAACCTGATGTAAAGTCACATTGCCACCTCCTTTACATGAATGCATTTGATTATCACAGCATCTTATATCAGTCTAGAAAATTTCACGTGTCTAGTGTGCACGATATAATTGTGCCGGTCTTATATTAAAATTTTGGTTATAAATTAACTGAGGTTCTTACAAAATTCAAACTTCAGGGTTGTATCGACGTGTCCCTTTACGTGTCAATTCCAGGGCATGTCTTTTTAGTCTCCACCCACCCATTGGGGGTCTACACGAGTAATTACAGGTCCACCATCGGCAATGTCTTAAAACGTGGCCTATGAATCTATCCCTTCTCTTGGTCAGAATCCTTCATATTGTTCGCTCTTCTCCTATTCTGTTTAGAACTTCGTCGTTAGTGATTCTATCCATCCATCTCATTCTCCTATAGCACCACGTTTTAAAGGCTTCTATTATTTTCCTTTCCGAAACTCCTATCGTCCACGTTCCGCACGCATATAACTCAATACAAACATTATCATCAACGATTTCCTAATATTCACAATGACAGTTATTAACTGAAAATTTTACGTTTACAGTGAAACAGGATTCTTTACGAGCTTGGATCTGAGCATTTCAGGTGTCGCTGACGTCCTCCATCGCGCTCAACTTCCCCTGCAGTCAGGGAACCAGGAACACAGCATCCACGGAGCTTCACTCTCGCGTTTTTTTTTAATTTGTTCGTTACAACAAGTGTAAGAGCTACTCTCGATGCTTTGTGACCCGTACAGGATCTTTAATTTTTTTAAACAGGATCTGTCATGTAAAAGTGGGATGTGGAATCACACGGACGCGAGTTACCAACTAGGACGCCAGTCGGAGAAGGTTATATATTTGGCAATGTTCCAGTGTTACAAAAGTGTTGGCTCAAAGAAAAGCATTGAATGGGAGCCACTCATTCAAAGAGCCGCCGTGTCTCTCTGTCAATCAAAGGAAGGAAATACGCGTCTCACAACAATAGCATATATATGCTGTGCCAACAGTCGCGGCATTTATACTGCGTTATTTCCAATGGCGTAGCGTCTCGACGCAACAGTTAAACTAGTAGAAATTCTGCAACCCTCCAGAGAGTTCACGCAATTTTAATTTTTTGTCTTCTGTGATGAAAATGTGCTCATCGGAAATGTTTTATTTACGAGGATAGTTAAAGGAAACTTCATGCAGATTGAAGAATCGGTCTAGTTTTTATTTTCAGTATTTTTCCTATTTGAGGACACGAGCCTTCATGCGAGAAACCATTCACAATCCAACCTGTGCAGGACTACACACTGCGACCTCAGGGTGCCTGGCGTATCCTCAAAATTGGCGTAATAGGGCTTTTGTTTCAAATATTATAATTAACAATATACAACATAAAAGAATCTTACATTTTTTAAATTTAAATTGCAATCTATACCTGGGGGATCTCTGCAATCAGGGTATGGAGGACCATTACTAATGTTCCAAGTCCTGCTCTGTCAGCCTATATACAATGACTTTCTCACCACGATCCAACAACTCCATGACAATCCTCCTCCATCTCTACGTTTCCCTTGGCTCAAAAGAAAACTCCCAAATCGACCTCATCCGTCCCCCTGAACTTTCAGGTACATCCTAGCCCACCTTACACCATCATGCCACATCCTCATATATCCTCCAATAACCAGTTCACCGCCAGTCAACCCTTACACACTCACGTCTTATTCCTCCAAGAAATACACAAAAAAAACCTAACCCATCTGCTAAAGTAGGTTAATCAATGGATTAACCTACCTCCACGTGTACATGTTAATTATATACACTTTTATAAAAGTAACAAATTATTTAAATCTTTTATATACTGAAAAAAGTTATGTACCAACTAAAAATCTTTTGATAAAAGTTTTTATATGAAATAAAAATAATTAATCATAATAATAATGAAAACATTCGTTCCCAATAATCTCCAGTTGAGTTCAATGGCGACGGATTATACTGTACATACTGCTTTACGAGGTATGGACGATCCACAACGCAAGTAAACCAATAGAAAGAATCCATTTCGATGAAAGTTCTGTATAATTGTTTCGGTGTGTTCGTTTGCCAAAACATAAATTGCGGGACGTACATTAATTAGTAAAAGGCTGAGAGGCGCCACAATTCAACAGTACGGAAGTGGTAGGAGGGTGAGACAAAAACCATCGCACAACGATCTTGTGATATACAGAGCAATAACATCCATACTAGGGATACGATACAGAGGAAATATTGAGGACAGTCGGAGAAATTATGGGGCACTTTCAGAAGGGGAAAGGACGGTCACGTTTCGTGTAATGTACAACTTTATTTGTATTAGACTAACACTTGGCAGGATTTAAAAAATATCTCTTGAGCTTAAGTTTATGTTGTGACCACTGAAAGAATATAGCAGAGAAATTGATGCTTTCTCAATAAAGCTTTAGAACGATTTTGTTTACAATGCCTATGCAATTGTCAATATCATGAATTTATTAAAGTTCAAGTAAAAAAATTATGACAATGCCTGATTGTAGTCCTGCAATACTATTTTTTTACCTTTAGTGTCACGATTGTGAGTCAAAACTTAGCTAATTTTCCTCGAATATATGTTTAATCGCAAAAGTCTTATAAAAATTATATATTTTGGTGTAACTATTTGTTTTAATCATTACTTGTTGGCTTTGAATCTGCCAAAAACTTTGTTTCTTTTTTTTTATCCCCAAGGTCTCAATCCTTTTAGCGCAGATTTCTGGGATCGATTCACCTGTGATGGATAATCACTTGATGTGGGCGTGCAGACTTGTTCTCATTGTTGTGCTTCGCGTAATGGAATCGAGACTTCACATATCGGTCGATAGGTCGATTTCTCTTGTGCCCCACCGATGTCTCTCATGGTGAATGAATAGGGCGATTTCTTTTTGTGAGACTGTTAAACGAATTGCTTTGAAGGCAGCTGACAAAGGAATTGGGTTGGACGCAAATCAATGAAAACCTAGTATTAAAACCAAGAAGGCAACTAGCGAATGTTATAATTTACTGACAGATGACTACAGAAAATGAAGCATAATTCGCGAGGAAAATTACTAACACACACACACATACAGGTCTTCGTTTCTTTGAGATGATGGCAGAGCAAGCCATCGAAACGTCACTGTTAAAATCTTTGACCCGGTTGGAAACTCGAGAGGAATTTATACATGCCATTCACCGGGAAAGACCTCGTACTTTAATAAATTATAATGTTTTTTTTGTATTCTTTTTTGACAACTGCTGTATACTTAATTTTTCCTTCATTGATTTTAAGACCCATTCCATCATCAGCACATTTTAAGGCTGCAAGGGCTTTCCGTATGTCCATTTCCTATCAAAATCATCTTAACATAACTTATTTGCTTATATTGTCCTTGTGATGAGATAATTCACCGGTCTTTTTATTTTGGAGGGAGATTCATCGTTGTTAATATTAGATTGTCCTGGACCCTCGTGTTTACTACGTGACTATCGCGGTTGGCAATAACTATGTCCCGAAAACAGCTGACTGACGCGTGACTCGAGTAGTAAACACAAGGAACGTCTATTGTGAGCGGAAGCCAATAATCTCGAGACTTCGCCCAGGAGTCGGATATAGAAAGAAATACGGAGCGAGGAGGACTATAAATGAGGTTCTTGCATCTTACTTCAATCAAGTGACGCAAGCGTCGTAAAAGATAGGACCTGAAGGCGCTGACGTTTCTCTGCGGTTCACAATGAAAGATGATCGGAAGTTTTTACGTAGAAGCAAACTAATTTCGAACTTATTGGTTGTGTTTTATAACAAGTAGTCCCTCTCGCAATATCGTCGAGGCAATATGTACAACTTTAAGACTGGAGAACAAGCAGTGAAGAGAAATGTGGAAAAAGATTAATAATTCAAGGGGGGAAAAATGCAGACACTAAGGTTTGCTAGCTGTTTTTAACAATCAGCAGAAAATTTTGTAGCGGTCAAACATATCTGCCATTTTAACATCTATATAACGCCGCGCTCCACACAAACATTTAAATTTGTATTGTTTAATATTTCTGAGAATTGAAAAAAATAACCCATTAAGTTGTTTTTTTTCCAAGAGGGTCCACTATTGCGAACCCTGACAGTAAGGCGTGGCGCAGTAAGCATTATCTAAACTCTAAATAAATACATACTGAAATCGTTGCGTTTATCTCCAGGTTTATCTGTCTAAGCTGTAACTGCCATTCTATGCGGACTTTATATTTCCAGAACTATATCGAATTTCGCTCGAAGTAAAAGATACGAAGCCTGTGCTTATATACCTTATCATCCGATTAGATATTTATTATACAACATACCATTTTGGCGAAGATTAAGAGAGTCACTTTTCATTTAAGAATTCCTTCGGATATATATATACTAACGACCTGCTACCCGCTGTCTAAAGTAGACCCTTTTTATACACATATTACAATTTATCCTTGAGATACTTGGACTCTCATCTTAATTGCTCGGAATTAGTTCTATTTGCAGATTTAAATTAACACTTTACCTCTATAGTTCAGGCCTCAATGAGGCTGACGATGCTGTCAAAATATTGATATTATGTTGTTCAGTTTTTAGACGCTATAATAAGATCAGCTTTATTTCTGATACTTGAAAAAAAAAGCGTTAACTGTCTAGTAGCTGTGTTTTCTGTTACGAGACGAAACTCTGTAAGGCACATCTCTGTAATTAGGTTTTTTATATCTCTCAATTACGTTTAACGTGCGCCGGTGTTTTAATTGACATTATTTCAATATTCAAAATTTTATCGTAAGAATATTTATATGTGGCTGTAACAAGCATGAGAAAAAGGTAGAATTCTGAGACGGATCTTCCGGGTTAAAAATACCAGTTTCTGGAAAAGATACCATGTAGACTCTGGTGCGAACCAGGAAACGGTTTACAAAATTTGTTGGGGATGTTGAGCCAGGTGCCCGCCAATCAGGGCAGCCGTAGTATAAAAGAGAGGGGGGGGGGTGGAGCTGTCGGAAATTTTGGAAAAGAGAAAAATTGACTATTATTGGTTGGTGCTTCGGAGAGACCGGATGGGGAAAGGGTTAAGCAGAAGAACAGCAGGAACCACGTGGAGACTGACAGTAAAACTCGTCTCCCGTCATTCGGAAGGGCGTCAGAATAGTAGCCAATGCCCGACCTACCTGATGCAGGTTTTCCCTGCATCTCTTTATATATGTATTGTAAATAGTTTTGTTTTTCTCTTTTAATTTTAATAATTTTTTTGTAATAAAGATTGTAATTTTTTTTCATCTCATCGAACCACGTGGTGCGCCATAGACTGTTTCTCCATGTATCACTCTTTATCCATGTTCTCGCTTACATAAATCAAATAATTCACCCTTCTACTTGTGACAGTTAGTGGACGTATACTGTACTCCAGTGAACCTTGTCAAATGTTTTCAGGTGAGGAATACACGAACGAATAGCTGAGGTAGCGGGACGTTCGTATTTCGGCTGACGCAGAGTAATGAGTAGCATGAGTAGAAAGCGCTGACCAAACTCAAAGTCTGCGACCGTCAACATTTTCTTTAAGAGAATGGCGCAGTGGTTCAAGACATTCATTTTCTTTGTCTATTAAGAAATTTACAATCTGTTCATTTTGAACAGTAAGCAAATTGGATGAATGAAATTACACTGAGGGGAGAAGTGGTCCAGATTCATTTATTTAAGATGTGAAAATCGGCTGCATCAAAATACACTTCATGTGGTTGAAAACTAGAACTAATGTCTCTATCTGTTTATTATTATTTTGAAATTAACATTAGAATGTGAGGAATTACAATATTATTTTTTACATACGTGCTGAAATTGACAAAATTTGTATGAAATTGTAAATACCAAACACTCCGTATTTGACAGTAGTCTCCGCTAGCCTGATATCAGGAAATACTAGGTACTTCGTAAATACTCTTATCTATAACAAACAATTTTCCCTTGGGTCTGATAAAAAAGTGTCATGAGCGGAATATAATTACGATTGAACCCAGCCCAGTGACATTCCTACATTTACACCTTTTCATTCCATGAAATTATGCGCAGCCTGAGGTTGTTTATCTCTCTCTATTCACCCGTGACTGATGGAACATGAATCGTCCTGAATCATGTGGTTCTAATTTAATTTTTATCCTTTTCTCCTGAGGAAAAGATATTTCACCAGAGCAATTTGCAACCGTCGTGCTAAGAAACAATCTCTCCTTCACGAATCTCTTCTTCTCTAGCTTCTAAAAAATTGGACAAATTATGATATATATTGTAACATTGCATTCACGTCACAGGTCCGCCTGGTCCCTCATTATCCGCCGTTTTCTTCCTTCCCACGTACCTCGGATCTAAGATATTTCATGGGGTGTAACGTTCTGGCGGCCGAAGCCCGAGGTACCCCTTCAGGTAGGAGAGAAAATGGAGGGGAGCGAGGACGGTCGAAAGGAGCCTTGGGTCCAGTTTGTGGTGAATCAGAGGGAGTTGCAACAAACTGGAAAATTTTCTTTATTTCCCTTCTGTTCTTTTCTTTTGTTAATTTTATGAAAAATGATCTTGTTGTCTCACATCCCCGTTGACCAATTACAGACAACGATTTTATGCAATTGAATTGACGTTTCGTCATCATCTTTGCGACACCCTCAGGTAATGTTAAATTTTGATGAAACAAAAAAGGAAGCTAAATGTTTAAAAAACCAGACTTCACTTCCTACAAACGCAGCATCATCTGAAATAATAAATAAAAGCATTATAAATTTATTCGTTGTCATTATTGAATTCTATGTTTAAACGCTGTTAGGGAAAGGCGAAGAAACGTGCAGATATATTTAGTGCCCCGGTTAACAGAGGCATATTTATAAGCATGGATAAAGAAATGGATTTTGGAGACTTCTCTCAGATTTATTTATTTATTCAAATTATCTTAAATCGCTATTCAATTCTACTGCATAATACAAAACTTATTTTATATCCAAATTCACTGTTTACATTTAATCAGTCCTTTTAAACTCTAACATTAAAGTATTTTTAAATACATTTATACTTTTGGTGCCCTTAACAGCTATTGGTAACGCATTGTATAATACCAAACCTTTATTAAAAATCGAATTTTTGTACTTTTTACATTTAAGTGGCCCATATAAAAATTTTTCCCCAGACCTCTGAATTTCTTTTTATAAAAATATTGAAATAAACTGGTATCTGTGCCGTATTGATTTGATCGTGAAACGACGTAATTGTCGCTGTACTCTCAGGTTTACATAAATAATATCTTTGGCTACGGAAAATCGGGTTTCTTGACCTATAAATCTGTACTGTAACCTATTGCTTTGTACTGTTTTATTTATTCTTTTACTTCAAATTGCTAATTTTTGTTAAAGTATTTATTGTTAAATAATTTTAATTGTTGATGTACATATGTATAACGCTTTAAACCAAAAATTTACATTTTTTACGGATTGCGTATAAATAGCCTCGGTCCCAATTGTCTCAATTAATTGTTTCTCACATTAAAATTTGTTTGAAAAATTATTAGGTCTTATAACTTTAATTTATTAAATCAGAAGTACAATTTATATGTATTAAGTTTGGTGGGATTAAGCTACATACTGATATTTTGGAACTCAACAATACCTTATACCTTATTGTTAGGCTGGCTTCTTTGCTCTTATATTATCTTTGCCTAAGCTCGTCAGCTGATTTGTTGAATGTGTCGCTGTTCTTGCGGCTCCTGTCTGTACTTGTCGTATGCTAAAAGGTTTGTGTAAACGTTGTGTGGCATTTATATTAGCACCTAACTCTGTATGTTAATTGGCTGCTACTTGAACTAACAGGGTCGTTTTACATTTATTTTTTACTTGTTTTATTTGTCTGGACGTTTGAATGAATCCCGTAACAGCTTATTGAAGTGTAAAGTCACTAAAATGCCGATTACAGTTTATCGTAGTAATGTCAAATCCATCCATACACAGTTAAGAAGACCCTTGTAAATTTTTATTAATAATCGATCGCAAGAAAAAATGCCTCACGGGGTAAATTCATTGTTTAAATATGTCACCTGATGACGACTGAGATGAATTTCGCCGAAACGTTGAGTTAAAATCTCCGGTTGATTGACCGAGAATGATTTATAAAATCAATAGACCGGGACGAAATACGTTAGTTGGTGACGTTTTTATCTTTTCTGTAATAATGGACCTCAAGAAATAAAAATTTCTTCACCATTTTACTGAGCGTGGTCCTCGAGGGCTGCGTGGTGCCCCGTGCTCCACGTGACGTCACTAGTTCCCCTCCCCGCACTCACCCCCTCCCCTCCCCACCCCACAGTAATTCTATTGTGATTGAGTCGGGGCTCAGTAGCGCAGCGGACAGCTTGCCGTGTGGGTACAGCGAGTGATTACTCTGCTTGCCTCCCTCCCTCACTCCTCCTTAAACTTACTGTTGCTAACTACTGCCATCTACGGAATAGTTGGGGGCTGGCGAAATCAACACACCCGTGTTTGTGCAGTAAGTAACCTCATTACACTTTAACTTTCTGTTGTGAATCGCGGAATTATTTTTGTCGTATTTAGGGAAAGCAGTAGCCAAATTACAGGGAAAAATTACTGACATATATATAGTGTGATTTTTATAATTTCACTAATTTGTATTTTGACCGTACGTAACTTCTTTTACGCGGTCCTGGAAGGGTAATATTTGTTGTAATGGTTTTCAAGACTGTTGAAGCATGTTCCCCTGTTTTCGTCGTCCAGTGAAATTAGTTTCAATATATTTGTGTCGTATGGCGGCAGGTTTTGAATGTCACTCGGGTATGTTCAGCATCCGAGCCAAGGAACATTACTAAATCATAAACGTGCGTGTTGAATCTCTCAGGAATTTTACTCTTATTCTATTGAACTGGTTGGTACCTACCTACGAGTTTGCGTTGTTCATCATCATATTTTTATTTATTTTTTGTCATATAAAAACTTTTATCTCAAGATAATTAGTTGTACAATAAGTGTTCCAATGCATACAAGATTAAAATAACGTCAAAAAGTCAGCATTAAATATATCACTATTTACTCACAAAAGCGACGTTTCATCTCCATTTTAAGACTTCCTCAGGCTTAAATTATCAATACACCGTATTTACTCCTTGGCTCCCTCAGCCGCAAATTTTAAATTTAGAAAACTAGGGTGTAACTAAAATAATGTGTTTACAAAATTATAATGTACATAATTCACATGTAAGCATGATTAGCCTAGTTTAGCAGATCGGTTAGTTGTTAATAATAGTGACTCGGTAATTATTTGTTTGTTCTTATTTCGCAATATCGACTTGTGCGTATGTTTGCTCTTATGGGAGGGTTTCCCCGCTTACTCCCAGTGTTTCTTTCTAATGTTGCCGTTGCATATTTTATCTCTTGTTTTTTTTGAACATATTTATTTTCAATGGTCGGCTTATCACTTTATTCGTCGAAACTGAAGTTGTAGTTGAATGATTAGTTTATTTTACAGTTCGTCGATTGCATTGTAAATTTTCCGGTCGGTTCGGACGTGGAAAATGACCGAAGCAAATTGAAGGTTGATGTTGAAATGAAGAAGTGAAACCAAACTGTCAGTTGCAGCAAGAATGGCAGATTTAAAAATTTTGTTACGAAGACAAATTACAGGCAAAATACAAGTTTCAGTCAGTTACTACTGCCTTTCTATTTTGTCCTAAAATTTATCATTTTAATTTATCTTATATGCGTTGATTATATAAAAAGTGACGTTAAGTGAAATATTGTTTAAAGTGAGTTGTCTTCTCACCCTGACAACTGATTTCCATTTCTTACTGTCAGATTACTTTGAAATGACTGACACTCGTCAGCTTTTTGATTTATTTTCGTTATAAAAGATTTCACACGAATTATTTATTGATTTGAGACAATTATATTGCAGTGTACGTAAATATGTATGTAGTTCAAATGGAAATGCCAGAATATTTTTGTTTCATAAAACTAGGTTTATCGCGGAAGTAAACTGTGCTGATTGTACGGGAATAAAAGTAATAAAACTTTAGTGGTGAGGTTGAAACACGTAGGTGGGGTTGACCAAATTTTACAAAAAAAAATAATTAAAATCGCATCTGCTTTCCCAACCGCCTTGACAGTTCTATGTCCTATTTTGAAAAAGAAAAGTTGTTCAGTACTTATTTAATGTTCGTGGGGTTTTATTTTCTTCGAGTTTAATTTCCAATGTCCATTCCTGGTTCTCCCTATTTTTCTGACCTCATCACGTCACAGTTCTCGGTCAATTGCCCTTTTGTGTTGATTCTTATCTGAAAGCGTTGCGCCTCAGTTTTATCTGCGCCGACGACGTCATCAACATTTATTTCTCCTTGAACATTTAGCGTCACCTTTGTCAAGCCAAGCAGACGAACGAGCTGATAAGCTCCTGAATAAACCTTACAAGAACAACAAGCACGCATGAGGAAAATGAGAAGTATATTTAGAACAGCCACGGACCGGACTCTGGAAAAACATTCCAGAAATCTTGGACAAACATCTCGATTCGGAGTACCTCGAGTCATTTCGACTGTGGTGACATCAACAAGTAGCCGGAGAAACATTTCCTAATTGTAATAATATTGGAGAGAACAACTCGAAGAAGGCTGATAAAATTGGAATTACATGAAATCTTGGAATAAAATACTGTGCGAAAACGGCGACAGTGAAAAGTCGGCGGTAAATGGGAAGAAAATAACACTTCTATTGAAAAATACTTAAGTAGCCTTGAACATCATTCTAATGAGTTAATCCAGAATCAATTTGACAATAGTGCAAACATTCAAGACTTTCACCGCTCGACTTGCCTCGTAGTTTTCTCTAATTAAGTAATTATCATCACAAGGAAGACTGTAATAATAACTACTGTACAGTGAACCGTTGGGTTTCTGTCTCATGTCATTGTATCATATCTAATTTTTGCTTACTGTTGTTGCATACAGATTGAAAAAACATTAATAAATAAAATTTAGAAAACTAAATTGTGTTCTCGACTCACACAAATAATCACGATTTAGTATAGCTCGTGAAACTTTTAAATAAATGTACAAATATATAAAAATATCCCTAGTGCTGCTACTGCTACGTTTCGCCCAGATGTGTAAATTTTTAGTAACGTGCATTTGTAGATTATCCTTTTTTCAAAGTGTTCCTAATTATGTACGAGACACTGGGGCAACGTTTCCCCAAATTATTTTCTGATTTTAAAACCATTCTCAATGTGCCATTAATTATTGTGATTTGAGAATAGTTGACAATAATTTTTCCTTATTTTAATCTACTACTAACTAATTAACACCGGGCTTGCTTCACCACGCCCTTCCAAATTGTGCGATCCTGATTTCAAAATATATTTTGAATTAAATTATAGTTTTGGTTATTTAAGTAACTGATTAAAATAAGGAAAAATTATTATCATACTAAATAAAAAATAGTCTTTTAACAAAATTTAATAAATTCCTTGGAGAATAAATAATTGACTTGTCAGCGAGGTTATTTTGACGACGCGTAATTAACATTTAAAATGGGAAAGACGCCCGGCCGAGCCATGCATGTCATGACACGTGTGAGCGACCCCCAACCCTACCGTACACGTCGATTGTCATTATATTCCCCTACTCGCTTCAAGGGTTGCACAGCGTGTTTCAATTTCTGAGGTGGAGAACGGGATCGATGACCTGTCTGCATTCACCACACACGGTCATGTTTCAATTCTGTCCCAAGACTTGAGCCCGTAAATAGAAACATTCCGCAGCTGAACAGTTTACCTGTGATGTCAGGGGGTTGACAGCAAGACCTTCCGATTCGTCTCAGCTGTATTTCATCTCAGGTATACGATGGGATCGTGGGGCAGGGGGGGGGGGAGACAGCTGCTTTCCACCCTCCATTCACTTCTACGCTTATCCCTGATCCCGTTACGTAGCAAAAACAAATCCGCTCAGCAAACGTAGACATCTTGGAGACGAACACAATTTCGTTTATTTCATACAATTCTCCTTTTAAATACACCCTTAAATCTCTTAGAAATTTCTATTTTATTATAAATAGTGTTGTAGAGCAAACAACATACTCTCTGGTAGTCAAAGATTAATTTCAGACTTGGAAAAGATGGGAATAAGAGGATGCTCCCGTCCTCTTATTCCCATAGAGCTCATGATCGAAGAGGCTGATTGTAGAGGAGGCCGAGGCTCGCAAAGGGAGAAAGAGAGAGTCAAAGATTCAAATTAACTTTATTTTAGACTAATTACCACTCATACACACAATGCCATATTACTTTATTTCTTCTCCCCTAATGAAAGAATATTAATATACAAAACAACCTACTCTAAGCACCGAAAACAATTCCTCAAAGGGTTCATCAGCAATAGAAACCTTCTGTTCCCAGCGACCAAACTATTGTTTAAGGGTTACAAATGTGAAACTTGAGCTGGTTCTAATACATCATAATTGCCTCGGATCTCTACCACTATTGTTGGACTTGTTTTTTTTTTCTTGCTTATGCATTGACACTTGTGGGAGGAAAAACACCTGAAGAAAGTATAAAAACAAGCTGAAACGTTGTTACGCGTAATTTTATATAATTTAAGTCTGTACAAGGCCCATCAATTTGTTTAATCATAGTAATTAATTGTTTTTAAGACCTTGATCACTTTTCTTGGTCGTCCGGTGAGCGGTTAATCTGGTCTGAGGATACTGCAGCAGGTGCTCCGTGGTGTAATTTATATATCTGATTCTTCTTCGTTCAATTGACGTTTGATTTTTTCCCTCCAGTCTTCTAGTTCTAAACTTTATCGACTTTGCTGTCAGTAACGGATAAGCTATTTTCTAGTGGTGGTTCAGAGTTTTGTGTATAATCCTTAGCTTTCCATGTTGGATGTTTGCTACCAAATGTGTTCTGTAAAAAAAACTTTTATATTGGTTTCAATTCAGTGGAAATTTATCATTTCCACTTTCTATAAATACTTTTATTGGTTCTAAGGTTTCGTCAAATGTTTTCGGTGGCGTTTTTTCTTGAATGATTTTCTTGTCTCACTGATTCTAGGGGCACTATTGTTTAACTTGTTCGTTGATTTATTTTTTTTCTCTGAATGGGATTGGGTCTTTGCTTCCAGGAGTGTTGGTTCCATTTCAGATTCTTTCGGTTTCGCTCGAGTTGGATGAATTAATATCCTCCTGAACGAATGCGTATGTAAGGAAGCGTATGGCTGCACGAAACAATCCTCGACTGTGTGCCATGGTAACAGTTTGCGGTGGTTCCTTCATGCTTCCTGCCACTGTTCCTGCTGTCAAGAGAATCATGCCGAGTGTGTGTTTGCATATGACTTGCTGAGTCTGTTCTTATTCAGGCTGACAAAGGCCGGGCGTATCCAATCTGGAGCTTCCGTCAGACTTGCAGACAATGGCTCCACTGCCCAACATAGCGATTTTTGTTCGCAAAGGGAGAACCTCTGAACGTTAACACCAAGACAATTCCCGGCCTTGGCAGCGTGGCCCTTATTCATCACGCCCTAAGTTCGTAACTCGCTTTCTTACCTGGCTTATATTTATTTCCTGTCATCAATATATTATTTGAAAGACGAAAGTGAAAAAAAAAGGGGGGGGGGGCGTGATGTTAACAATCGTTTGGTGTTAACTGTAGGAGTAGTTAAATTGTTAAAATGTGTATACAATGTACATTATTCAAAAACTTTTACATCATTACTTAATTTATTAATAATATATAATGGCCCAGAAGTCAGTTACAAAATAATTATGAACTAGAAATACTTGCAAATTATTATATTAATAAAATAATATTATTGTCATGAAAACACCTAAGTTTCTTCCACAATTCATGGACCTAATAAAGTTGTTTTGTTGTGGTATTCAGTCCTAAAACTGGTCTGATGCAACCCTCCATGCTAACCTATCTTGGGCAAGCCTTTTCATTTTCATATAATTAGCACAACCCACATCCTCTCTAATCTTCTTCGCAGATTCCTCCTTGGCCTTCCTCTTCTGTTCTCACCCCACACACTTCCCTCTAATGCCAATTTTACAAGACCCTTGTGTCTTAAAACGTGACCTATTAATCTATCCCTTCTCTTGGTCAACGTCCTTCATGTTGTTCGCTCTTCCCCTATTCTGTTCAGAACTTCCTCGTTAGTGATTCTATCCACCCATCTGATTCTCCTATAGCACCAAATTTCAACGGCTTCTATTGTTTTCCTTTCTGCAACTCCTATCGTGCACGTTTCGCACCCATATAACGACACGCTCCATACGAAAAAATTTAGCAACGTTAGTTACAGTAGTGTAAACTTGCCGACAAAGTAAAGATCATCAAAAAAACATATTTCTTCTTTGAGTCGAAATAATTTTTGGAGTTGAACGTAGAGTTTCTGAGTAACAGTCTATTTTTTGTGTGTCAAGGAGAGAGAACATGTGTGATATGTGCTATACATACATACAATTGAATTATCATTTTTCAGTCGTTTGGATTCTTTAAGGCAACATAGTTAATCGCTCAATATGTGATAACTTTGGAATCCTTTATTTTTTATTTTTTTTGAGAGTTGCAAGTACAACGTGCTAGTTTCTTAACGAGCCGAACACATGCTGCAGGAATTGCTGATAACCGCGAATTGTTGCACAAGTTTGGAAGATAGCGGACTTCCCTTACACGTGAAACGTATTAGCCTGTCGGTTCTCATCTGTGCCACAAAGAACCTGCAGATTTGGCTCCGCCATCAGTTTATTTTTCATCCAAAAAGCTAAACCGACGGGGAAGAAAATCCTCCACAGAATGTGTTCATAATCTCGAGACAACTGGTGAATCGATTTAACAAGCGATTGTCAATCAAACCACGAAATGGTCGAATTCGGCCTTCCTGATTTGGTCGGCGCCTTGTGATGATCCCCCCTCCCCCGTCTTTCTTTTGGAGCAGGTATACAGTCCTGCCGCCTTCCCGTCTTCCATGAGTTCTAATTTAAAAGCTACGAAGTTCGAGAAGCAGACAAACATTTAAATAAACTTTCATTAAAGGCAACAAATAAAAAGACTGCCAAAAAGTCAGCATATAAATTTATCACTATTTTTTCAAAAGCAAACTTCAGGTTATTATGAGAACTGATTATTTAAAGAAATTTTACTGGTTGTTTAACAAAAATTTTCGACGTTTTCATTCCAATCGCAATGTTATTGGAAAACAAAACTGTTTAAAAGTGTGAGTATTCAATAATCTTATCGGCTGAGGGAGTCAAGGAGTAAATATGTTGTGTTGCTAAATTTTACCCCTGAGGAAGTCTCGAAATGGAGACGAAACGTCGCTTTTGAATAAATAGTGATAAATTTATTATGCCGTCTTTTTATTTATTGTAAATGTTAAAATCGGATTTCAATGTTTTAATTAAAAACATCAACAGGAACAGAGTCATAATTATTGATATAAGAATACAAATGATCCCAGACTGTAATAACTTTAAATGAAGCTAATTAAATGACGGTAGCCTGTCAGAGAAGGATAGATTTTTACATGAAGTATGAACAAAATCTGAGGTGGTGGAGTGACCTTGTAATACATTACTGTTATTGTAGCCTGAGCCACTCCTACTTGCTGTTGCAGCGTATATGATTAGGATAAACCGTTCCTGGGTTTCCACCCGGGCCAAATGAAACTGAAGCCACGACGTTTCGATGTCGTACTCTGCCATTGTTCTCATATGATTAGTTAATATGAAACCCTTTGCAGGGCATGTGTGTGTTGTTTCGCCAGTGTGCGTCGCGCCAAGGAATAATGACTTCAGAGATATTCACTATTATCGGACTAGACATAGGATGATGATCAGGAAAGAGATTGCATGATGGTCGTGAGTTTTCTGACGGTACTACGTCAATCTGTTCCTCTTGTTAAAGTTTCGCCTGTGTTACACTTCCATTGTATTCAAACAGTACTCGCGAAATAAATGATGTTTTTTTACCGAGATGTATGGATCACCTTAATCAGCAGAACAAAACCTTTGACTCTATACTTCATTACGTATTTATATAAAATATGTTTTATGTTTATTGTTGTTTAAAATATCACTATTTGGCCTTATTATCGCTGTCTGCTTTGAAGTCTGGAGCAGCCGAGGGGAAGTAATTAACCTCTTTTCATCAGTCTCTCGAGCGGCTGGCTTCTTTGCAGTCAAGAGTAAAAACCTTTGGTCGCCAAGTCCTCTGTCGAACTGCTACTCGCTGGAGTGTTCTCCACGGTGGCTTCAAGAGGCCTCTGCTGCGCCAAGAAAAGAACAACATCTCTCTCTCTCTATCATTATTAAACACGACTTCCCCGCTGCCACTTCCTATATTCAGACAATGGCGTTGCCGACTGATTGGAAATCTGTGATTATTTGTACCAATTCACAAAGAGGTTGGCACCACGTAAAAGACGATCGTAAGCTTTCAACAAACAATTGTGCAAAGTGACGGAAACACATACTTCATTTCGGAGTGTTTTCCTCTAGCAATAACCGTCATTCATTTCTCAGAATTACTTCTGAAGAATGACGTTCCAAGTACCAAGTTTCCATGAAGCTATAAAAATCAATCACGGGTTATCATCATATCCAATATTCTTTTAACAGAATATCTGATAGGCTATCGTCAAGCAAAGTACGAGTGGATTTTTTTAAAGTCTTCGTAATCTTTCTTATAAAGTAAAAAAACTCGTCAATCGATAAACTAATTGATTAATGCATATAATGTCGGAAAAGAGAGGAAAAACTCTGGAACTAATAAGTAAAAGGGTTTTTCATTATTATAGTACTCTGTAATTGATATTTTTTCCCTCCACATTATTGGGCGTCAAATTAAGTAATGATTAGACAAACAAAAAATGTAATACTAATCTTTTCATTTACTTTCACTCCGCAATATTCTTGCTAGCCATTTATCCTCTCAGTTTCTTCCCCTCTCTCTTTATTTCTCTCTCGCTCTCTTTCTGTCTCTCTCTCTTTCTGTCTCTCTCTCTTTCTGTCTCTCTCTCTCTTTCTGTCTCTCTCTCTTTCTGTCTCTCTCTCTTTCTGTCTCTCTCTCTTTCTGTCTCTCTCTCTTTCTGTCTCTCTCTCTTTCTGTCTCTCTCTCTTTCTGTCTCTCTCTCTTTCTGTCTCTCTCTCTTTCTGTCTCTCTCTCTCTCTCTCTTTCTGTCTCTCTCTCTTTCTGTCTCTCTTTCTTTCTGTCTCTCTTTTTCTGTCCCTCTTTCTCTTTTAGTCCCTCCCCCCTCTCTCTCTTTCTGTCTCTCTCTCTTTTTCTGTCTCTCTTTCTCTCTCTCGGTTGCACTTGCATATAGTAATTTTTTCACCCCTCTCATTTTCCCTCCCTCTCTCTACGTCCCCCTCTATCTTCCTGTCCCCTTCTTTCTCTCACCTTGTATCTTGTAATTAATGTGGACTTAGCGGTGTGATATTTATGTTTTAAAAACGTTGTATGGAAAAAGATAATTCCACGCAGTATTTTAAATTAATTTATTCTCTCTCCGATCTGCAGTGACTTCCGATAGAAAAAAAGGAGCTCCTCCGACGATCAACCAGCGACTCACTCTCTCATGTCACTGATATTTCCATTTTTAAGATAGTAATATAACTAATTCCCACATTTGATGAACATAATAAGCAGTTCATTACTCATGTTCTCCATACTGTGAAGATCGTCGTCTTATTATTTCACTGCGTCCAGGAACAATTTATGAGTCACTCTACTACTTTTCTTCTGATAATAATGATGTCATATTCCACAGATTTTGTATAGAAGCCAAGCTGCGAGGATGTGGAATGTGTGATGGTTTACAATTGTTGTTAAAAAATTATGTAATCGTATTTTCAGTATTCATTTCAAGCAAAGTGCTTAGAATAATTTAATTTTTAAAAAATTGTATGCTTACGTAGTTGGCTGATGGAGCCTGCACAGGAGCATTCTACAGAAGCTAAAACCGTTCCATGTTGTCGTCGTAGCGAAACGAACTTGTGTACTTGGACTTTTTGTGTCGAGCGTTTCTGCAGAGAAGACTGACTCAGCGGAGGAGATTGGCCACAGTCCACGCTCCGATTGTTGCAGGTCACGTTCCCCGGCAAAATACCTGCCTTCAGGAGTGTTGCTCTCTTCTCTCCGAATATTAATCTCTCAACTTTTCAACATTTATAAAAGTCAGAATTATTGTCGAAACCGTGTCTCATTCGAGTTGATTTTCTCATTTTTGCTGCCCGCCACATGGCAAGTGATGTATAGTTATTATGGGAGGGCCGTGTGGGGCTTGCAGTTGTTTGTCTATGCTTACTTATCTGGCGGACTTTAATCCCTGGCCTGCTCTGGTCTCGTGTCTCTAAGCCGTCTTATCATTGTCTATTCCTCCTTCCTAAAACACTCCAAACTCATCGCATTTGATTGATTTTTCCCCAAGTCGTCAAAGACGAAGCTCATAATTAACAGCAATACACGGTTGTTCCTCAAGAATCATTCTATTTCACGAAACGTCGTATTTTGTAACTTTGTAATAAAACCACCGACAATTACATTTTGATACAAATAAATTTTTTATTGTAAATTAATTATCGCAAGGAATTTGGAAAGCTTGGTTTATTTCTTCTCCTGTGGGGATATGACATCCATAGCTTTCATGGGTCCCAATATCCAATTCTGGGCTTTACTATATTTGGTGACAATTTGGTCCATGCTAAGAGTAACTGTGGTGGAGGATAACTGCAATTCAATAATTGTGACTTGAACTCGTAATGTTGAAACGATTTGTTTTCTTCTTGTGAGGCATTTATGGAACGTTCCTTGTTTAGTCTGCTTCTTTGTATGGTTCAGCTATAATAAATAAAAAGACGGTCAAGAAGTCAGCACATAAATATATCACTACCTATTCACATAAGCGACGTTTCATCTCCATTTTGAGACTTCCTCAGGCTTACTACAAACATAATTTTACAATAAATTAAATATCTTTTATAATATAAATTAAAAATCTTTTCGGCTAAGGGATTGCTAAATTTGTACGTTTTTAATTGTTTTTTATATATGTAAAGTAAAAAATTGTAACATTGAACCCATATTTAATTTATTGTAAAATTATGTTTGTAGTATGCCTGAGGAAGTCTCAAAATGGAGATGCAACGTCGCTTTTGTGAATACATAGTGATATATTTATATGCTGACTTTTTGGCCATCTTTTTGTTTATTGTAAATTTTGAAGTCAGAAAACTATGTTTTTACTCAGGTATACCTTCCAAATATCTCCAACGTATTGCAATGGTGTGATTGTTATTGGGGAAATGTAAGATATTGCCTAGTATCTGGGTTCATTATGTATAGTGTCCTTTTTTGAAGTTCAACTTATATTAATTCTTTTATATTTGAAAACTGTCTACAACTTATCGCAAGACACAGATCTTAAAGTAGTTTTTTGATAGCCTGAGCAGTCTTTTGTACGTCAGTCAAAATATACCTTCTTTTTAATGTTTTTAAACAAATTTTAGCGGTGTCACTATTTACACTTTACAACAAACAAATAGTTTAGTTTCGGCTTAGTTTATTTTTTCGACAAACTTGATTATTGTCCGTTACATTTTGACAGCCGTTATAAATCTCGTCGGTATTCTGTTCTTGTGCTTTGAAACTGTTGAGATGCCGATTACCTGGTGTTTGTTTACAGCAGCTCTCGACCTCTCTGTTTTGGTGTCTGGTTGCTGCTGTTTTGACGACTCTGGTCGCCAATGAAAACATCCGTCCCTGCAGCCACTTTCGCCAGGGTCACTCCCACCCATTATATCGACGGCTGGGTAAATTCGTGTCGCTTTCAGGGGGGTTTCAATCCAGAGGTAAAGGCTGGAACGTGGAACGTGGAGGTTTCGATAGCAGCTGGTCCCTCGACAAAAAGACTTGGATTGGGACGGGGGAAGGAAGGGTCTGCAAAGTGGCTTCCATTCATCCAGGAACAGGACACGCAGGTACCCAGGTGCAGGCAGACTCTCCGCATCCTGCCTCTCTACAACACTAATTACTATAACAAAATTTCCTATTCCATATTTATTTACATTTAAAAGTAAAGCGTATTTTGCTCTACCGTGTTAAAAAAAGTAATTACTTAAATTTTGCTAATGTAAAATATTGTGATGTTTATATTTTTATTTTGATATTACACTTTTCCAAATGTTTTGGCGATATTGATGGAGCGCTAATAATAATAAGTCTAAGGAAGTGGAAATGCTTCAAATGAAGCCCAGTAAAGCATATGGCTAATTTTAGAATAAAGACATCCTTGGACATCGACTCGAATCAGGGAGGTCCTGG
The DNA here is from genome assembly GCA_034510155.1 of Eucriotettix oculatus. Lineage (NCBI taxonomy): Eukaryota > Metazoa > Arthropoda > Insecta > Orthoptera > Tetrigidae > Eucriotettix > Eucriotettix oculatus. The sequence continues at coordinate 58,245,879 of CM067382.1, read as the reverse complement.
GGTCGAGTCCCTGGTCAGGTTGACATTTGCCCGTTCTTCTGTTTCTAATAAATACTATCTTGAATGAGCTTCAGTTCTCGAGTCTCGTCCAGGGTCTTCTCAGGAGGTTTTATTAATTCAGTAGAACTTCGATTTTCTGGACTATTTGGGACCAATTATTATTTGGAGAACTGAATCTATAAAATAATTTGTTGTTGTTTTAGTATCCAGTCCTAAGACTGGTCTGATGCAACCCTCCATGCTAACCTATTCTGTTCAAGCCTTTTCATTTCTACAAGCTCCCTAATCTGCTTATCGCGATCCAGCCTTGGCCTCCCTCTTCTGTTCTTACCACCAAACGCTACCCTCTAATGCTAATTTTACAAGACCCTCGTGTCTCAAAACGTGGCCTATTAATCTATCCCTTCTCTTGGTCAACGTCCTCTGTTTACAACTTCCCCGTTAGTCACTCTATCCACCCATCTGACTTTCAGCATTCGCCTGTAGCACCACATTTCATAATTTAAGTGTGAATACTAGGAACTAGTTGCTAAAAATGTTTGTATGGAGCGTGGCGTTATATGGGTGCGAAACGTGGACGATAGGAATTGAGGAAAGGAAAAGTAAAGAAGCCGTTGAAATTTGGTGCTATAGGAGAATGAGATGGGTTGATAGAATCACTAACGAGGGAGTTCTAAACAGAGGACGTTAAACAAGAGGAGGGATAGATTAATAGGCCACGAAGATATTGTAAAATTAGCATTAGAGGGAAGTTTGTGGGGTAAGAACAGAAGAGGCCAAGGATGGAATACTCTAAGGAAGAATGTGGGTTGTGCTAGTTATGAGGAAATGAAAAGGCTTGTGTAAGATGGGCTAGTATGGAGGGTTGCAACAGACCAGTCTGAGGACTGAACACCACAACAAACTATTCTGTCTGCAATGTGTGGACAACCAGCACAACTAGAAATTCCCTCTTTCAAATTTCATTAAATTAATTATTTATGAAAATGTTTAACTAACTGTTAACGCCTTTGACGAAAATATAGATAAAAATCTTGGAAAGTCGACCCTTTTGCTTCCCCGTCCCCAACAACAGAAGAAGCTGCAAGCTAAACGTTACAAGAGTTGAGAATTGTGGACAGCGGCGGCAAAATGGCGGAATAATAATGACCACAGGCCAATTTAATTTAACACTTGTAAAGGAGATTGGTATGCAAATGTGATGACGTCACTTTGAGGTTTGATATATAGTCATCGACTTGATCGTCATATATGAAGGAGGAGTAAAGGAGGAACTGTGTAGACAAGTTATGAGAGGGGAATTGCAACTCCGTGCTGATGTCTGCAGACGACCGACCACCTACCCACAAGGCCGCTCCGTATCGCCTTCCTCTCTGGCTGGCCGCAGTTGTTATGCAAATGGCCGATAAGGCACAGTCGTTAATGGCGGCGCAACTCTCTCCAGACGCAACATGTCCGTCTCGACCCCCGTAATTGACACCACGTAAACACACAGACATTCTACAATCCAGAAATAGAGTCGTCAATCAAATATGGCCGGATTCGACCTGCTTATTCTATCTACATCATAAAACATTTACGTCTACATGAAATTAAAATTGGCTTAACGATGCACTTAAATTCTTTTCTTAAACTGGTTTACAATTTGCAATTTTTTATAACCACATGTAGCTTGATACATCAAACCCTTATTAATTCATAGTGCTGATTTTGTTTCTACATTCTAAATAATAATCTTCCTTATTCCTAGTTTGTAACCATGTACATCACTTTTCCACTCACCAAGTCCGTAAGATCCTGGGATTAGTGTATTTTAAAAAATAATAAAAATTTCCTTTTTCAACATTTACTTTCGTCTTATATTTTAAGTAACAAATTGGCCAAACTTAAGAAATTACTTTTTTAATCTAATACCTCATGCCATGCGTTTTATTTCCGGGGAGTTTTCACATTAATTAAACTTCACGATATGAAGTCAAAAAGTACTTGAGTTTGCAATGAAATTCGTTGTGCAATTAAAGCCGACCGTTTTGAGTTTTTCTACATCACCTATAAGGCAAGAAGGAATTATACCTACTGTGCTGTAGATTTTATTAATTGGTTACGTTCAATAACAAGCAAATACTTATGTGAATTTTGCCATTGTCCCGGCAGCTCGGCTTTATATTACCTCTGAGGATCTTTATTGGCGGTGCCAGGAAGAAATAGTCTTCATCATTTTGTCTGCTCTTCAGACTCAAACACTGTTGTCCTAAGTAAATTATTTTTTTATTAAATTAATTAACGTCTGATGTTAACATGAAATAATTTTAGACCGGTTTCTTTTTCTTCAGACAGTTAATTTCTTTTTAATCAAACAACGTTTCGGCGCATATTCGCACCTTATTCAGATTTTTGTCTTCATAATCAAATTATTGTTACATCCAATTTTTAAAAATTCAACATACTATAAAACGTTCCTCACGTTTTTCTCTTCATAATCAAATTATTGGTATATCTAATTTTAAAAATTAAACACATAATGAAACCTTAAGAAGGTGCGAATATGCGTCGAAACGTTGTCTGATTTTAAAAAAATGTTTGAGTTGGAAGATTCGGTAAGCCCTCTGGTTACTGTAATCAGATTTACACAAACGGTAGTGTAGTAAATCATAGTCATTTCTGACAAAGTGTAAAGCGTAATGAATAAAAGATTTCGTTTTAGGAACATTTTCGCTGCTTTGCTCAGCAGCCACGTGCCATTAAAACGAGTCTTCCACAACCAACAAGATAGATAGACGCAGTAATTCCGTTTCGTATTTAGGGCAAGCGTGTCGCCGGTAATCTTAACACTATGGAGAGTCCTTGTCAGATCAGGTCAGGCCGCACTATCACTTGAGATAGACTTGCTGCGAATCGGCGCCATCGGAAGTGAAACGCCTTCTGGGAATTCTTCCATTGAAATCTTTTGCTTTCCCAATCACCTCAGCCGACGACATATTTTCTCACTTCAGTCTCTAGTCCGAAGTAACTGTGCACAAGGGTTCTGTAATTTACAAATAATAATGTTAAGCACCGTTAAAACACGGCTCTACAGCCTTGACCTCCATTCCTCTCTATCCCTGATCTTTTCTCTCCATTCTCCCTCTTTCATAATCTTCAGATCCTCTATCACATCCTCCACCCATCTCGTTCTTGGTCTTCCTTTCTTCCTTGTCGAATATAGGCTAGCTCTGAATACTTTTGATGGTGTTCTATTTGTGTCCATATCATTTTAATGTCCCGTCCATTGCAGACTTAAAAGATTTCATGTATCGTATTATATATATATCCTTTCCCTTTATGATTTGGTTAATCTGTTAAAATTCTCCGTGTTCCATGACAGGTCCGCATATTCTCCTTATTATCTTTCGTTCAAATTTCCTTAGAACATCTTGATCTTTTTTTGTCAATGTCCAGGATTCTGCCCCACTGGTTTTATTAGTGTTTCACATATCTGTATTTTATCTGAGTAATATTTTGCTTTTTATCAGTCTTGAGTTTGCAAAGTATGCTTGGATTCGGTCTTTTATTGTTATACTTATTTTAGACTCATTGTCTCTAATGTTTCCTAGATATCTAAGTTTTGCTACTCTCTCAAATTTTCTCTCCCAATTTGCAGATTGTGTAACGTTCGTGTTGCTTTTGAAGCCGATATAACCATATATTTCGTTTTCCCTATTATTCACTTGAAACCCCATTACCGAAGTTACATATAAATGCAAACTATTGGAAATGTCTTTGGGAGTTTTCTCCCCAGGTTGATCGCGGGGCTAATCTTTGGGGTTTTATCAATGTTCTCACATGCCGTTAGGAGGTGTATGTACTGCGGTCGAAAACCTTGGGCATACAGTAAGAGTTGTCTGCTGATCCCATTGGATCAGTCGGCCTCTAAAAAACTTTTAGGGACACGGAGACTGACTGAAAAGGTCTAGGGTCAGCCTTAGCTTCAATTACAACAGTGGCTTCTTCTTTATGAAAAGTCTATTGAATTTATTCGTTTTAGTATTCACTCTCTTTGAGAATTACACAACACCGGAATCATAGAAAAAAAACTCATCTTCTTTCAGATCTACATTTTTCCCTCGGCCAAATTTTCCCGTAGCGCCTGCTGTGATCAATTTGCAAGCAAGGGCCTGACTCCATTCAGCGTTTCCTTCCGTCAATTTTTCAAAAAGAAAAACATCGTTGTTTGCCTCCTTTCCAATTGATATTCCTAGTCACAGTGATGACGAGGAAAACGAGGATAAAAATACTTCACCGCGGATTCAGAAAGGAAAATTGCAAGAGGCTGTAACACTACTCACTGTCTGATCTCGTGTCGCAAACTAAATTTACTCCCACTGTCACCTGAGGTTGCCTTAAGAAATTTGTTTACATTCTCCTACTTTACGGTACGCCATAATACACCAAGGCTAATCTCCTTGCAGTTACATTAAAATAACAGCATAATACCGCCGCAGCAATGTTCCGAAGCAGACTTACAACCTGTGTATAAATTAATAATTATTTGTATTTCTCTTTCTTTTCAATTTTTTAATCGATTATATTTAATATTGAACGGAAGTCTGTTCAGATGCTTTGTGGGATTTAGTATGCGGTTCTGTGTTGTATCTGTTTACCACTTGGTCCTCGGTTCGATTAATCACATGTGGGGTAAGGGCTGGGGTGAGAAGGGGATGAGTCAGCCCCTTCCGATCCCACTGAATATTTTTAAGTCCTCTAAGTTACACAGATTATTTTTCATTCCTTTGAGATGCCCAGAGTGTTTTTTATTCCCTTAAAGAAGTGCTGTTCTTAAACTGGACACCGCTAAAGCAGTAGTAGTTTACCTTAAAAATAAACACACACAAAATCCAGGAAAAAAAGTTACATCATTTAATTTTGAAATTGTTTTCAAAATGAACCATGTTTGATTTTTAGAGACAAAAAATCCTCAGGAACTGACTTGAGTTAAGGGGACTGCTCCCCTGTGGTAAATGTTTCTCAGAGTGTAAATCTAGAACAATGACATGTAACTGAAATATGGAAATAACTTTTAACAGAAACGTAATCCTTCATTTCCTGTCTTCATCTCAAACCGAAACATGTGGAATTCTCAACTCTGGGATTACAAACAAGCAATGGAATTTCTGCACTTGCACTAAAATTTCCGGACTTTGATCTCTTTAGTCAACCCGTGTTTTTCACGCACAATAAAAAAAGTATTGTGTTCCAATGTTAGAATGGATATATTTAATTACTTCATCTATCTGTGTAATATGAATCTGTTGGAAATGTGTGCACAGTAATTAATTAAATAATTAGGTATTCAGAGTTTACAGTAATTACTGTCTTGTGAATGATACTTAGAGATCACTGGGAACCATATCAAACCACCCACAATAGTAAAATTATTCACATATTACATCATGCATTGCTCCATTATGAATTGGAACACAGTTTGATGAATTTCTGTACGTATTCCAGATGGGGTGGTCCTCTTCCCTGTTGAAAGTCTTGTTTCTATTGGCGAGTGCCCTGGAACTCTGCCTTCCTGCCATCAGACCAGGATGCGAAGTACAGCGATCCCATGGAATGCTGGGTGCTGACTGTTCTCAAAGAAGTCTCACAGAGATTCCCAACAATCTATGGACATCATTGGAGGTAAAATTTCTCTTTAATTGTCACAAAACTTGAAAAGTTCAATTCAGTGTTCAGTATCAAATCTTTTAACTATTGTTGTGCTGACTGTTACACCACAGCTGACAGGCTGTAGGTAGATACACACATACAGAAGCATATATGTCTTTTATTATACTTCAATATCAATCGATGTGCCACGTGGGCACCAATCTAATGGTGTGGCATAAAGCCAAGCTGTTGCCATTCATTTATCGCCATCCTAGTTGGCTAGTGGGGCAATAAAGCTGTAAGGGAAATATTCCTATCAATCATGGTATCATTCCAGGATTCTATTATATTTATCTGCTTCCTAATTTATTTTGTTCAAAATATCCATTTTTCATGTTGTTCTCGCATAGTTGGGACTTATTTTTTATCCTTCACAATTTTTCATAAACTGGTTCTTTAATTACACTCCAATTGGTCGAATTCATTTTTCTTTTGGTCAGCATTTCCTATTATTTCAACCTTCTCTTCAGGGTATTAGTATATCAAAATTTCATTACTTAACAAAGTAAGCATGTCTAATATTTCATAAACCTCAATCAGAATCTTCAGTATCAAATTGAGATTAAGAACAGTATTTGCTTAATTTCTGTTATTTTATTGTGAAACTTACAGACATTTCAATGTTGCCCTTTTGAATAGTTTCAGACCCAATTTGAAATTGTGTTGACATTTTGTGTTTCCAATAACAAGCTTATTCTTTTTAGTTGTTTGGATTAATTTTCTGTGATTGGTGTTTCCATTGTATGTTATGTCTTCAGCAGTGTGCACACCCACCAATAAAGTCTCTACATGTGAGAATGACCCTAAAGATCATTTCATAGTGAAATAGATACATGAGATTTCTACAATGTAAAATTAAAATGGAGTTGGGAGTGGTTTACAGGAAATCTTACTTATATTTAGATATTCATTATTTTAGTAGTATCCTGTTTCATACATTGTCCTTGTCCTCTTATGTTTTAGATCTTGGACGTATCTACAAACAGAATACGAGATCTGACTGAAAACTCCTTCTCAAGATACACAAGTTTGAGGTTCCTGTACATTGGAGATAACCTCATAAATATTGTAGATGAAAATGTTTTTGGAATATTGCAGGACTTGGAGGTTATAGACTTATCTTTAAATGGCCTGGGGAAGATACCTACTGACTTGATGAATCTTCCTTCCCTGAGGAAAATAGACTTTTCCCAGAACAGGCTGGATACCGACGACCCTGACGCTTACAAGGGAGTCTCGACAAGCTTCAGCGTGCAGGTTCTCAATCTGGCAAAGAATAAGCTTCGCCAGATGCCGCGCTTGTGGATGTTTCCCAATATTAAGTACCTGAATGTCAGTAAGAATGAGCTGACCACCATCAGGGTCACAAGTCTGGCTACCATGTGTACACTCAGGGAACTGGACGTAACCTTCAATCCACGTCTATTCGTCCTGTCAGGAAAAGACGCTTGTGACTGTCACCTTTTCAAATACTGGCTGGAGGAATATGAGATTGAATTGAAGCCTGACATTGTCTTCAACTGCTCTGAAACTGTTAATTCTGGTAAGAACTAATAACTACCATAACACTTCATTTACAGTGTCATTTAAACTGTCTGTGGGGCTGGGGACTTGTTTAAGAAACATGTTAATTCATCACTTAGTATTCCATTAAACTTCCTTGGGTTCTGCTAACTTCTACACTAAAGCACAACAATGTTGGAGTCAGACAGAGAATTAGTTCTTATATTTCGAAAGCCCAAATCTGTTAAAACTCTATGATGATAATTCACCATTTGGTATGCTATTACTAATATCAATAAGTTTAGTAAGTGGTAAGCCACTTTTCAAGAGAGAAATGCTTGGGTGCTGGTGCAGTTAAGTACCTAGACAAATCTGTCTTAATTGTCTGATTAAAACAAGTTCTTTCACATCTTGTAGGGTTTTGTGCTGCAATTTAATTTAATTTCTTCTTTCTTATTCCACCATTGTTTTAGTTTATAGAACTAATATTTTGATCAATCAAATGTGCATTCTAGTATTCGGCACGTGATTTTTTCCAAATCACAATGATACATCAAGTTTTACTGTTTTAAATTTGTACTCTGTGAGCTTTTTCTGACATTTATAATTATTTGCAGGAGATTGCTTAAACAGCACTATTTTCCAAGAAGCCCAGCTGTTACGATCCAAATGCAGTGAGGACATAAAGACACTAGAGCACAAGATACAGGTAAAGAAGACTTGGATGTGGATTGGGGTGGTTGTGGGGACCATCTTGGTGGGAGTGATCCTTATCGTGGTGTGGGTCAAGTGTCGTAAGTCGGCGAGGAGGAGGATCAGTAGTAACAACAACATTAGTCGCTGCAGTGGGAACCTTCACCTCCAGCAAGAGGAGGAAACGGGCAAGAAGTCTTCTCACGATCCGACAGCGTCACAGCTCCTCGGCGACGTGTGAAGAAGTGATAAATTATTGACAGTTTCACATACCAGCAGACTGACCTCCACTCTTGCTGCTGAGCAGCACAAACCAAAGATGATTACAGATAATTGATATCTGACGAGTATTAACATCAAATCTCAAATATCACCTCATTCTAGATCACACAAGAAGCATTATACATCTACTAAAGATACTTACAAACCAAATTGACAAATCAGTTTCAAGAATTCTTGGAAACTTGTCAAAATAATTCGATTGGTAGTATCCATTAAATATGCTAAACCAGCTAAAAATTTAAAATGTTTAATTAGATCAATTAAATTGATGGTCAATTGCAGTTATAATATTTGTGAGAAGTAGACTTATTTCTTGGAATAGTGTTGTTCATAATAGTATAAATACATAAGTTTCATTGAAAAAATTTTTTACCCCTTTGAAGAAGAATACGTCATATAGAATCAGAAAAGGCTTAATTATAATTAGTACTGTATTCTATTGGAGAAAACTAAAATACCAAAAGTATATGTCTTAAATAAAACAAAGAGAACAGTTATAAAAAATCCTAAACAATTATTGGTGTAGGTTTGTTAAGACGGCCAGAAACACACCCTTCTTGTATGTTTTAAAATATTCTAACTGAATGAGTAGTTAAATGTGTTGGTCAGAGTTGTTTACTTTATATGAAGATTAATGTTTTAACCATCACTCGTGAATTTGTAACAAATGCATAATAATATCTACAATAGACATTATTCCTTGCTTCATTCCAAGTCAGTATAAAACGTTCATTATTCCAGTAATTCTGCTTAAAATTACTTCAATTTTACATGGAAAACTATAATTTTGCAGTGGTCTAGTGTTCCTATAATATTAAAAGCATAAGTATTTTTAAAATAGTTTAATGAATCAGTAAGGATTATCTTATGAATGCGTTCCAAATTAATTGACTTCAGCAACTGAATGTAATGGCAATGTTAACCACTGTCTTAAACAAACAGGCTTCCCATGTCTTCACAACTCTAAAAACACACACAATATTTCGAGTAGCATTTTACTTTAGCATAAGTACTTAAAGTTATTGGATTCTTCTCCTCTGCAAATGAGTGTTTGTAATGAATGTACACATTCTCAAGTACTATATTAAATGAATTTGTGCTAACGAGGTGTACTTATTTCGCAAATAACTAATAGAATTTCAATGTGTGGTGTATTTCGTGTGAGACAAACGAAATTGCAGAATCGCATCAAGTATGTTATGATGATGAACAGAATTTACTTTTGTGAAGATGACTGTGATATTATTTAAGTATTATTCAATAAAGTGTAAAAGGTTCATTATAATATGTGTAACAAAATTATTATTTTTAAACAGAAAATAGATCATAGCCTATTGTTCAAGAATTTACTAAACTACTTGTATAAATTGTATGAAAAGAAAAATGTCTCTTCATATTAATATTTTATTAGATATATCTAGGTAGTTATTTGATGAATGAAAGGTCCAGTCAAAAATGTTATCAATTGAACACGTTATTCCCAGGTTAAAAGTTCAAAAATCATAATCTCTATGAGAATGTTGTAAAATTTGTTGATGCCTCCAATTAATGAGCATCAGGAAGTGTATTTTCCAATTTCATGTAATATTTATTCATCAGAAGTTTACACCAGTTTTTTTTATTTGTTCCTAATTGTTCTCCTACTTCACAAGTACAGTATATGTGAAGTAATAAAAACCAATGACCTTGTTACTATATGAAGAACAACTCTGTTTAAATCATTACTTGATTTGATTAATTTTGTGCCTGAATAATCTCTAGTCAAGGCAACATTTTAAACAAATATTTTCAGAATGTTAAATGCTGCAGACAATATTAGAATTTATTAAGCAGATAAACTACTAGAGATAGAATTGTACTGTTTCTGATAAATGTAGTAGTAATATACAGTAACATATAATTACTTAAAATAACATTTAAAAACATTGTTACTGACAACTTTTTGAATTAATGATCAAATTACTCCTACTGTTTCATGAAACAGTTTTGGTGCAAGCGGACATGAAACTGCTATGATAACCATAATATGTTATTCAAAAGTGATATTGTTTGCACATACATAAAAATATTTATTCGGAGAACATGTTAAAATTTGGTTTATTTGTAAAAAAAAATATTGTATTAGTTGTAAAGCTATTGGAATTTATTGAAAACATTGAAGTTTCAAAAATCTATTACATTTAAGTGCAACACTGTTATTGAATATAAATTTTTTGTAAATACATGTTTTTATACAAAATAAATCTTTTTGTATTTTATTCAGCCAACAACAAAAATTGAGTGCTCAATCAGACTTTTCTTTGGAAAATAGTTAATTAAAGATGTAGCAGCTGGCAGTGAAATTTATATATTTTTAAGATAAAGTAAGCACAGGCTGGAAGTTAGTTAAAATGGATGCCAGTTAAATGAAAGAAACACTCTGTGAGAATAATTTTTTGTAATATTATCTTATTGTGCTAACCTTGTGTAGCTAGTGGCTAGCGTCGCTGCCTCACAACCCAGAGGTCCCTGGTTCAAATCCTGGCTTGGGCTCGGATGTTTGAGGTCGTCGTGGTCACGGAGACCGGGGTTAAGACTGACGGAGGGTCGATATGCTGGCCACGTATCACTCCAAATTGGGAATGTGTCACGCAAGACGACAGTCTGCAGTTGTCCTGCCAAGGCCCTTAATGGGCTGCGGAGCCAACGAAGAAGATCATCTTATTGCATTGAATTTGCATTTAGTCTTTTCAATTTAGGATTCCTTTTTGTTTTTAAGATTTAAGAAAATTAAATAAGGTACACAACTATGAACTAATACTAAGTAAATTCTGTACTTGGAATTGAGTTTACATAATAAATTTACTGTGCAGCTTATGAGCAGAATCAAGATATTGCACCAGCCACAGATTCTCAGGTTGCCCATGAGCAATTTATATTTCAAGATTTTCTAATGACTTTTTATAATTACCTAGGTAGGAAAGAGTGATGGGTGGTTCGATTGCTGTGAGAGGCTGGCTGTGGTTGTGGTGATATTCAAAGTCAGTTCACTCTGACGAATGCTGGATCCACTGGTAAGCTTATCGACTGATTGGCATTTGTTGTGGTGAGATGTAGTTGGAGTTCATCAGGCATGGAATGTAAACTGCTGAAGTGAAATCTTATGGCAGTTATCAAGCTGACTTCCAATAGAATATAGAATCACTAATGAGGAAGTTCTAAACAGAATAGGGGAAGAGCGAACAATATGGAGGACGTTGACCAAAAGAAAGGTTATATTAATAGGCCACATTTTAAGACATGTGAGGATCTTGTAAAATTAGCATTAGAGGGAAGTGTGTGAGGTAAGAACAGAAGAAGGCGATAAAGGATGGAATACGCTAAGCAAGTTGGGGATGATGTGCTGGTTATGCAGAAATGAAAAACCTTGCACAAGATAGGTTATCAGACCAGTCTTAGGACTGAATACCACAACAAACACAGCTTTTCTTCACCAAAAAATACTTAAATATATAGAATTATGAACAGAATTTTTTATTTATTATGGTTGAATAAACTATGTGGTCATCAGCGACCGAACTGACTTCAGGTTGAATATTGACCATGTAGTATTGCGTCATAACAATTAATTGTTTTCAAGAATCTGATGAGTGTTTGATGTGGTCTGGGTTTTCTCCTCTGAGGATCCAGTGTCTATCTTCCAGAAATTTACCGCAGGAGTTGATAAGGTGCTCCATGGTGGTGATTGGGTTGCAGATTGGAGAAGGACTACTTGGTCTCTTCTGGATGCCTTTTTCGGGGAGGATGGCGAGGAAGTTGTCAACTACTTAATTTGTGAGTTGGGCTTGATTTTAGAAGCACCAATTTTGCTTCCAGAGAAGGGCAAGTTTTGGAAGGGTGCGGCATGTCAAAATGGCGACAAACTTGAAAATTTTATGTGAAGAGAAATTAAGTGTTTTTACAGCACTTGCTACACACTCACTTCCAATATAGCCTGGAAATCCCAAAGCAAACGAGAAACGCTATATTCTTCATACTATATTTTCGACACACTCTTGGTGTCGTAGTAGAAAGCTACGCTGCTCACCCTAAAAAATGTAGTGTAATAAGAATGGTATAGATTGAAATAAAGTAAATATCCCTAAGAGTAAATAAATGATTAGAGTTGGTCAACAGAGACGCCGTTGCCCCGCAACCAACAGTCATCCCGATGCTCTGCGACGCGTACCCCGACGAGTGCGAGCTCATTCGCTTCTTCCTGGCCCTGGGTCTGGCCATGTCCTTTCTATCCTGGGCATTGGCCACGCTCTTCCGCGTGGCCTTCAATCCGGACGATGACGATGAGCCGCCGCCATTGCCGTCGGGGTCGCAGAGGCCGCGCTCTCCCGACAACACCCGCCAGACCTCGCCGGCCGGTTCCCCCAGGTCTTCCAACGACAGCGACTCTGGTCCCCCTCGAGCCGTCAAGGGCGCGAGGCGACGTCGCGGCGGCAAGAACGAGTGGGAGCAGCTCAAGGAGCTGCAGGAGAAGAGGTGAGCCACAGAACTTGTAAGCCATCTCTCGAGCGAGTTTGCCAAGTGTCTCTTGAAGATCGCTTACCATCAGTGGAAGCCTCTGGAATTTATATTTGATAACTATAATATTAATTAATCCAACTCTAAATCATTTCAGCCAATTTTATTTTACACCTCCTGTATTCAATAGATAACAGCCCTTGCTGGGCAATGGCCTCCTTCAGAATTATTATCCAGACATTTCTGTCCTTGGCCAACATCCACCAATTCTTGATTTCAAACTCTTGATATCCTGCACTACTCCAGCCATACATAAACTCAAATTTCTGGTCCATTTCCGTGCATTAATTCGCCTCAGGTTGATCAGTTCGGCTTCGTTCATTTTAGGCTTGGCAACATGTTTTTTTTTTACAAGATAGGGTTGTCAACCCCCAGCCTGTCTCTCTTTGTCTGGATCCTCATCTAGGACCCATCCGGCAAGGGAGGCCCTACCAGTAGCTACGCTACCGCCGGCATGGCTCCTAGAATCATTGGAACACGCAAACCCCACTGCCACGATAAGGTGGACACCTTCAGGGGGATTCAATACACATCAATGTTTTTAAATAAAGGTTTTTTAACAGTAGTTAGTATTGTGTGATTTTTTTAAAAAAAATCACATACCATACCCAATTACAAATAATTCAACAATTGTTATACAAAAATAAAAATTTCTATTGTTCAGAAAAGGGTAATTCTTTGGCTGTGTGAAATATATCATATGCATATGATTTATAAATTTAATGAATTAAGAACCAAAAGGTTCCCCATGTAGCTATAATATAGGAACATAATGTGGTATTGTTCAGTACATCATTTTTTGTATCATCAACAAAGAAACTATACATTATATATATAAATTGTTTGAAATACTTTCCTTAGTACCTAATGGATTCCCTTGGACAGGGTAGTTAATGTTTAACTCATTCATCAGATCCGCCTTTGCTCCCCATGTCCAGAACAGAATTAAAAATCAAAATATTTTGAATGTTAAAAAGATTTATCACCACAGAACAGGCAATTAGTTAGATAAAATTAATAGATTATGATTATAACTGCCAAAGAATTAGTCTTGAAAATGGGACGTGGCACAGGATGGAATGTGCTGAGCAGATGTGGTAGCTATGTAGAAATGAAAAAGCTTGTGCAAGATAGATCAGTCTTAGGACTGATTACCACCACAACAACATATTTTTACCTTAGTATTTTTCTATGAGTATACATTTTCCTTTCTGTTATTTAGATTATGGCATGATGCCTCACTTTTGCTCCTCAAGATTGTATCAGACCCAAAATTTGAAGGGGAGGAAAACGACATACAACGAATTATTAATGAACACATTTACTTTATAAACAAAGTGTAAGTGCTTTCAATTTTTTTACTTCATAGTTATTTAATATCAGCAGCAAGATCACTGTAAATATAATAATGGAATTGACCTATCTAATACATAGTTGTTTTTAACTGTACATCTAAATTTATTTCTTCATATAATTCATTTAATAAATTATGTTCTAACCAGTCTTGTATCTGCAATTCGGATACTTGAATTCATCAGAAGCATTCATGGTTCAGAAACTGTTTCAATGAAAAAATTAAATTCTTTTTAGGAAGTTATTTAAAGATGCTCAAATTATTTATCTTTCATGCTTGATCTTTCTTATTTCAAGAATCCAGTTCTTGACCTATATATTTCAATTTATTTTCCATAATCACTTTTCCAATTTTGTTTTCCATCATTTTGGTGTAGAATATGATAGGTTTTAATAAAGCTTAACAATGTTAGTTTGTATTTAATAAGTTAAGCCACAGACTCAATGTACTCAATATTACAATTCCCAATTAGAGAAAAACTAACTTTCTTGTATTTTATATTATCCCCTGTAATAATAACTCATTCCAATATTCCGTTTTGTATTTTCCCAAATTTATCACAATAGTTAATTGTCATTGTCTATAATTCCATTCTAATCTATGTGAGCTGTTATTTTAATTTCAAACCATTAGCCATTCACAATAGACAGTCATATATTAGAATGACCTTCAAATTATGAGAATTGCACAATAGGTACCACATTAAAGTGTAATTCATTATACAGGATTAATCCAATGATCTTGGTGGAGATTGTGACTCACCTGCTGACGCGAATGAAGAATCATGAAGATTTTGAAAGGCTCTTAGCCAGCACAGAATCTGCTGCTAGCAAAAACAAGATTGCTTTAGCATTGTGTAAGATGCAAAGGACCATACTCCTTCTGGAACAGGATGGAAATCTGACAGATGTTGAGGTGAGTTCTTGGTATCTCTTCGTCCCTCGTGTTCTTGTTGCTACAAAATGGTAATGGATTGTCTACAGGCATCTGGTGTAATTGTTTTTGTCTCTTTTAATACAAGAGTTGTTTTGTGTACCGCATGTATCACTCAGTAATTAATAAGCCATTTATGCCATTCAGTTACATTGTGATTGTTTCTTCATTATGAGTATGGGCCAAATAATAGCAGTTGGGATATAAAATGTATGCATTTCTACTGCTGTTGAAACATTATAAAATGGATGTCACTGTCCATCACTGCCAACAGAAAATATTAGAGGAAACTCATCAACTCTTGGATTCATCTCCAGTGGCAGTTCCAGTGGACGTTCTTGGCAAATTCTTCTATCTGCAGAGCAAGTACTACTTACTCAAGGAGGACAGACAACGATATATGGAAGCAACTCTCAAGTGAGATCATCTACTCACCATATATATTTAGATGTTAATCTACATTAGTATTCAAACATCATTTTTCTGACATGAAATTTAATAATAAATAAATAAAAATATGTCAGAAAATTAGTTTAGTTAGTATTTAATTAATATAAATACAATGTTTCATCCAACTTAGTTGATTTCTTCAGGGAAATTTTTAAATTGTTCATGACAGCAAATTACTCATAATGTAATTAATTATCTGTTTACCTGAAGAAGTTTACAGTAGTATTGGTGTAAGTTTATTTAATAATAAAGGTTGTTCAATAAACAATTTATACATATATTAAGACTTTATGTCCTAAAGAAGGGGCCGTAGGCTCTCAAAAATTTGATGTTAGTGCTTCAGAACCTGGTGTCGTCTGCGATATATTTAAGGTAAGTTGATGGCTTTCTGTCCCATCCAAATGATTTCTATATGGATTGAATAAATTAATGACCAATAATGGCTCATAAAGTTTTTATCTCATTCAACATTTTGCAACCATGCTTTGAGACTTCAACAGGTAATTTCTTGTTAAAGGAATTCCATTTTAAATGTTGATAAACAAAATGTATAACCTAGTACTTGAAAATTTAACATTTAAAGAAATTATCTGATGAAGTCCCAAACATGATGGCATAATGTCTGATGAAAAATGAAAACTTCATTGTTTGTTGTTGGTCAATATCTTTTATTCAATTGATATTATAGGAAAGAAAGGCCTGGCTTACCATAGCATGTGATTTGGGAATTGAAGTTATTAGAGGATGTTGAGGTCTGGGAACGAGAGTGCCCAGAGATGGAGTTCAGCCAGCGTTTGTTGGTGTTAGCAGCTCTTGGAATTTTTTTTTTATTATGTTTGAGAGTAATAGCAATACATGCATCCAAAACAGAACACTTCTGTCTTGAGAAGGGCGCTTAAGCCATTCATAATTTGAACTATGTGATGTTGTGATGCCAAATCTCAATTTAATAGAAGTCCATATTATTAATAAAATATATAATACTCTTGCAGATATATTGCATGTGTGGACTGGAAACGTCTGCCAGAAGCACAACAGACAACTCTAGCAAATGCCTTAGCAGTGTCAGCTCTCACGTCTGATGGGATAAATGAAATTCGTGAATTGGTAAGATATTCTTATGCTTCTTACATTGTCTAATTATTTGTTTGAGGGACAGAACTGTCTCCTAAGTAAAATTTTTCATTGAATGAAATTAAGATAATTTTAAGAAAGCAAAACAATAGCATGCGAACAAAAGTAATTATTTCATATTCTTTTACTTCTTGTTTCTTTTTTAAAAACCATTACAGTCATTACCAATGACTGTACATTTTGTAGATGCCAAAACTGTTTTGTTAAACAAGAAATCAAATAAAGTAAGTGATTCGCCCAATTGTGTAAATGGTTTTTCAGTTAATGAAGTCAGAAAACACTTTTTATTCTTGTATTAGCTTACAAGATGAACATCTGATCATCTCAGTCCATTTTTCATGCAAAGAAATTGTTGGGGCAGGGCAGGGGAAAGTCAACCAATCAAATAGGGGAAAAATTTCTCCTATCTCTCTATTTTGTTTCCATGTCAATTCTAGTTTATAAAATGCTAGTTATGTTTGTGCATTTTTTTATATTCAGTTGCTGCTTCCTATCCTGGACACCATCAAAGACAAGTGGATGACACGCCTCCTGTTGGTCGTGGATTCGGGCGACGTCGAAGGTTTCCTCACTATGCTTCCAGTGATCCAGCAGACTGAAACTCTGGCACCTCATACAGAAATGCTCCTGAGGAAAGTACAGATGCAGTCATTTATCAGTGTAAGGATGGCTTCAGTCTTATTTTTTGTGATGAGGATCATGTGAACCAATAGATTACTCAGCCTGAAACCTTAACACATACACCATTGTCAATCTGCATTATGCTGTTAAGAAAAAGAATCCTCAACTTTTTTCCCCTAAATTTATAATCATTTTGCTAAATGAATATTCTATTCAAAAAAAAATTGTACAGAATAGAAATGTTCCATTTGCTAAATACAGTAATATCAATTTCCACAAGCCTTCCAGATGAATCCATATTCCTTGTATTTAACAGCTGTGTGAGCAAGCAGCTAACCAGGGTCGCAAAGTGCACCTGAGCAAGATCTCCGAGGCCGCCAAACTGTCTGTCGACAAAGTGGACCACATGGTGATGAGAGCCATGAGCAGAGGGTTAGTGGAAGGAACTCTCGACTCTGTCGAACAGTGCGTCAACGTCCACAGAGTCAAACCGCGTCCGTTAAACACAGCCCAGGTAACCAAAAATGTTCTATAACTTGGGAAGAAAGACAGGAATGGAAAAATGCCTACCGGACCACGGACTCAAACCCAGGACCTCCCGATATCCAGGTGAGCTAATCCCTGGTCCAGTTGGCATTTTTACAATTTTGTATTTCTTCCAAAATTAGCTATATGCTTTACTGAGCTTCAAATGAAGTATTTCCATTTTCCTTAGACTAATATTCTATAACCATAAACCCAAGTCATTCATAACAATTTTTGCAATTCTTTTCAGTATATATCAAAAATACATACATCACTGTGTGGTAGTATTCAGTCCTGAGACTGGTCTGATGCAAACCTACATGCTTACCTAATCTCATTAGTGTATTCCATCCCTGGCGTCCTTCATGTGTTCTTACCACACACACTGTTCCCTCTGAAACACATGAATAGTTGCATTCAATGGAACTTTTCATAGATTTGTCCTGTGTTTATTTCTTTCCACAGATCTCCTCAATAATTGAGCAAATGAATAAGTGGGACCAGAGCCTGGCGAGTCAGAACGCTACATTTTCTACTTTACTGAATAATCATTTACTACAAAGTGAATTTGACCAGCCATTCTAAATCTTTATCTGTCTAAATTGTATTTAAATTTCTAGTCCGAAAATATTAAATAAATCTGTGAAATTGTGTATTGTGTTTTTTTTTCTTTCAATTTTTATGCTGTATTGCTCTATTCTTCAGTTACAAACAAATCAAAATCATCTAAGATTTATTTTTGTTGACTCGCATCAGAGGTAAGAGATGGATACATTAGTCGTATAAAGTTTTCAAGTTGTTCCTAGATAGACTGCTTATGTTATTTGGTCTAATATATTATAATTCTTTCTGCTGTCAAGGAAAATAAATAAATATTTAATAATACATGTTTTGGTGAGTGCCTTCAGTGCACTGACTTCATAACCAATCAGATTCAATTAGTAATTATGATTTGTAAAAGACATTTCAACCTTTGTGCAGTCACAGGTTGAATTGCCTTGTATAAATTATATCAGAGTCAACATTTGATCAGGAATTACAATTTTTGGATAGAATTAATTGGCTCTTTATGCACAAATCTTCCAGTTTTCATTCTAAAATATAAAGTATTCAAACTTACAAGCATACTCCTCATTTTAAAATATCTATCCGAGCAGTGTGTGTTATTCAATAAGATGAATTCTTTAACACTTTATTTCCACTGTTTATGTTCTTGTAAAAAAATTACAATTACTTCATTTATTAATTTTTATCCACAAATATAACAGCAAATTCTAAAGTGCAACCTATTCACTTGGTTCCTTGCTGTGTATTATTTTATTTGATGGTAAAATTGAAGGCTGACTAATGAGGTGGAACCAACCTCATGAACCCAATTTATGAAATTAATTGTTTACATTGCAACATGTGTTATACTGGTCAAACTGAACACACTTTTTAAAATTTCCAATTAATGAACATAAAAACAATTTGCAATTCACAAAGTTTGAAATTATTCAGTTATGTCTAAAGTAGGACAATTACAACTGGAAAGGGCCAAAATTTTATATGAGGAAAACTAGTATTAAATTAAATTAATTTGGATATTTAATTTTCTGTTTAGACCTTATTAATAACTAAACTAAAACTATACTGATGATGATCATTAAAATATAATTTAAGAAATGTTGCCCATAAGATCAAACAATTCAGCTGCAACTATATTTAAATGAAACTGTATGATGTATTGTTATTGCCAATTATTTTTAACATTTTATTTCATAAGTTATTCATTGCCAAAAATTATGCTCAATATAATTCAATGTGTTTGCAACACTCATAGTGATGTATGAATTACTGCTACAGAAATTTCTCTCCAAATTTTAATTATTTGTTGTGATTAAATAATACTACAGGAAATAAATTGTATTTTTCATTTATATTCAATTATATTAATTTTTTATTCATTTTATATAAATATTGTTTTTATTTTTTGATATTCATAGTTTGGTCACAATAGTATACCAGATTTGTGCACCTGAAGAATTTACAAGAAAAGGAACGAAATTTTATGTTTACGATTGGTTTTACTTCTGCTTAAAGCAGTTTCTTTTTGCATTGTTGTGTATCAAATTTCTATCGATTGTCTCGTATACAAGAATATGCTGAGCTGTTTTGTTGGCAAGCCTGCTTAGCTTTATTTAACAACAAGTTCGGAAAATGTGAAAGTGACGTCACGATCAGTTTAAAAACATGTGTACAATCAATTCTACCTGAAATAAACAGTAATTATTATCACGTGGTCATCTAAAGTGTTGAGAGTTGAGGTGTAAGTGATAGCAGGCAATAACGATTCCAGTGCGTTTTATATTCTATAAATATGGATTTCGATACTACGTGGGACATTGATAAATACAAACGGGATTACGAATCGGAAGATCATTGGCAATTAAAGCGTAGATTTATGGCTCACTTCAAAGAACGAATAGCCGAATCAAGGTTAGTTTGCTTAACGCAAGTGTTTTCCAACATAAAATTCTTAGGCTGTAGATATCCCGTGGAAACCATGAACGTCGTTTCTGAAATGGCTAAAGAAATTGATGGGTGTTGGGAACGTCGCAATCCTTCTATTCAACGATCATTTGTCAAAGCTTCTGACGCTGTCAAGCGGAACACTTCTCTTAGAATCGAACCCTCGACTTCAGGTAATCACAACGCAGAAGACTCGAAATCTTACATGCCTGTTTATGACTTCATTATCGTTGAATATACTCAAAATGCTGATGAGTCTGCCTTTAACATTCTAACCAGATCTTCCATACTCAGCAAAAATCCAGTGTCGGTTGTTCAAAGTGCGGGGACAAAACCTGGCGAAATTAAAACTGTACTAAATATCAAAGGTATTCTCAGATTAGAGGCGACGGGCTCCAGTGCCAAAATATCGAGGGATCAAGCCGCAGTAGACGCCTTGGCCAAGTTGAGAGCAAACTGTTACACGATAAAGGTAAAAACCAAATTTCACTCTGACCAGGTCATAGATAAGGCGTTGGTTGATTCGTCCACAACTCTAGGATCTGGATCCAGTTACGCTCCACTTCCGGATGATAACATAGGGAAAAAATTAATGGCATTAATGGGTTGGTCCGGTGGAGGGCTTGGTAAAAATCAACAAGGAATGACTCAACCAATAGAATCAACAGTGAAAATATCAAGAGCGGGGCTAGGATCGGCGACCCAAAATAAAGGAAGTTTTATGAAAGAAATTGAAAAAATACTCAAAGAATACGTAAAGGACTCGAGTAATCAAAAGGACTTGGTTTTCAGTAGCGAGTTTACCAAAGAAGAACGCAAATTAATTCACCTCAAAGCCCTCAAGCTCCATTTAAAATCTCAGAGTCACGGAAAAGGCTTTGAGCGTTTTATTGTTCTTTCCAAGAAACGTAATATATTTCAAATTTTTAGAGAGCTTGAACTTGCTGGTGGTTCAAATGACAAGTATGAACTGCAAAAACCACAGAAACAGTAATTGTGATTGTCAAGTAAACTAATTAATTATGAAGCACTAAGACTTTCCCGCATATACAGTATATTTTGCCTTTAATGATTGTATTTAATGACATTGTGCAAATTAGTTAAATAAAACAGAATAAAGGCTATTTTTATGTTTTTCTCATGAAATTTTTGAATTAGAACTACTTTGTTACTGTTCGGCTTGTCATGAATCAAGATAATTTACAAAATATTTATTTGAGGTAAGTAATACAATTTATTTTAAATTCTAATTCTTTGGTAAGAATAGAAATTCACCTCAAATTAAGCACAATCCTTATGTAAATAGTAAAAATTTATGTAACATTGACCAATTTAGTAGTAAGTGTTTGAAACATCAAAGCAGAAATATATTACTTTTTAGTTGTGTTAAACTGTTTTCTTACCTCTATATTTCATTTGGGTAGCTGAAATCGAGGGTCAGTGTTGCTGTGTCAGGCAGGAATCGTTAAAAAAAATCTGTCTTGGGAGATAGTTGTGTGTCTCGTGTTTGCCAACCACATGGTAAAACTTAAGCAGGACAAGCTGTTATCATAACCCTGCCAAATGTACAGTTATTCATCATGTGCAATATTTATGTGCGGATTTTATGTTTAATTTTTGTCTTGAATATGTATATTTGTATATTGCCCACTCATTTCTTCATTTTTCTGTATATGTGGTTACTTTCATGCTGTTAGTTTTTGTAATTTTCATGAAGTTATTTTCTCACCTTGTGTATAATGAGTAACTTGACGATATTATTACTGGATTAGACAGTAAAGTACTGGCAGATTCAATAATTATCCATTTGATTTGAATATCACACTTTTTTTTTTAATATACCCCTTCTGGTACTTTTATACTTTTATAAGTATTATCATTCCTTGGTACATGTATTAAACAATATCAAATCAATAAACATGAATTTTTTTATGACAAATTGGCTGTATTGTTTATTTATTATTACTTAATGTCAGATTATGTATTTTTTAAAAAACAATTTTATCTCTGTGATAAATATAGGTAGTATTTGGTAGACTAGCAAAATGACTTGTGATGAAAGGTGTTTTTAACTTCAGTTATGCTTGTGTTGGTTTCGGAACTTCATCATTTATAATCAGACCTTGGAATGGATAACTTATTTCTAACTACAGCCAGCTGCTCACTCAGTCACACATTGAATATTGCCCTTTTGTAAGAATATAGTTTATAATTCAGTAACTCAAAAATGGAAGAACTAGGTTACGCTTTCAATATATTCTATTCCACCACATGGAATTATTATTCAGAGACAATTTGAAGGGCAAAGATAAATTAGTCAAAACAATGTCAGATCTCAATCAATTTTATTTGTGACTACAAATAGGCCGTTACATATTAACAATTGTCAACAAGGAGCTGGAAATATACACAACAATGGAAATCAGTGTATATTTTCAACAATCTTCCACAATGAATTAAACAGTTCTGTAATCAGAAAAAGTCAATTTAATCTTGAACTTATTTCATTTCTCCTTAGCCAATCCTATTGTTCAAATAATTTATACAACTATTTGAATTACAATCCTGATGTGTGGAATGAAATTATAATGAACATTGTCTACTTGAAGCATTTATCTTCATTAATGAATGTAGGCTTTCCCGGTGAATAATTTGGATGAAATCTTCACGGTTAACGAACCGGGTCAGGTTTTTTAAACGAACACAATGTTTCTGCGGCCATTTTTCTGCCTGAAGACGGCGGCAGAAATTAGCTGCAGAAATATGTTCTTTTTAAAAACCTGACCTGGTTGGGTAACCATGAAGATTTCATCCGATTTATCTTCATGTGATTTGCATGAAGAATTACTAATTATATTATTGTAAATAAGTCATTAACTTTAAATAGCTTAACTGTTATAGCATATTAGTAATAAAAAATCAACTGATGTAAATAGTCAATATTCATTATTAATAACAAAGGTGTGCAGCACTAACCTGTTTGAATAGAAAGATACGTGCAAAAACAGTTTCATTCTATTGGGGTTTCTGTATGCAGAATCGTATGTGCATAGTATGGAGGATGCTAAGTTGTAATGTTTTCCAATAATTTTCATATTAGAGATTAAACTCAGCTTACACGGGGGCCTGCATTATTGGGAAAGCGTCAGGAGGGAGGTGGGAAGGATATTTTGATTGGTTTGCAGTCAGGTGGAGGATGGTGTTGTTTTTATAGCCCAGAAAAGAAGGTTGTGGTAGATGGTATTTTCTATATTAAATTGGCAAAGTGTGTAGAGAAATATATCAAAGCATTCAGATTGGAGATTTAATACTACCATTGATAATCACAAGCAGACTCCAGAACGAGTCGGACGTAATTTCAATTTTGTTTGTCATAGTGTGAGTTCCAGATACAGGTCTCAGACAATCAATTGTAAATTTTTGTTTATGATTTACTGCAAAGTATACTTTATGCTATTTAATTTATTGTACTATAATTTATATTTATTATAAAAGTAATCATATTCAAAGGCAGAAGAATTGATTCCAATTGAAGCGCAGCCAAAGGCCATGAAACTAAACTTGGAAGTTTCTGATCTTCTAAATTCAGCTTCTTGTCCATTAACTGAGCTTCAACTGGAATCAGTTCTACTGCCTTTGAATCTTTCATCCTTGATAAATTTACACTATGTCAATTATTTGTTGATGCCCTAAAGTTATGCAGTGAAGAATGTGACTAAGGTGTATATAAGCGATGGGTGGGTCTCAGGAGTTGACTCCTCAGATGGTAGAGTCTGCCCAGGCAAGTTGAAGGTCCCAGGTTCGATTCTAGGTCTGGTAGAGATTTTCCCAACCTGAATTGAGTTATCCGAGTTTATCTCTTGATTTGATTTATAATTTAACATGCACACATGCCTTACTATATATATCGGCTATCCGATCACTGGAAATGTCTTCTTAACCTTCTGATGAAGGGGGCGGTGCCTCCGAAAATTCAAGTTCTCCAAAACTCACAAGGTGTCTACCATCTATGAACCTCAGGTAAGTCATCTTCTTTCTATCTCTCTGTCCTTTCCCCATTAATTATATATATATTTATATATATATCGGGTAGCCGATCACTGGAAATGTCTTCCTAACTTTCTGATGAAGGGGACGGTGCCTCTGAAAATTCAAGTACTCTAAACCTCATAAGGTGTCTACCATCTATGAACCTCAGGTAAGTCACCTTCTTCCTATCTCTGTCCTTTCCCCATTAATTGTTTTAATTAACATGACAATGTCATTTCCTGACTCATATATATTATTCTCAATTTTTTTTAAAATTAGAGTGTTGATGGTGACCTTCAATTCTCTCCTATTCATTAGAATTGATGAAGGAAAGAACAGCCTTTCACAGTCATAATTATTAATTTGGCTCAAAATAACTAGGAGATTTTGATCAATTAATCAACACTGATTAAAGCCATTTGTACTTGGACTGAATAACCTCAGGATATTTAGTTTAATGCGAATTGACGTTGGTACACTATGGAATATATAATCGGTATCCAAATAAATAATTGTGACTGTAAAAGGTTGTTCTTTCCTTCATTCTTAATTTAGTTGTTAATATTATTTTGATAATCATCCACATTTGATTTTTTGAATGTCAAAATTTCAATTATACAACAGACCTTAAAACCAGGCAGGCTCTTGTAAAGATAATTAAAAATTGTCTACGCTTTTCTCATACGACTGATCAATCTGCGGATATCACAAGTCTAATTCAAATTTGGCGCTCGAAAGAAAAGTTCACACGCGAAGCATCCAACAACATTATAACTTTTTTTTTCTAAATCTTAAAACTCGCTGTCTTGATAAAAACGAAGGAGTAAAGCGTAACAGACAGAATTAATTTGCATATTTATGTCTATATTTTAAATATAATAATTTACTGGAAGTAATGTCACGCCTGAGATCTTTGCTGTGGTTCTTCTTTGCCAGGCATTTTAAATTATTTTGTAAACATTTGCCTTTTGATGGAGATTTAATTTATGAATTAAAGTCCGCTTTTGGCAAATACGAATACTGTAACAACCAACGGTAAGTAAACGATGCTGTTTTAATTAAGTAATGCAAATTGCACCATTTGGTACATTATATAGTAACTGAAAATAAGTAATAACAAAAATACTGAAATAACCGGATTATAAAGCTTAGAGTAAAGGTATTGTACATAGTCTAAAATTCATATTAATAAAACTCGCAGTTTGTTTACCTTAATAATGCTGTGATACTAACATCACATTATCTTTTTTCCAGGTGCCACATACGGATTTACCATTTAGCTGCTGGAAAAATCCTAGAATATTCTGTTGTACAATGAAGGTGAGTTATGTGACACTATTTATCATCACATAATATTCATGGGAAAATCAATTCTAACCTTTATTTTTCTGCCATCATCAGCCTGAAGAATATTGATGCGTGCTGAATGTCTGACTTGCGCAGCAGCCACTCATCACGGAAGGAAGGTCTCCGGAGGAAACGACCATCCACCTGGGGTGAGTGGGCCTTCATTCTGGGCAAGTTAACTTTTTGGATGAAAGATGAATTTGGTTACAGCAGTGACGCTCAAAATTGTAATTTGAAAATGAGAAAGTATCCCTTAATTTATTTACTAACTCACTTATGTATAATTTAGCATTGGATTTGCCTACAATGAAAATTGAATAATGAAGTGAAGTAATACATATTTTCATCTACCTTTCCTTGTCGTCGCTGCTGCTACTAAACTTGTCTTGTTCCACATTTTGTAAGAGTAGTTTCCTTCCTGCAATATTTTGATACATTTACCACCCTTGCTGTCTTCGTCATCCCCCACGTTGATCTCGCTAGTTGTGTACTTATTTACAAACGGAAAATATTTGAAATAACTTTAGTTGCCTTCTTTTTATTTCACTCTTTCGGAGCCCAATCTGATGATTTACTCTAGTCTTCAAAATTCAGTTGTCTGAAACTTTGGATTCTTTTTAGTTTCATTGTTTATCATGTTGATCCCATTTTATTACTCCTTCAAAACTTTCACACACACATTCTTGACTTGAGAAAATTAGGTTACTGTGTCTACATTCTCACTGTCATTGTAGTTTCTTTTTGCAAGAATAAATATTTAAACCCGACCGGATCAATTGGTTTTTGCTATTATTTAATTTAATTTCTGTTTCCATTTTGTAAAATCTTCTACCTACTCAAAGCTTACCTTCTCTCAAACAAGTTGAACACATTAGTTAAGCTCGCACATTCCTCAATCCCTCTGTCTGTGTAGAATCACAGTGGTGACTTTGCTACTCTTCTATCATTTAATTTTCTAAATAACATTTCAGGCACATTCCTCATTGTGTAGGAATTCATACATTTTCAAATAACATGTCTTCCTCTGTAGTGCAGGGTGAGTCCACATACTTTGCCTTTGTACTTCTGGCGTGCTGTGTATCAATATCCTTTCATTTTCAGCCTATCTTTCAATACATGTCCGTTGGCCTCTATCACAGAAACACATCTGCCGCCTTCATCTGTGGTTTTACGAGTCCAAAAATAAACTATCTCCAAATTAACAGCTACAAGTCTCGGAAATAAATTAAGTTTTTGAATAAATATGTTCACAGTAACAAGTCTGGCTTCCTCCTCTCTGCTTTCAAGAGTCCAAAAATAAACTATCTCCAAACTACCGGTTATGAGTCTCTCACAGTTGCAACTCTCAGAAATAAACTATCTCCAGCTTTTACCTCTAGTAAAGTTTTCATCCAACTCCCACCTCTGTGATTCTCAGAAATAAACTATCTCCAGCTTTTAATGCCACAAAGATTTTGGATATTTCAATATTTTCATTTAAGCTTTCTTTGATGTTTTATGTAACTTGTTCTTTTTGCAGACCTACCTTTGAGGAGCTTGTAGACCGGGGGCTTTTAAATCCTCGGTCCACTCGCTCCTCAAATTGCTGGACAGGGAAGCTGTGGAATCAGAAAAGTGTCTGCGCTGGACAGAAAAGCTTTTTTATTATGTTGGACTTAGGGCGATTTTTCACAGCCCCCTGGCCGCCAGGCGCCGCTGTCAAGCTGCTGTTGCTGCTACTCAACAGCTGAAGCTCGGATTTTTTAAAAATGAAGGAAAGGATTTAAAATTTGTAAATCATTGACAACAATAAACAAATTGTAATGGTACAAACTGCTGTCTTTATTCCCATCTAAACACCATAGTATATCATTAGGTTAACAATGAATCAAACATTAAGTATTTATACATTTAATTAACCTTTAAAATCAACATTAACATAATTGAGTTTTTGTAACCCACATAAGAAAGAATAGTACAAAAGTAAAAATACAATTGTTGAAGTGAAGAAAATTCAACAGAAGTCCAGGAATCACCTGCAACAAAAAAGAATATTAACAAAAGAGGAAGTACAATAAAATGAAGTGAATAAATTCATTAATATGCAAAGGTACAATTTCAAAATTTACAGTATCTAAGTGAAAGCAACAAGTATTTATGTAGAAACATTTCTCGGGTTTCCAAGCGGGTAGTCTCGGTAAACAGCAATGTTTCGACAGATAGCAACTCAGTCGTCTTCCAATTCAGCCTGGAAGATGACACAGTTGCTATCTGTCAAAACGTCGCTGTTTACAGAGGCTACCCGGTTGGAAACCTGAGAAACGTTTCTACATATTCTTCACCGGGAAAGCCTTCGTTCTTTAACAAGTATTTAGTTTCATATAATTCAGAAGTTATGAAAGCAATTGCCCTCAGGAAAATTCACTAAAAAGCAAAGTGAATCTGCTATGAAATATTTGATTTACAGTACATATACAATATTTTACAAAATTAATGACTCCATTACTCACCAGGTCAAGCTTCACCCCGTTGTGAATCACTTCTTCCTGCTTTCAGATTCTCACCTGAAAATTAGAATATTCACATTAACTTTATAATGAACTTTCACAATTGTTTTATCTCTAAAGCACCAGACCAACAAGATCAAGATAAACAGCAAAAAATGGCCCTGTACACTCACAGAGCCTCCATGCTATCCTGTAAGTTGGCAGTTGTGTTGAACCACTTATTTTTAGCCATTATTTTGAACTGTTCTTTCACATATTTATTAAATAAAAAATAGTACCAAGTCACCTCAAGGTGTTAGTTATTTGGAACCCACAATACAGACAGCATTAAGTTCAGACACTGCTCCAAATGTGAGGAGCTAACCATATCATGCAAGAATTAACAAAAAAAAGTGCAAATTGCTGGAAGACAAGTGAACAAATCATTAAAGTTGTTAAATGTTGCTTTAAAAATTGGGGAGATTATGAATAAATGTTAGCCAAAAAACAGGAAACTGCCAGAAAATTAAAGAAATATTAATGAATAAACCACTTGTTCATAAAAATAAAAGCTCATTCCTTTAGTTCTAATACTGCTTCACCTATCTACAAATACCAAACAGATTGGCATGTGTGTGGCTCAGCCGGCACACCTGCAGTGTGGAGGGCCCATAAAGAAAATTAGTGTGTTTTCAAGATTAACTAACAAATTGTGAAGAGAGATGAAACACAAATTTCACTTGGAATTGGCGCAAGACTGGAAATGCATTCTCACTCATATGAACAACATGCAAAGGGAAAAGAAATTCCAGTTTAAATGCAGCTAAAGCAAAGAAGTATAGAAGGGGAGATATCAACATCATATCTTAGCAGAAAATTTCACTTTATCTTAGTTATGTGAACAAAGGAAATCACAACACTAACAATTGTTCAGGCATTAATATTTATTAATTTTTACTTATAGATAGAAATTTCACTCATAAAATTATTCGACAGAAGCTTTGACAGGCACTGAGGAGAAATCCAAACAATGCAAACACCTGTGAATACCAAAAGATTTAAGAACAGATTAATATTGTAAATGAATAAATGCAAGGACTATGAAACAAGTAATGTCCTCAGTTCAATTCCCAGTCCAGTCAATTCTCAATGTTTGAAATATTGATTTAAATAATTTTGTCAAAACTAGTAGCACATATGAACCAAAATGAAGGAAGACATCTTCAATTACAAGCCTCCACACTATACTTCTCTCCCAAACATTAACTTATTAAAAATTAAAATATTTTCAACAGAAAATTGTGAAAATACACTTCTAAAAATGCCAGAACTGGTGAAGTTATATCCTCACATATACAACCCTAACTCATGATTGGTGCACAACTATATGTCAGTCTGTTAACAGATATACAACAAAGGGAAAATCATGATATATAAATTTGGTGGATCGTATTACCCTTTAGCCAAAATGCCATTATATCCACTTGGATTTCACCAACAGGATAATCAGTGTTAGGATTGCTTCATGTTATTTAACTGCAGTTAGTAAAATTAATAATTTCCTTAAGCTATTTTGTGAGTTGGTTAATTTCAATCTAAACTGGCAATTTTGCTTTTTATTACAAGACATGGAATTTAATGGTTAAATTATTTAACAAGAATTGAAACCCATAAGGCAGGATACAAAATGTGTTCATACAAATGATGGCATAGAACTAACCATGTTGCAGAAAGGAAGAGTGAACAATATGGAAGACGTTGACCAAGAAGGGATAGATTGGGCCACATTTTGAGACATTGGCCAATTTTGTACAACAAAAAGAATAGTTATGGGCAAGCAGTAAATAGGACTATGTCAATGGATTTTGTTGTAGTAAGGATTCAATGAAAGATTTCAGAAACTGCAGAAATATATACTTTTCCTTGGAGTGTCAAATTGACGTTTTAAATCTAACGTATACGTTCATATTCCCCTTTAGACCTAAAGCTCTAATGCACACAGCAAATGCCGACGTATTTTAACCATTTCGAGGAAATTTTTCCCGTATGAATTTTCAATTTAAAGTTTGTCTGTTAAACGTTGCACTTCTCATTACGTCATATTTATAGTTACCGAATCATTACGCGCACGTTTAAATAGATCTCTGAAGTTAATGACTAGCCTTTGAAGCAATTTATTGCTTAAGCTGTAAACGTTTATAAAGGTAATACTGAGAGAAATCTCTAGTTATACAAAAAAGCTTTGGATTTATCTGATAGGCTTGCATTTAAAATTTCGATGAAGGTTATGTCGAGACGGTGTACAATAAAACACGTGTACAAGAAAAATAAAGTCTAGTATCAGTCGCGTTTAATTTTCTTTAGTTGAGAAGAGAAAATCGGATGGTGAATAATATAGACTAGTACTACGAATTAATACTGAAGATTACGTCAAAACTTGAAGGGACATTCTCTCTCTTTAGTCGAAACATACCTTATTAATGTAAGCCAGCAATCTGAATGGGACCTTCACAGAGTTGAATTGACACACGGAATCAACACATCCCCTCCACTCAACTCAAAGAGTATCGTAATACATTAAGAAACTCTTTGACTACAAATCACGTCAAAGAGTATTTAATATTTCAACTTGATAATACACTTTTACAACATTGAAGGTAGAATGATAATGTAAGAAGTATTAAGAGTTATTCAATGAAAATATTTTAAATATTTCTAACTTTAACGCATTCCATAAAAGATTAAGTTAAGATTTTTTGCAATTTTCTCTACGGTCTGAATGATTATGGTATTATTTTGTTCACATGGATATCGCACATCTGAAGTATAATTTTAACTTTCGCCATGGTAGTTTATTCGTGCTTAAATATAAATATTTTTAATAGCAGTGTTGTTATGAAGTTCACCTCTGCCCATAGGATAAAGGAAAGCATCCCAGTGGTCGTCTCTGACACGATTAAATAAACATCGTCTGCAGCGACGTTCACATGTTATTGGGATGTAAATAATGCAGTTGTCAAATTTGTAATCGCTAATAAATTCCAAAATTACGGCTTCGACGATGGAAGCTTCTCAAAATGGTAACGGAATTCCATATAGCAAGTCAGGGGATCCTTCACAAGACGAAGTAAGCCGTATAAATGGTTACTTTTGTTAATATAAATGCCATGCATTAGCGCGTGTTGCAATAATCCAGTCTGGTAAATTCCCCTCGCTGCTGTCTTTTAACAGTTCTAATTGTCCAGAAATGAAAATTTATACGCCAGCAGGTTATAATGAAGCGAATCTAACGCTTTAGTTTTTAATTAAAGTTTTGCCCAGTAATAGGTTATGTAAACAAACCGGCGCGCTTTAAAAAGTTCTGAAACCATTTCCTACATTCAAAAAACCATATATATATATACGATTATGAGCCAACTACAAGCACAAGTGACAGGAAATGTATATTTAAATTTTCATATGAAATAAGTTGAACGATGTGAAATCATTTTGTGTTATATAACATTTGAGGTTTCCTTGAAGTGTAAAACTGTGAAACATCGTTGTTTTACAACATACTGTGTATTTTATTCCAAAGCCAGTTTATTCGGCATACTTATATTACTCAATTTTATTGCTTTTATTTATGCGAAACTGGTGGAGTGAAACCCCCCACGTATACACCCCTTACTCACGATTTGTGCACAACTAGAGACACAGTCTGTTAACGTGTATACAATGAAGGGAAAATCCAGAGGTATATGTTTTGGGGTATTATATTCCCCATTAGTCAATTTATGCTTGTAAAATTTAATCACTAAATTACATTAACTGTTACTGCAGATTATATATAAAGCAGTTCATAATTTACAAAATAAAATGTAAATTTACATACATAATCAGGAATACATGACTGACAACCAGCAGCAGGCAAGTCACAGAACCATACATCGCCCTTCTGGCTGCCCAGTCACCCGCAGATGTTTGTAGACTCCTACACACATTACAAGTTATATATTTTATTCATTTCATAATTTTTTTCTGTTCTACAAAGTGTTTATTATGTTATTTACACTTATTTAAATAATTCAACTTGTGAATAATGAATCATTATTTAAAATAAAAGTTAAATGTGCCTGAAAGACAATACTAAATTTTACAATTATTATTTTTTTCAGAAATTACTTCAACCATTCAAATATATACTTCAAGTTCCTGGAAAACAGATTCGAGCTAAGCTAGCACATGCTTTCAACTTCTGGCTGAATATTCCTGCCGACAAACTGAATGTAGTCGGTGATATTGTGCAAATGCTTCACAATTCTAGTCTTCTGTAAGTACACTGTAGTGGAGTAACAATTGTGGTTTCTTTTTCATTTCTTATGTTTAACACTTTCAAAATTAAGGTATCATTTGTCAATCAGAATTTATTTCACGTTTATAGTGGCGCATATCCACATTTCATTAGTGGGTTTTTACATGCAGAGTGGTAAGTAATTTCCTATGATGTAGAAGAAATTAAACATTTGACAATGTTGGTTATATAGAAACTAACAGCAGTTTTAAATGTGTGGTTTTAAAGTTTCTTTTATAGACATTTTTGCCATGCACACATACTAACAGTCAGTTTATTGTCTGAATTGATTTCAATTTTTTTTTAAATGTGAACTTAAAGGAATATGTTTTACATGAATTCAATATGTTAAACATAAGAAATGAATTATTAAAATCTTTTATGCATTTGTTTTGCATGTGTGTTTTTTTAAACTGGCAGAGTTGGAATGTTCATTTTATTACTCAAAGTACTCCAATCAAAGATTAGACCAATTTACTCCACTTAATTTGTGTAATGTTATGTGCAATTATGTTTTTGTAGAAGTTATTTATATCAAAAGCATTTGTAATATGACTTAAGATATTGTGTGAATTAATCATTACAAACCATTGAAAAATGTTTACTGTAAGTGTATAGATGAGAAAATTTCCTTCTACATAGCTGATTAGACACATTCACACCACCAATTCGGTTTTGGATTACTTTGTTTATTTAAATGAATGCAATTATTATTTTTACTGTCTATTGTCATATTATGTAGTCTCTATTCACGGCTCAAAGAAGGTATTGATGGGAGGGCAATTTAAGACTCTACTACATCATATCTGAAGACTAATAAATTTTCATGAATTCATTGTTTTTGATCCAAGAAAATTTTGCAGTAAACTTAATTTTTCCAAGTTCTATTTAATCTACCACGACATTCCATTAGAGGTGATTAATTAAACACAACTTCAGCACCAAAATTTACACGTAAAAATAAATTTTGTAATTTAATTTTTTTGTGATTAATAATCTGGAAATTGATGCTTGAATATCAAAATAGCATTTACTTGCACTAACCAAAGTGCTCATTGCAAATTGGGGCAATCTTGTGTTGTACATCTTTTTATTGTGATTAACTATTTCATAAATATAAGTGAGTTTGTTGTGTTTTGGGTTTATGCTTTTCAGCAAAATGTCGTGGTTTGAATTCTCTCTTACTTTGTATTTACATACACCATTGGTTGACAGCTGCAGGATTAGTTTACTGTTGATGTTTGCTGAAGTGCATTTTATTTGGCTCAATCCACTCTTAAGTAGGAACTATGTGTCAACAGCCTACGCTATTCACCTTCATGAATTTATCACATTGTAAGATTGGACCTCATTCTTTCTTTACAGCATAGATGATATCCAAGACAATTCTGTTCTTCGAAGAGGAATTCCTGTGGCTCATTCAATTTATGGTGTTGCCAGTACAATAAATGCAGCAAACTATGTATTATTTATAGCTTTAGAGAGGGTTTTAAGCCTTGGCCACATGGAAGCAACTACCGTGTATACTGAACAGCTTTTAGAACTGCACCGAGGCCAAGGTATAGAACTCTACTGGCGTGACAATTTTATTTGTCCATCAGAAGAGGAATATAAACAAATGACTATTCGAAGTAAGTAAAAAACTAAAAGACTGATTACTTTTATTTCTAGTCTGATTACTACAGAGTGTTGCACATAAAACTGGCCCTAACCAGATGAACGAGTTTGCTTAGTTACTTGAAATTGATGTTCTATCAACATCTAGTGAAAAGGTGGAGTTCAATGGGAAGACAGTGTTGTTAATTTTAAAAGAGATAAGGAATTGACTGTTTGTAGTCAATTGTAGTTTGTCATGGCAGACCTAATGGCACAAATCATAAGAAACCCCAAAACACTTTTCAAATTGTAAATTGTCTCACATTATTTTTTTAATTCTTCCGTGTTTTAATGTAGGTAACTGTTCTTATTTTCAGAAACTGGTGGATTGTTCATGCTTGCTATTAGGCTAATGCAACTGTTCAGTGAAAATCAGTCTGACTTCACAAAACTCACAGGGATTTTAGGATTGTATTTCCAAATTAGAGATGACTACTGTAATCTCTGCTTACAAGAGGTAACTCTATGTTTACTATTTTCCTGTATTCCAGTGGCCATATTCACTTTCAGTGGCTAAGAGCAATGATATTTTTTCATGTCTATAAAATTAACTGGGGTTCAAAATATCCGAGATGTTAATTACAAAATACAATTATTAACAAATTCACATTACTGACATATATATTATAGCCATTCATGTCTGTAATGCAGAAAAATTTTGTGGTTTATCTATGGGATATTAACAACTTTTTTTTTTGGTGTAATTTTCTTACTTTTATATTTTTCATTAATGTTTCAGTATTCTGAAAATAAGAGCTTTTGTGAAGATTTAACAGAAGGCAAATTCAGTTTTCCAATTATTCACGCTATTCACAGCCAACCAACAGAAAGGCAAGTAATTCGTATCCTATTGCAAAGATTCTATTATTTTGAATGATTAGAAATAAAAATACATCTGTACAGATTAAGGGGAATTCATCTTCTCATATTAGTTAATGTAGATTTTGTAATTCCTGTTGTCTTTGATTTACTACATAAAATTTTAGCCAAGGCGAACTTGACATCGTAATTGTGAAATATTAGTATGTGTTTGTGGTGACTTTTCAGTGTAAGGAGTTTCTCCAACTTTATCAGCAGATTGTATTCATATCATTTCCTTCCTCCACAATGAGTTCAGTAAGCTTCGGTCTTTCTTATCCTTTAATTTAATACTTGTTAACCTGTTTACATATACAATTATTTTCAATTTTTATTTAAAGTTTGTTCATTTAACATTATTAAACAAACAATTTAGAAATAAAATTGTGAATAATTGTATATGATAGGTTTTTAATTGTTCAATAGATTTTGTGAACCTATTTTGTTTTATATGATTTTTGAGTATTTCTAGTGTGGTGACTCATGACCCCTACATTGAAGCGGTAAAGCAAAAATAATTTAGTTTTTGTTATTTGCGTAAAGCAGGACGAAAAAGCGAGGGTGGTTTGGTCAAGGCCGAGTAGGCGGGAAACATTGCCGATTACAACATTATTTATTGCCTGGAGTGCATTGTATTTGGACAGTTGGTCCCGGGAGCTGTCCTGAGAAAGACTGGGTGAGAGAGCAGTGGCTGAAGAAGCAACATGCGTAAAAGTTAACTTCGGCATGTTTTGCGAAAGAAGATTCATTTGATGGGAGTACGGAGATTTAACCTGAAGAAGAGGCGCTAGAGGAGACGTGTCCAGCAAAGGAACCTCCGGCAACGGCAAAACAAGAACGACAACACCACGCAGAACATCTGGTAACGGCATTTTTACCCGGTTTCCACTTAAACCATTCTCGTTGATTCGCGATTGTGTTTTTATTTCAATTATATCGTTTGTCACCCGCGTTCCCGGGAGCAGCCATTTAGAAGCTGCATAGATTCTTTTTGCTTTACTGACTGAACCAATTTGATGATAAATTTTATTCGTAAATTTATATTTTTACTAAAACTTAATTTGAGTTAATTTCTTTTGTAAAGTTTATATTGTATTGCCACGATTTAGGTCTTTATTATCATCATAATTAAATGCAATATATTCAAATTAAATATACTCTTTTTATTATTTAACAATTCCTTGTTATAATAATATTTTTGCGGTGTAAACAAAGAGTAAACACCACACTAGTGAGTGTGAAACATGGTAATTAATGTTCTTAATTTTATTTAAAATTTAATTATAAGTATTGTAACGTTGCTTTCAGCTGTACATTAGACACAGAAATATTACCTCAACTGTCTATAATGTTGTTTATATGATAAAATATTATCAGCATGTTTTCTAATATATCATTGAATTAAATATGCATGAATAATCTTTAACTTAAAATTCAGATATCTTACGTCAACGAACCAGAGATGTAGAAGTGAAGAAGTACTGTATTTCATTGTTAGATAAGTATGGTTCTTTCAGTTACACACGTAAAACATTGGAATCCTTAGATGCAGAAGCTCGAGCGGAGATACAAAGACTTGGAGGTAATCCTCTGATGGAATCTGTCCTTGATGGGTTATTGAGTTGGAAAACTGACATAAAATCTAAAAATGCTGTAGTAGCTGAATGAATGTAAAATCATTTGTGTCAACTGATCCTTGTAATATTTTAGGAAAACTTTATGTATTTGTGAATTCATTATTGGAGAAATTGTAATGTATAGCTATCTGCAGTTTCAATTACTTTTATTTGTAAGTAATTGTTTCTTTATATAGACTGAATTGAAACCATAAATTGTTAAATATTAATGGTGTTTAATGTTTTGTTAGCAGCTTAATGATGATTTTAATTTTAAATCATTTTTCAAAGTAACTTTTTAAAGTAATTAGCCATAACAAATTCTGTATGTTTGCTTGTTTTCAATAACATTTCCAAAAAATTTTCAATGTGGAACAGTAATTTGATAATTTGAATACATGTTTCATTTTTTCTATTTACTTTCCTGACACAGAAAAATATATTATTTGCGTTTCAACAATTGTGGAAATTGTAGTGGTCCTGTATTGTAGAAATAATATGTGGACTGTATGAATCTATGAGAGCGGCTTGTAGGTGAGCTTATTCTGTAGCTTTTCTTGACTTGAAATGTGATTTAGACAAGTGAATATATTTCATATCTATAATTTACAATGCATTTAGATGACTCTATGCTTTATTAAGTCACGTAGTTGTTCTCTTTCTTCTGTAAGTACAAATAAAATGACCAAATCACCACTTATGATTATTATTATTATTTCATGTCTCTGGAAACTTAAGTTTTAGCATTAAGTACAAAAATGTTTGTTACAAATGTGAGCATATGTATTTGTTATTAAATGATCTGAGGATTTCAAGAATTGTAATTGTGTGTTCAATATTATGAAAAATAGTCTAGAAGCTTGTAATATTTTTTCTTCATATTTATACTTTATTACTACACCTTATTATAAAACTGAAGAGTATTATTTTTATATGTATGTAGAAAATGA
The DNA here is from genome assembly GCA_034510155.1 of Eucriotettix oculatus. Lineage (NCBI taxonomy): Eukaryota > Metazoa > Arthropoda > Insecta > Orthoptera > Tetrigidae > Eucriotettix > Eucriotettix oculatus. The sequence goes on along the minus strand of CM067382.1, from coordinate 58,208,374 downwards.
TAATTTTAATTATTTTATGAAACGGTTTGTAATTTTGTTTACTTATCTTTTTTTTTAGTAAAATCAAATATTTTCTAAATTTTCAATAACTGTAGTCATATCAAAAACAAAGTTTCAACATTTTCTAATAAATTATTTTCCCATTTTGTTTCTTTTGTACTTTAGAAACATGGAAGAATTTGAAATTTCACATATTTGATTATCATCGTTCTTGGGTTGCTAATTGGATGATATTCTAATAGAGTAATCAAGTGTCACAGATGGTTGTTCAGAATTGGTAATTCAAGGACTGTCAAACAATTTATCTGGAATATTTTTCTAGTTTTAGATCATGTGTCAAGTATTAAACCAATCAAGTGATTTTTCCCATAAAATTGTTTTGCTTAAATGCTGTTTAAGAAAGTTCATAGACTTGAAAGATATTTTATATTAATTGTTTCACAACTTAAATTTTGTGAAGCAATTAATAATTTTGTATTCAGATAAACAGTGTGTATCAATTAGAAACATTAAATGGTTTTTGGCATGTTTGAGAATTAGGTCAGCATTGTTTCCAAATTCTTTTCATTTTCAAAATTGATGTATTTACAGTATTATTATTAGTGCATAGTAATTACATCCAGGCAGATTAGATCATGGTAAAATTCTATATTTTAAATATTTTACAATCAAAAGGAGGCCACATCACTTTTCCCCATTTCCACAATATGTACTTATTTCTATTTTGAATATAAATTATTTACACCTACACAGGACTTGGAAACTATTACTGTTTTACTTAAGGATTTAGCAGTAGATCAAATTAAGTATGATCAATTTTAGTTGATATATTACTTGGAGTATAGTTTTGTAATGCCATAGTACAATTCCTCTGTCTTCCAAATATAAATATTCCATTCAAGATGCTTATGAAATTAGTGTGAAGTATTGTGCAACTTTACATGAAAATAAATTATCTTTAGAGTTCTTCAACTACCTTTTCCACTCATTGTATAGTATATTTAATGCTACTATAATCTGGAAAATGTATTGCAATTAGAGTGCTTTGAATAGTATGTAATGAACTATTACATGGGATATTTTTTTTCTACAAACCCGACTGAGTTTGAAATATTTATAAGCTTTCCTATTTTGTCACTTTTACATACTTTTGTGGAACACAATTTCCATCAGTCAGTTTATGTGCCGAGCACTGACATTGGAACTTGTTAAAATTTAGACACCGCATTTAATTTGTGAAAGATGTGTGAATAGATTTTGATATTTATCACAAAAAGAGTGCAAATTATTGTGCACGTTCATTTACGTAACTCGTAATTTATGTGGGATTTGAATTTGCATGTCAGATATATAAAGGTGAATTTCTTCCACTGTCAAATTCTTTGCTTGAAAGGAGCAGATTCCCAGCTGAGTGTATGACTGATGAAATTGTGTGCGCATGGAATGCTGGGAGTCTCATTATTTATGCCTACAATTAAAAAGATACTGCTAATCAGATCTAAGAATTCTACACCAATCTGTGTTGGGCAAAATGGGGTGAAGAAATTTTATGTTAGTTTTTATAAGTCGGTATGAAGTATTGGTAATTTTTTTCTGATTCCATAACTAATTGAAAACCTTAGTCTTATGTTATATAAGAAGCTTGTACAAAATGTGAATTATTTTACTTGAGATAAATGCAGCTGTTGCTTTTATTTTATGTTTTGTTACTTAAGTTTGTATCTAGTCAAATATTATTAATACATAGAATGTGAATCCCTATTAATATAAAGTGTCAAATATATTAATCACTTTTAACATAACATTTCATTAGATTGAAGGAAAACCTTGACAATACCAAGTGCTGTGACTACTGTAGCTGAGTAGTATTGATGTAACTAATGAATATGACTAGCAATCACAGTGAATTTGATCAAAATTTAACAACACATGTAGTAATTTTTTTGTATAAGTGTTCATTATAACTAAGTTTGTAAGATCATTAATAAGACTATATTAAAGACATATTGATAAAATTCATTTTTTTCTGATTTAATTATTTTTTTTATATTCATTATGTATTAATTTGGGTTAAGTGAATTGCTGTTCAGAGTATTAATGGCAATTTAACAATATGTGTATGATGTATCCCAAACTTCACCACACTAGTCATCATATTTTAGGCAAGGGTAGAACTGCGGCAATAACTTGTTTCTTAATTAATGCTAACAAGTATACTAAACAACAAAACACTTCCTGGTGTGCACTGACTTTACTTTATTTTGTCATTACTTGTGCCAATGTAACGAGTGACCCACAGAAGTTGGTAATTTTTTAATATCTTGATTGACCACTTGACTGCTCGTCTTGGAGAAGAATGGCAATCAGAATTGGGCGTTTGCGTCTCATAACTCCTTAAAATAATAAAGCTGCTAAATTCAATTTATTCCACTTATCATCTGGCTCTAAAAAATATGGGGTTATATGTTTATAAAGTAGAAAAGCTGCCCTGAATGATGATCGGCTTTATTGGGTGGAGTTAAAAAAAAAATTCTGGAAGTTTCAGGCTAGATTCATAATTTCTACCAGAAGATACAATAAAATGTTTGTTTTAAACTGTAAGTTGGAACATTTATCAACATTAGATTATCACACTACATGATGCTTTTGAAAAATTACTCGCAGAGTCAGGAAATTTAGCAGAAAATTTTTTTAGCGAGCTTGTCACACGATTGTAGAGGCCGAAATGATTGTTACAACCAACAACTCGTATATGTATTGTTAGTATTCGGAATAAAAATGGAAAGCTTAACAATAAGTGAAACAGAAAGTTTATAACAGAAGCAAACATTAATAGTCCAAGATCTGATGTGAAGCATCTCATTCATCAGTCTGGAAGAGATTGCCCTCTATATCTAAAATTTTTCCATTTGGCAATCAATCTGATGGCTTTTTAAATATACATGCTTTGACAAGACCAAATAATTTTGTATGTTTAAAATTATCCTTCTGTTCATTAATTAATTGAATTAGTAAAAGCCATAGTAATATTGTGTATTAATCACATTTTCAATTGAATACAAGAGACAAAAATCCCTAGGAAAATTACAAATTAGATAGAATTATTTGTTTTATTAAAAAAATTAGTGTATTGGGTGTTTCATCATTAGGCCTATATTATAAATAAAATAAAACATTATTTTTATAATTATGTAAATATTAATATCAAACAAAAAAATCCTTCTTCAAATCCCATAACCTTAGAAGGACAAAGGAGGAAGTATAAAATTTCTAAGTCCTTCTCAAAGTTGAATTGGCCAATCAATATATTAACAAACTCAGCTGAGCAACATGTGAAGTCAGATTAATGTCAAAAAACCAGTGAAACAAAAATGGCAGGAATAGTATATTGTGACAAATTAAGTACCCATAGGGTCAAAAGTGGATATATGATAGTGGACACCAAGCTGATCAGTTTGATATCAGGGACCTAATGGCCTGAAACACAGTTAAAAAAAACACTGCACATTCCATAGCAAAACATTACTGCAACATAAGAAAACAATAGTAACACCTTACAGATCATAGAAATGGTTCAAAATGGCTACAACTAGTCTCAATGAAGAAAGCGCAGAAAATTTTGTTGTACAACGAGACTGGCAGCTAGGAAGGACTGTGCCAGTTCCTCGTCTGAGTTTCGTAGAGTAACGATTTCAAATGCCTCCAGAGGAGGGGAGATCCTGTGAACGCGGTGGCAATGGGACACGACCTCCACTTCCAATCCAACGATATAGGAAGGTATGATCAAGGTACGGAGCAGAATCCCCATCCACCAACAACCCTGGCAGCACATGTCTGCAGATAACGTGGACACTGAAACAGGGTGACAGGAGTTTCGGTCATAATAATTGTTTCTGAACAAATTGATCCACGAGCGTGGCGCAAGGATTTACATCGCTCCATCACGGCATCAACAGGCCTCACCCAAGGAGGATGATGTGGAACCGCTGGATCATCCATCGACATTCCATAAGGGGAAACTGCCTGACATCTTGGATTTTTTTATTATAAATATTCACATTTTAATGGCAAATATTTCGGGAACTATCAGTACCCGGACAAAAATTCTGCTGAAAAAAGTTTCTTAGATCATGGGACATATCGAATTGTGGTGCATTTTTTTTAAATTTTACTTTCTGGAATTAAGCCTTTGTCCTTCTAAGGTTATGGGATTTAAATAAGATTTTTTTTGTTTGATATATACCAAATTATTATAATAACAATAATTTTTATTTAATTTATTAGTTGTATTTTATTTATAATAAACGTAATGATCTAACAGTGGACTAGGATAGAAAGTCTCTACTGAACAGGAAACAAACCCAGAACTTCCGAGTCATGAGTGAGATTCTCTATCTCTACCATTTACTGAATCAATTTTTTCACAGCCTAATTTAAGGATTCCACCAAAAAAGAGTAACTTGGGTGTAATTTGATCATAGGTACAATGCCAATATTAAACATCATGTGGCAATGATTTGTGGCCAATAAACAATGATAAATTTAATAAATAAGCCATTGAAAATTTACGGATCTCATCAGGTTATTTACTTTTTAACCTTGAGAAATATCTAAGGCTGAAAAGTGTTCAAAAAACCCTCACAATTACACAAGTAAGAAAAAGTTATGAAATTAAATATAACGAGCATGATGTAGGTCTTTAAATATTGAATAATTTTAATAATTAACTTGTTCAATATTTCTTTCTGACTTCTTAGACACAAATTATTTTACGTTGGTACAATGGCTTAATCTCAGAACAAAATAAATGCATTCTTTTGAAAACCAGTTCTAAATGTTTTAGCTTAAAACTAATTTATCTGAGGCCCTGGCTTCGATTTCTGGTCTGGAACAAATTTTTTTATAAATTAAACAGTTGATTGTATGTATACCAAAATAAATGAAAGGTATAATTTATTTGGTTTATGTGCGGAGATCAATACACCCTGCATTAAGGTCACCCAACCCAATAAATTATAGTCTGCAAACCATTTTTCGGATTACTACCGTATCTGAAGACGTCCAAAAATGTGGACGAAACGTTGTAGAGAAATGTATTAAAAAGCTGACATATTGGGTGTAAATAAAGCAGCTGAGCGATGTTAGTCACACGCTGACTAAGCTAAGGACGGGAACTCTGCCAGAGGATATATAATTTCAAGTTCAATGGGAGGGCCGGCCAGAAGCGGAAATCCAAGCCTGTGGTCGTCCTGAGAGGCTACTAAGTTTAGCACGCTGATCCCCTCTCCTCTCCTCTCCGCTCCTGTGCAAGAACCCGCCCACGTGAGCAAGCTTTATCTATCCTAAACTCTGCATAATTTGGGGAAATTTAGTTGTTCGCGACTGCAGCTTTGTCGAAGGCGGCCTTCTTCTTCTCCTCCTGGAAGGTAGGTAGGTGGTTCCCTGCCTGGAAGTGGGGGGTTGTCAACTCGTGGAGGGGAGACACCATTTTGCAAACATAAACATGTCACAGGACAACTCTGCTCCTAATTCGCAAAGGAACGAGTCTAACAATCCACGAGCTCTCACGTAAACCGGCCACTTAGCTTCATTTTGGTGATAAATTCAAGATACAGTCGCTGTGAACCCTTGAAACAATAGTTTCACTCGGAAAGGACATGACAATTCTAGCACTTTCTTGAGCAAGTCGCTGGTGGATCACCCAACAGCTCGCGACAAATCAAAAAATTATACCACGCTCCTCAACAGACGTTTTGCTAATGGAAATGTTAACCATTATTTACACAACTAACGGAAAAAAAGACTGATAATATACGAAAAATTTACTTACTGGTAATATAAGTGTGAATATTAGGAAATCGTTGCTAAAAATGTTCGAATGGAGTGTGGCGTTATATGGGTGCGAAACGTGGACGATAGGAATTGCGTAAAGGGAAATAATAGATGCCTTTGAAATGTGGAGCTATAGGAGAATGAGATGGGTGGATACAATCACTAACGAGAAAGTTCTAAACAGAATAGGGGAAGAGCGAACAATATTGAGAACGTTTTAATCCACTTTTAGGCCACGATTTAAGACATGAGGGTCTTGTAAAATTAGCATTAGAGGGAAGTGTGTGGGGTAAGAACAGAAGAGGGAGGCCAAGGATGGAATACGCTAAGGGAGGATGTGGGATGTGCTAGTTATGAGGAAATGAAAAGGCTTGAGCAAGATAGGTTAGCATGCAGGGTTGCATTAGATCAGTCTTAGGACTGAATAACACAACAACATTATACGAAAAATTAGGAATAATTATGTGACGTTCATAAATTTCCAGATAAACAAATCACCCATTATGTCAGAAAACGCTCTGTCCATTTAAGTTATTTTACGACGTTTCATCCAGTGTTTTGCACTTCTTCAGATTCGTACAATTACCACAACTCACGTTAGCTGCAGACAAAAGTTCGTTTTTGAATGAAATTGTGATTTATTAAAATTTGGTAAGAGTCTAGATAAAACTACTGCATGAATGAGTAGCTGAAAATACCACTATTTGGTCAAATTTCTTTTAAAGAAATACATACAACAGAAAATGTTTAATTATTTTGTGAAATATATATTTTCTACGAGCCCTGTCTTGACAACTTTACCCTATACATGAAATGTCCTAGAAAAAGAAATATAGTCTAATCTGTTTTTTTTAAAGACTAATGTTGCTTCTCTTGAAACCATAAAAGAAGCATCAATGTGTAGAAAAAACTTAGTAAGAGCTAAATATTTTGTCTTTTAAATTAAATGTGACACAAAAATATAATTCACTGAAATGTTCCTCGAAATTATGTAAGGAATTAAACACATTGTATGGTTATCTCAGTTTTTATAATTACAATCAATTACTTGCATAATGTTGTTCCGTTTTGGTCTCCTCACTTTGAGAAGAGTTAGTGACAGTAATTAATCTCCCCCTCCCCGCTGCTGCTCACAGAAATTAATACATTCATAAGTGGAGAGTAATTTGTTCGTAATTTGGCGTGGTACTAATTTTTTTGTCTGTTTTTGGCCTTATTTAAACTCTTAACATGTGCTTTTAAAAATTCCAGTTAAACTTTTTATTAGTAAATCTTAGTAAAATTCCAACAAGCGGCTTAATTCGCCAATATAGCTTAACTTTCACAGGACGTTGCTGTATAACCTCATTTATTGAAACTGATATCACGGGAACTTACTACTGAAATAAATAAATTGATATAAGAATCTTTAGAAACTAAATCAAAAGGTAACTGCAATGTTTTACCTGGTGTTCCTGTGGTTTTCAGGCCTAAGAAAGCCTTTTCATTTCCGCATAAAAATGATAAGTGAATTCCATCCTTTTCCTCCCGCTTATGTTCTTAGCCCACACACACACACTTCCGCCTAATGCTAACTTCACAAGACCCTCGTGTCTCAAAACGTGGCCTGTTAATCTGTCCCTTCTCTTGGTTCAACGACCTCCATATTGTTCGTTCTGTTTAGAACTTCCTTGTTGGTGATTCTATTCACCCATCTCATTCTCCTATAGCACTAAATTTCAATGGCTCCTATTCTTTTCCTTTCTGCTACTCCTACCGTCCGCGTTTCGCACCTATATAACGCCACATTTTTAGCAACGATTTCCTAATATTGACACTTATATTACCTGTAAATAATTCCTCTTTTTCGCGAAAGCCTTCCTTGCCTGTGTTATCCTACTCTTTATGTCTACTATACTTCTAGCATCTCTAGTTTTTAAGCAGAATCCATAACTTCCCAAAGTAACCTGCCTATAGGTTGTAAATTAAGGCTCCAATAAACGGAAACACTTCGTGCAGTTGGTCTTAAGGTCCTCCGCTGTTTCCACTGGACCAAGTCGTGGCGTGGAGGAAGGAATGCTGCATTCCCACATTAAACTTGGACAAATGCCTCGTACAGGTTTTCTAGTGTTTGCCCTGCATCACTTTTTGACGAATACCGGGGTAGGGTAGGGACTTGAATTATAGCGCGGGACTCTAATTACCCTTTGGCTGCCTCTCCCTCAGTTCCGTATTCATTCCCTTCAAATGCTTTTAAAGGGTGGGGGGAGGTCACCTTGTCGTGATTCTCGCGTAGCATGGCATTGTAAAGGAATTAAATACTATGGCTACCGAAGAAGAATTACAATTATTCGCATAGTTTTAGGCTGAAAATATATTTATCTGAGATTCCCAGTTGATTTGATTAGTAAATAGTATTTAAATGAAGTTAAGATCGCCATTAAAGTAGCCGAGAAACAACCCCCGGTGGCTGGCGCCAGGATTGGATGCGACGACCAGCGTCCGCAGGAATGCGCCGCTTGTAAAAATAACCTGGCCCCGCACCCACGCCCCCGTCGTGGACCTGCGAACTTGCACACATTATTTACCTTACTGTGTTTATATTCCTATTTTTATTCCTTGTTCCTTGAAAGCGAGCTCTTTTAAACACTTACGAGCCCCGTGCTTACCACAGATCTTCGGCAGCCAGCTGCAACTACAATAAGCGTGAGTACAGCTCAAGTCATCCGCCAGATGTCTCGTCTATCATCATCAAGGTCTCATGAGTAGACACATTAGTTTTTTAATTCTCAAATTGTCGGTTTCTGCCCTTCTCACCCATGGAGTTTATTCACATTCCCAAAAGGGAAAGACTCTGTGGTTACAACCTTCGTTTTTTGGGACATTTGGGGCAACAACTTTGACGAAGTGCCTCCGGTCATTATCCTGCAAGTTGCTCTCAAATCTCCCTCTTGCGATTAAGTCTGGCACATCATGCTCTGTTCCTTGTCCGTTCTAACAGAATATCGTCAAAATTATTATATATTAAATCGATTAACGTCTGCTATTAAATAACAAATTAAATAATTTCCGACCGATTTTTACAGACAGTTTTTATTTATATAATAATATAATATATAATTCATATAATAATAAAAACTCTGTAAAAATCGGTCGGAAATTATTTAATTTAGAATTATTAAAGTTGTTATACTCCAACAAGACGAAACGTCATACAATTTATTCTAATATATATATTATAATAAATGTATGAATAGTTTGCCTGACACAAAACCTGTATTCACATTTTTATTATAATTATCAATGTGTTTCGTTATTGTAATTTGATGCTTGGTCTGAATTATTCCTTCCAATATAATTTTGTCTTAAAAAAACATAATAATTGGTATGAACGTGATGCTGGAGGAAGAATACATGAGGATTAATAGAGGGAAATGCAACATGAAATAGTAGAATAACAAAGGCTGTTGGATTGCGAAGGGATATTTTGAAGGAAGTTGAGGAATTCTGCTACTTGGGCAGCATAATAACTAGAGTAGGATAGCACAGGCAAAAAGAGAGGAATTTACTTGTGGGTTGTATAAGTATGAGTATTACTGAAAATGTTCGTATGGAGCGTAGCGTTATATGAGTGCGAAACGTGGACGGTAAGAGTTGCAAAAAGGAAAAGAATAGAAGCCTTTGAAAAGTGGTGCTATAGGAGAATGAGATTGGTGGATAGAGCAACTAACAGAAAGTTCTAAGCAGAATAGGGGAATAGAGAACAATTTGGAAAATTTTGACCAAGAGAAGAGATAGATTAATAGGCCACGTTATGAGACATGAGGATCTTCTAAAATTAGCATTAGAGGGAAGTGTGTGGGCTAATAACAGAAGAGGGAGGCCAAGGATGAAATATGCTAAGCAGATTAGAGAGAATTTAAAAGCTATGTAGAACTAAAAAGGTTTGCGAAAAATAGGTTAGCATGGAGGGTCGCATCAGACCAATCCTAGGACTAAATACCACAACAACTAATAAAGGCGACCCTTGGACGATTTTGTAGACTTTATATATTTGTATATGTAAGGATGACATTTTAAAATTTAAACAAATATTACATTGGAAATTTAATACAGAGGTTTTTTTGTTCGCCCTCGTATCAGTTGCACTTCCGCTTCTAAGAAAAACTCTGTTACATATTTCTGTAAGCGAAAGACAAACACGCGTTCTTCCCTGATGACAGGCTGTTTATTCCTCTCTGGAAGACCGCTTAAAACCAACCACCAGAGATGTTAGTCACGCGGACAGTTTGCTCCAAGAGTCGAGAAAGAAGGTGCTAATGGGCGAGTATGAAGGACAGGCTAAAATAAACACGTCTCAAATCTGACGGACTTGGCAAGTCAAATCAATTCCATCTTGAGCCGTGTCCCGTCTCCTTCAGCAGAAGATAATAGTCGAGCAAACAATCATTACTTTACCGAATGACCAGAAGAGAGATAAAATTCTCGAGAGAAGGCTCCCTTTTGTGTTAAGACCACGGCTCTCATAATTTGCTACCTCCGGGAACTAATCTATGGAAATATAGCTTGTGAAAAAAGACTGTTACAATATAGGGGAACACACAATTCAGAGCTCCATTTATCAATCTCTAATAACTAGGGATGGTAGAAATATAGTAGACATAAAAAGTAGGATAGGACTGGCAAGGAAAGCTTTCGCGGAAAAGAGGAATTCATTTGCGGGTAATAATATAAGCGTGAATATTAGGAAATCATTACTAAAAATCTTCGCGTGCAGAGTGGCGTATATGGGTGCGAAACGTGGACGATAGGAATTGGGGAAAAGAAAATAATAGAATCCGTTGAAATTGGTGCGATAGGAGAATGAGATGGGTGGGTAGAACCACTAAGGAGGAAGTTGTAAACAGAATAGGGGAAAAGCGAACAATATAGAGGACGTTGATCAAGAGAAGGGATAGATTAATAGGCCACGTTTTAAGACACAAGGGTCTTGTAATTAGCATTAGAGGGAAGTGTGAACAGATGAGGGAGGCCAAGGATAGAATGCGCCAAGTAGATTACGGAGGATGTGGGTTGTGCTAGTTATGCGCATGATATGGTAGCGTCAACGTTTTCCTAACCTTCTGATGAAGGGGGCGGTACCTCCGAAAAGTCAAGAAATCGAAACCTTACATGGTGCCTGCCATCTGTGAACTTCGGGTAAGCCATCAGCATTCTGTCTCTCTGTCATTATATATAGTAAATACACTAATCCTGAACCCTGTCGGAATCTATGCGAACAGTGAAACAGTATTTTATTGTTTTGTAATTATTCTCCGTGGACTAATTGTAATCATCGTGCCCTGTTTTCCTCTGAGACTGGACAGCGGGAACTCCGCCTACACCTGCAGTTCTGGAGTACTTTATGGTGCCGATGACACCGAAGCACTCTAGATTCTTTTATCAGGCAGGCAGTAGCGGCGAAATAACAATCCTGTTGAAATGTTTGTGTGACTGGAGCAACATTAGCCAGCGACTGTTGACTTGAGCCTCCGCAGGAAAGGTCACAGGCGTTAGATTCTCTTCAGTCAGGGGCTACGGAATATGATCTAATTTAAGATAGAAATATTTATTGTTCTTTTATCGATTTTGTAAGGGTATTATTTATTGAGGGAAATATTTTAACGGCGTGAAAGTGAATGCCAAGAATAAACGCTTGACCAACGAAGTACTTATGATGGACGCGTGGAACAAGGGATCCGGGTAACTACCAGCTTAAATTCTCTCAGCGAGGATTGTTGTACAATGTTAAGTCATAATAATACAAGTTTTAACATATATCTGGCTGACTGATCCAATAGGATCAGCGGACAACTCTTACCGTATGCCCAAGACCTGCGACCTCTGAAAACAGCCAGAGGTGCGTCGGTTTGGGAGGACCTTAAAAACGAGAGAGCGAAAGGTGCATTGCGGAGGGTGAAGTGAAGAGGGCAGGCGTGGTAACAAGCTGCATGAGAAACTGGCAAGTCGCCCTTGAAAGCATAGGAAGGGAATTCCCAGAAAGTAAGACCCATCATCACTCTGGGGAGAAAGATAAGATTACCTCGCACAACAATAAAAATATTACAACAAAGTTTTCTGACTTTAAAATTTACAGAAAATGTTTTGTGCTAAAGACATTAATAATTAAATTCTATTTTATTGTATACTTTTGGAATGATAATAGTTTAAACTATACCACTATTATAATTTTATAATACGCTGATTTTAATGTTAAATGTATTGGCTGTAAATTACAAGAAGCGAGTTTTTTCCCTGTTAATTGTCATTTTTATAATGCTAATGGAATCAAAAATGAGATTGATTGGAAATAAATCCTTTACATTGTGAAAATTTCAAAGTGGCCTTGTCATTTTCAGGGAACCATGGCGAACATAAAGCAGAGCAGCTTCATTAAGTCGCAGCTGGTTAACAAGCAGTTTAATTCGCCAATAAAGTTGTACTCTCCCGAGAACGTTGCTGACACCCTCAACAAGCAAGCTCAGATTTTGGCTAACGGAGCCGTGGGGTAAGTCCATACCTTCATCATGCGTTAACATTTACCTCTGGATAATGGAATAAATAATGATAATAATTAAAGTAAAACATCGGACCAATCTTAGGACTGATTAACTAACACAACAAGTGTGGCCTATAAATAGCGACCGAACTAAAAGTTTCATTCCGTTTCCTGTTACCATTTGTCTCGATTCCAAATTACCTCCGGACTGGACATCCGAGACGCCTGACCTGGAAGAATAATTAGCTTTCCTGCAAACGCTAAATTTGTCCCAGTCACTTTCGCGCCAGACATTCTCTAGAGGTCGCCGCTGTTTCCAGCGAATTCCTGGACAACCAACAACTCTGAGGATTTCTCACAGTGCAAGGTTGTGGTTCCACGGTAAAGGAAACTAAACACTATAGTGAATGTATCGCAAAGAAACTGCATTTAGATTCAAATAAAACCTGTAAGAAAAAATTCCAAGAATAAACAACAGATACAAACAAATGTGAAGTCGCGTTGTCAATAATGTATAAATCAAATAGAGCAAAATAATTGTAAGAATCCTTATTTACTTGTTTAGGTACGTATGCAATTTTTTTTGCAGATAAATCTGAACAGGTCCCGAACATCTTTTATTTTTAATTAAAATTATATTTCTGAAATTTGGCCAGTTATTTTATTTATAAAAGTTAAATCAGATTAAGTTTCATTTTTTTACGTATAACCATGGTTAAATCTATAAGTCTGCGTTAACATATAATCTGTCTTAGACCGTGAGAATTGTTGTTATTTTTTAATTAAGTATGAAATTTCTACTCTTTTTTTGTTTTACAATTTATAAATATAGTCGTTTAATTTATGAACCTAATTAGCCCAGTACAGTATTTAATTTTACAGCAATATTTTGGTCAACGCGTCACTAAGTAGGTTTCGAGATCGTCACATTTACCTTTTCACGTCCCTAACCTATGAAAGATGACGTAACGTTAACTTCATCATAACCGGCCTGATGAATCACTGAACCTCAATCGAGTCAAGAAATTTATTGGTACCTTAAATAAGAACATTAAATTTAAAACAGCCCAAAAAGCTGTACGTTGTACTCCCGATAGCCTAACAGAGTAAAATATACTCTCGGTATGTTACGGGACTAAAAAATGCTGCCCATATATTGAGACTGAAAAATAATCCCAGTGCCCTAAGAAAGTGAAAATTACTCGCGAATCCCACCCCTCTAGGGACTTAGGGTGTTTTACCCATCCAATGTTTGTAAGTCACAATGTGTAAAAAAGTTGGTAGGAATTTTTCCAATTTTACGCGGAACTCTCATCCCCAGTCCTAGGATTGAACTACAATTTAAGCGGCATGTTGATCGTTGTAATTAAAGTCTGTGACCCTCGTAAACCTGGAATAGACATCAGTCTCGGTTTCTATGCAACGCCATCCTTCAACTTGGCATTGAGAGTGATACTATCGAAATGAGAAAGAGCGAAGCTTCTCATTCAACGCTAGTAACTACCGTTTTAGAGAGATGAAGAAAACAACAAATATTGATACTGTATAATATTGCCCAAGTTAATAATACAATTTATATTAACTCAGCTGTACTTTCCTCGGTTACCAGGAAACGTTTCAATGGGGTGTTGCTACAGAAATGAAACTTATAAATAGGGACGATTGTATAGAAACGTTGCTCAAGATAATCTCAACCTTACTAAAAAGAAATCTTCAAATTCATTGTAGACAGAGTCAAAAATTTTTAAAAAAGAGTCCACATGATTTACTTGGAGTATTTTAGGTGGTCAATTACAGAAGTAATGTCTTGATAGCACGTGGTTATTTGCGGGCTGCTGAGAATCTTACTTTAGATGCGCCACTTTAGATCACAGCGCAGATTTTGGTGCTGGTCCAGACGTCAGTGGATTTACGGCATCATGCAGGTTCATATTACTAATTCCAACTGATTTAAATTACCTCGCACTTGATTTCAAACAATTGGGGAATCTTGTCGTGTGATAACGTATTTTTTTAAACTATGACCTGTTGTTGACTTAAGACCATAAAAGGAATTTATGTAGATAGGAGAGCTGAATTAATCATAATTTGAATTATGGGATGAATTAATGGGATGTATTAATTAAGAATTATACGTTAGTTATAACAAATTTTCTTAAAATAATTTTTGATAAGTCTCTAAACGAAGGAATATATTTGGGAAAATGCATCTGTAATACAATTTTTAAATACGAGAATCATAAGTATATTTTGTATTAGTAGACCAACTGTATGATATCAAATATTTTTGAGTCTATAGTAACTGTTAAATTAAAATCTCTTATACTGCCATTTGATCGTTGTATTGATATTGATTTCTTAATAGAAATATTTATATAAATTTTGTCAGTTATACTTTATTTATTTTACATGAATCAGATGAGGGTTTTCAAATTCGTAGTTTATAAATATATACTTTTATAATTCTTTTAATAATGTTAATGATTTCATTTTGATTGAAAATTTTGGCATTGCTGCTCCTATTTTCGAATGGTTTGAAGATTATTTATTAATTAGATTACATTTTGTAAAATATAAATAATTCCTTTAAGACGCAATCATAGTAGTGTTAGGTTTACCTCATCTTAACACCTTATTGTTTGATATTTTTTTTATAAATGATACTGTATTGATTGTTTCCAATGTCAATTTTTGCTGTTTGAAACTGATCTTATAAAATATAAATCTTTTGAATGCTGGTTGTATTGACGTACAAGAATGCTTGAATGATATTTCTAATTATGTAGAAATAATGAAGTGAAATTAAATATATCACAATGCAGAGCTTGAAACTTTGTCATTTTTTCGTATAATATTGATGGTTGTATCTTGGAAAAAGTTAATGTCATTAAAGACTTTGGAATAATGTTTTATACAAAAATGACTCTTGAAGCACACCTTAATGAATATATTAATATAGCTTTGCAAATTTAGGGTGTTATTCAAGATAATGTAAATTCTTTATTTATTCTCAATAATTATTAGAATGTTAAATGTATCGTTGGTAAAAACAATGTTAATGTTTGTATCTGTAGTTTGGTCAACCTTCTCTAATTAACTTATCAATAAAATTGAAACTGTACAATATAATTTTTTTAGCATTATAGAATGACTTTGCCGGACCCGTGATTATCAAAGAATTGCTACAGAATGTAAAATCATAATTCTGGAATCTGAACATTGATCTGAAGATTTAAAATTTATTTTTAAATTAATCAATAGCAACATTGATTGCGTCAATTTAACCGACGAATATAATTTTAGAGTTCCTTCTAGAGCGCCTAGATTAAAGATGTCTTTGAGATAAAATGTTGTAGAGAAAATTATACTATAAACAGTAAGAAAGAAAAGTTTAGTTAAGGTTTATAAATTGATTAGGTTCGTTTGAAATTTTTGGAGTTATTAAAGTTACTAACGTTTGCGTATATACAACAAATGTAATCTGCCTTCTTTAAGTTCGTTTTTGTAATTTCTTGATATAAAATAGTCTGTAATGCATAAATAAATAAGCTTTAGCAACATACCTTTGTTTCTCTATTCTGATGAAGTGTCTACAAGTTGTAGGCGCTCGTTGCACCAGATTCCATCACAGGGCGGATTTTGAATCAGACGTTTTGCAGACTTTTCGATGTCTTCTTGACAATGGCCTCCGCAACCTTCACCATTACTTGTGCTGATTAGAGATGGCGTGGCTTCACCTAAAGGAAAATAAAAAGACACATTCTGTCACACAGACGCTTTGCAACCTTGCCTTATCAAACTGCTAATACTACAGATTTATGATATTTTCAGTCCTTATAATAGTATTGTAATGTTGCAGTTTTGATTGACATACAGGACAATGAATATAAAAAACCATGTGACTTGATAAAGATGGCAGTAAACGCCATCGACACTAACCCGGCCAGAAGCCCAATAATTACTTTTCACCCGGAAAACCTTTTCTTTAGAAAGATTATTTCATTATAACCGGTATGATGGATCACAAAACGTCAATCCAATTCATTAAATTATAATGATTTAAAAATATTTTACATATCTAACTATATGTCCAGCTTGAAGCATACTGAGCTTCGTGAAGATGTTATATTAAAAGGCAGTTCTAAATATAACGAAAAAAAAGTTTTATATAAAATATTTCGTATTGTTCATCATAGTCCTTGCAGGACATAATTGATTAATGTGAGAGTAGGATGCTATGAACAAATAGGCGTCACATTTCCTGCAGTTAAATGATTTATTGCGTGGTGACGTCACAGACTTTCACACATGAGATCCTTCCAGATTTGTGATAGGGGTTTCTAACCCACCCCTCCTTCCCCTTCCAGGATTTACGGTATTTTAAGAATATGTGTTTTGCCAAGTTATGTGTTCACGCAACTCTTGTAGTCGATTCTTAATCATCTTCCAACGAACAAATTTTCTTGACTGGCTATCCATGACAGCATAATGGAAAGTATTGAATACACACTTAATCTGTTATAATTGAAGTAATGGTTCTTTATATATGAGGAAATAGTTTCATGTTCCTCTGGTCGCAGTCAGATGTTGTTAACGAAAATATTTTGAATAATTTTATTTATTGCATTTGTCCCTTATCCGATCTGCTCGACGGCGATTGAGCTTTAACGCCGTGGCAAATTTTCGCGAAGGTTCTCTCGGTGGTCTAAAATAACCAGTCTCTATTCCCGTCTCTGGCAAAGATTCGCTTTGTGAGTCACTCGTCGCAGGTGTCTTTCTTGTTGATCAACATCGATTGTGCTCAATCTCCCGCTCTGAGCCGCGCCTAATGTCCTGCCTGACCTCTTCTCCTAATAAAACTAACAGCTATTGAAGCTTTAGTAACACGGCGGAAATAGGAATACATTATATTGCATCAGAAGCAGATAATTTTCTCTCTTTTTTTTACTCAGATATTGTCAGAAATGTAATATTTAAATATAACTATCAAGAAATAGGCAGTCGACTGAAAACAATCCGACACGCAGTGGTCCAATGGTGTAGTGTCCAGACAAACAAACCTTTGTTACATCAACTTGGCAATGTAAAAACTATTCTGAAAAACATTGACCTTCAAACTTCCCAAAATAAACTCCGTAATCTCCAAATCCATAACGTCAGTAATTAAAAGCGCCCTAAAACACCCAAGCCCCACGATCCAACAATTCCACGGCAATTCTCCTCCATCTTACGCTTCCGTCGGCTCAAAAGAAAATTTCCAATTAACCTCATCCTTTCCCCTGAACATTCAGGCACATCCTAACCCACCTTACCATCATGCCACATCCTCATATATCCTCCAATAATCGGTTCACTGCCTGTCAATCATCACACCCACGTCGTATCACTCTCACATTCACACACACAAAAACCTAACCCATCTGCCAAAGTAGGCTAACCTACTTTCACGTTTACAGGTGAATTATATACACTATTTTAAATTTGTAAATTCATTAATTTAATTTTGTATGTACTAGAATCAATTATTGTACTAACTGATAATCATAAAGATAAAAGTTTTTTATATGAATAAAAAACATATTGACGCTAGGTAATATATTGTATTCAGACGTACAGAATTTGTTGTATATCCCGTTACCCCTTGGGCATAAGGTAAGAGTTGTTTTCCTAAACCTAGTTGAGACACGGAGAACAGAATGCTCCGAGCCTACAGCAAACTCTTCTCCAGTCATTCGGAAGAGCGTGAGAATAGTACCCAATACCCGACCTACCTGATGCTGGTTTTCTAGGGTTTTCTCTGCATTTCTGTTTGGTCATACACCGGGTAGGATCCTAAAACTATAGCCCGGGGGTCTTAGTGAACCCTGCTGTACGTTCTACACCCCCCTCCTTATTCAATACCATTCCTATGCTATTAAAGAGGAGTAGCCTGTTACCTCCTCCCCCTCCCAAAAAAAGATACTGGACGTTAGATCAATTTAATACTTGCTATTGAATTACAATTTTTGAATAATCGTATTTGAATTGGAGTCATACTATTGTAAAAGATGTAAGACATACAAACAGTGTCCTTGCCATAGACTACGCCCTTCATCTGTTTTATTCTGTTTGTTCATCAAGATGGCTGGGGAAATTTTTGAACAGTACTTCCAGTTCTTTGCAGAAATTTACCGTGGAAATTAGGAACATGAAGTGAAAGATCAAACGCGGAAAACGGGGATATTAACTTCTATACTAAGGCACTTTCTTTGATTTATACTTGCAAAGCGAGAAGCCTTTCACCACGCGTACTATTTCTGAACTTTATGCTTCAACAACATCAAACTTATAGCAAGAAAGTGTGTTTTATAGTTCGTGGATGAAGGTCCTATATTTACTGTTACTCGGAAAAGGATTCCCTAGTTTAAAACGGGAATGTATTCTTGGAGAAATGTTTCTGTCATATTTTACGCCAGTGTTTAAAGAATACTTTTGTTTAATGTTCTAAATAAAAAGCTTGTAAATTTATCAATAAAAAGAAAACAAAAAAGAATACAATATTATATATAACCTATCAAAAAAATCTTACTCCAAGAATAAATGTTATCAACCAGATAGTAACTAATCTTGATAACATTTATTATAAAATGTAAGATTTATATTTTATTTTCATATAATTATCAAAAGTAAAAACTAAATGGTTTGGAACAGGAAGAATCACTTTCGGGACTGAATATTTTCTACAATTTTAAATAAGATACAGTGGACCAAACAAATTATGGCGATGTTTTTAAGCTGTCTTACGAGGTGAAACCTGTTACCATAGAAATTATTTATAAAAGGAAAGCAAAAGTTAATTATTGTTGTTGGACGGAACATGGTGCGTTTGTTTCAAGGACGACCAGTTTAATATTTTTTTTGTTCTTCTTCCCCGCAAATAGCAATTTGATTAGTATGTTCACTTCACAATTTACTCAAGTCACGTAATATACATCAACGGAAAATAACCTTTGTTACGGAGTTGGTATTATATAATGGCATGCAGTTCATTAACGAATGGCTATTATTTTATAATCAACGTGCAGGACTCTGATTTTCACTGTTCGGGTAGAAAATTTGTTGGCTTCAACGGAAAAAGATACGGCTAGACAGATTTTGCACCGAAACCAGAAATAACTTTGAAGCTTGTCTTCAGCCGCTATAAAAAATTCAGTTCATTTTTCCCATTTTAGGTTCACTATTAAGGGGAATTTAAAGGAATCCCACGAAAATAATCGGGGTCAACATGTCAGTACAAAGATATTATACATGGAGGAAAGGAGAAACAAAAATTCTTGAAAGAAGAAGCTAACAAAATTTCAGTGCCAGAAATTAACCCAGAATATTTAAATTCCCGTATGATGGGAAGGAGTAAGGGGCACGTGCTGGCTCAGACAGACAAGTGCATTCCTCGCCTTCAGAATTTGGCAGCTGCGGTCCATCGACAACCTTGTCTCACCTTTGAGGCCACAGGGCACTGATCGCCTCCCCGTTTAAATAACCGTTTGTCACTTTCACTTGGCGCAGACCACAGACGAACACACGCCAGAGAAAGTGAAGGTCGCACACAGACCTCCTCCTCTTCACACTATTGGTACACTCGAGGAAAAAGATTATTAACACTGTCAAGAGATCGTAGAAGATATTGAAATTTAAATACAGACCGTTATTAATTTTTATAAAGCCTTTAAATGTACAGATCAATTGGTCGGCCATTGTCCGCTTTTATCATTGGCGTCGTTGAGCGTGTTTTATTTCTACATTGTGAAATAAAATGAAAAGTAACGGATAAACAATTGACCCTTGTGGAATTCCGCATGTGATGGATTCCGATTTCGAATAGACAAGAAGTACCATCTGGTTTTATAATAGGTGCTTCCCGTATTTAGACAATACATCTTCTTCTTCACTATAAACAGATTCTATATTTTTGAAGAAAAAAATTTTTTTTTCTAAGAAACTGCTTTCAGCAGATTTATTAACATCCTAGCTTTATTAATAAAGTTACATGAATGTCTTTGTCGCCTTTACTACATGAAAACTGATAATATTATGACTTGGTCAAGAAAACTAGGGAAATAAATCACATCTCTAACAATTTAATAGAAATTCCAATTGAAGTATCGAACTCAATAACTTGCTTGAAAAATATAACCACGTTTATATTTCTAAATGTAAAGAAACGCCAGAGTTTATTCTAATATAATTTAAAGCAAACATAAAAAAGTACTGCCATTAGATAGCACAATAAGGCTCTAAAGATTTCTAATAAAACAAAAAGAGTGACCAAAAGGTATAAATTGAATAATTTAATTAGAATACGTTTCGTCCCCCAACTTTATGGGCCTCCTCGGTACTTGAATTAAAATATTACAAAAATATTTTCGGCAGGGGACGTTCCAGGAGCAACAGAATTTCTTTTGTAGTATTTTATTTGAAAGAACTGAGGAGCTCCCTAAAGTTGAGGGAGACAAAACTAATTCTAATTAAATTATTCCATTTCTGATTTTGGCAACGATTTGGGTTTTATTTATAATATGTCAGATAATATAATTACTTTAACTATAAGGTTTGTTTTCTTTTTTTAGGGGGAGAGGGGGAGGGATTGCACAAGCTAAGTTTGCTGAAGTTTCATACTAGACGTTTATAATATATAGAATACATTTATTCCTGGACCGATGCAGTTTAATCAATGTCGTTAATGACCAAACATCTAAATATGTAAGGTATCGTCGTTATTTTCAACTATTTATTAATTACATGTTTCTTATTGGTCATATTCTTCTTCCAATGGCTCAACAGCCCTCTTGAGGACCTAGGCCTACCGAGGCGGCTGCGGACTGTCATCTGGCGTGATACGTGGTCAGTGTATCAATTCCCCATCAGTCTTATTGGACATAAAAATATGATTTTAATGTTAGTAAAAACTGACGTAAGAATAAAAATAGTAAGATGAGATGACGTAGTAATATGTGAGGCTGGCAGAAACGCGACAATGCAACGGCGGCGTTGACAAGTGAAACTATTTGCATGGCCGTCAGCTGTTGCCGTCTTGGTAATAATAATCATCGGACGAGTGTATTCATAGCGTGGGCTCATGTCCAGAAGCCGTGTATCCACGTATCTAATCGCTTTCAACAGCCTACTAATCCAATAACACGATGACAGTCTGAGTACTCAGGACGGGAAACTTTGACCAAAATACTTTTTTTGGAGGGAGGAAAGTATTGAATGATGACTAATAGTTAATGGTGCATATATGGATAAAATATCGAGAAAGGAGGCTTATAAATAACCTGTACAGACGACTGGCAGCAGTAATTAGAATAGAAGATCAAGAAAAGAAAGCCGTAATCAAGAAAGTAGTAAGACAAGGATGCAGTGTCACCCATGCTGTTTAACTTACATATATTAGAAGCGATGAAGAAGGTTAAAACGGAATATGAAAAAGGATTCATACTGCAAGGAGAATGAAACCTTACGCTTTGCTGACGATATTCTAGTAGTCAGGAGACTTGGAAACCATAATAAATGACATGAAGGGAGTCCTGGAGAAAGAGTTCAATATGAGAATCAAAAGAGCGAAAACGAATGTAATGGAGTGTAGTGTGGGAAACAGTGGAATAACAAGGGTGTTAGATTGGGAAGGGATATTTTAACGGGAGTTAGGAATTCTGCTACTTGGGAAGCGAAATAACTAGAAAATGATAGCACAGGCAAGGAAGGCTTTCGCGAAAAAGAGGAATTTACTTACGGGTAATATAAGTGTGAATATTAGGAAATGGTTGTTAAAAATGTTCCTATGCAGCGTGGCGTTATATGGGTGCGAAACGTGGACGATAGGAGTTGGGGAAAGGAAAAGAATTGAAGCCTTTGAAATTTGGTACTATAGGGGAATGCTGAAAATCAGATGGGTGGATAGAATCACAAACGAGGAAGTCCTAAACAGAATAGGGGAAAAGCAAACAATATGGAGGACGCTGACTAAGAGAAGGGATAGATTAATAGGCTACGTTTTAAGACACGAGGTTCTTGTAAAATTAGCATTAGACGGAAGTGTGTGGGGTAAGAACAGAAGAGGGAGGCTAAGGATGGAATACGCTAAGTATATTTTAGAGCATGTGGGTTTGCTAGTTATAAGGGAATGAAAAGGCTTGCACAATATAGATTAGCATGGAGGGTTATATCAGACCAGTCTTTTGACTGAAAACCACAAGAACAACATATGGATGTATCGGAAACTAATTTTTAACCGTAATGAACGCTCTTGTTTGTTCCAACCTCTGTTTTAATTATGAGAGATTTTCCTTGATTGATTCGTGGGCCGGATCAAGTTTAAGGTGAAACGTGAATGAACTTGAAGTGTTTATCGAAGATAGAGACGTCTTTGTGAGCGGCCGGCCAACTAACTGTCTGGACGTGCCTTTCTGCCAGGTGTGGAATCTTGACAAATCGCCAACATATTTATAACACACGATTAAGTCAACAAACCAAGGTCGGCAACACCAACAAAATAAATAGCGGCACATTTTTTTTCTTGAATCTTCAATTTTTTCCATGTTAGTTCTTGTAGCCTATGAATGGAAGTCTTGACAAAGAATTCGTGCCAAGTCTGTCAGACGCTTCATCTCATAGTCCCAGAAAGTGTTTGGAAGTTGTAAATGGTTTTTAAGGGAGGGGGGGCGGGGATAACCACTGCCAATTATTGATGACATCCGCGAAAAACCTCTTTATTTTGACGTTCGTTCTCAAAGTAGTCTATTGACTGGAATACAGTTGCACCGACGTCATAAATGCAGGCAGCAATCTGTTGATAGTTTTATAAAACCATATCCACAAACTTGAACATCACTTCTCAAAATGAAAGACGATCTTTCTTCATGCTGGGTATAAAAAATTTCCGGTTTTTTAATTTGCACGACAGTGACCTCTAGGATCACTTGTTACGGTTACTTTTGTTAGATATTCGTCATCCAGGCTGCTGCTTTGATCCTTCCAGCATATTATTCGAGATAAATGCTTATGGTTGGCGCTCTCCACCAACTGCGGACTATTTTATAAACAAATTTCGATCATAATATATAGAATTATTGTAGGAGTTATTTAAATGCTGTTATTTAACGCCGCTACGTTTCAATACTTATGTGTTCCCTCGTCAGGTAATGGTCTGCGTATGGTCGTTAAATTAACCTTATCATAGGAATTACTTACAGTACATACTATTGTAATTAAATATTTATTGAGTATCCGGTGTCATACTCAAATAATAATTGTCCGAAGAGAAATTTAATCATCTAGTTGGTGAATTACCTGTTAAATGTATGGAGAACAGAAATACGTTTCTTTGAAATCGTCAGATTCTCTCCATATATATAGATGGCTAATTGGCGCAAGGAGCCAAGACTAGTGTGGGTTTGAGCCTCGTCCAGATCAGTGGACAGTCACCTGTTAGGCATTTCGTCGCATCAAGTGGATCTTTGTCAGAAGCAGTTTAGTCACATCACCGTTGAAGCCAAGTTGTCTAAATTAAGCGTCTGACTTGTGCCATTCGAATGCCCAACATAAACAAGAAAGAGATTGCAGCAACGACATGAAATCGGAATAAATTGACCAACCGCCGGCGATGGACCCAATGAATCATT
Source organism: Eucriotettix oculatus (assembly GCA_034510155.1). Classification (NCBI taxonomy): domain Eukaryota; kingdom Metazoa; phylum Arthropoda; class Insecta; order Orthoptera; family Tetrigidae; genus Eucriotettix; species Eucriotettix oculatus. Next base: position 58,184,365 of record CM067382.1, on the reverse strand, counting down.
ATCTGAGAAAGGGTCACTTATGCTTTCGCAAGAAATTACACTCTAAGAGCCGAGGAAGAAATAAAACAATTCAGCATAAGAAATTTGTTAAAATGTCACAGACTTATATTCAGCATCTCATTTTTCTATTGACGAGTGACCAAACATTTTATTTTTAGTAAGACTTAGTCGACGTTTTACATGAATTGCCGTATCAGTCGCTGGATATTGTCCGCGACATTAAATTATTCACAAGTACATTCAATTATCTTTTCGGCCGAAGGAGTCAAAGAGTAAATATGATGGATTACTAAATTTTACGCCACAGGAAGTCTAAAAAATGAGACGAAACGTCGATTTTGAATAAATAGTGATAAATTTATATGCTGCCTTATTAGCCGTCTTTTCATTTATTGTAAAATTTAAAGTCGGAAAAAACTATGTTGTAATGCGAAATGCTCTTATAAAAATTCAATTTGTCTTCTGAGCTATGACACAAATCAATAATAATTATGTTATAAAATTAATCTGTCGTATTGATTAGTTTATAAAGGTAAGTTTACGCCACTGAAGCATCAATATTTTTGTTGTGAAAATAGAAACGTTTCTAGAGATTGCGCCATGCAGGTCTATTCCAGCCAAAAGTCAAACAAAGCGTTTGCATCTGGAAATAGTCCCATTCTCTTTTTCTTTGCCCTTTAGAATTTTATCGAAGTAAAATAATTTCCCCCTTTTTACATTACCAAGTTGCCGTAATAAAGTCCGTGTTAAAGTGAATGGCTGGGCATCGTGTTTTGAGGTGGCTATTTCTCTTCAGTTATATTATTTTATGTTTTTACGATTTAGATATTTCACGGAAAAAATATTTAATAAAAAATGAATGTGTTCGGCACATTGATGATATGATGTGGGTGCAAAAATGAATGAAAGATGATGTAATGTTTTCCAGCAGCGAAACTGGCGATCTGTTTAGCAAGTCTTGAGTTCTGAACTGCAGAGAAAGAAATCCACCATGAAGCAGATGACAATAGCTTTACGTGCGTCAGGCTCGGCCACATTTAACCTGTGACAGTCTCAGCTGTCCATAATTAAGGCCACAAGCTAACAAAAGCGCGTCAGGTGTTGTAGATCTTGGCCACCTCCAAAGAAACCAGGTGCGAAGAGAATCCGACCAGCGGAATGCCTCATCAGTCCACCGAGAGAAATTACTGCTCCAAATTTAAACTTCCTTTTCTTTCTTAACATTTCATACGGTCAAATAACTTAAATTTTCGTTTCGATGACTACGGTGTATTTAATTCAGAGATAACATTAATCATTTTAACTATTATTTTTTTATCTTGTGTTGGTGAAAAATCACGTCTTTCATCTGATAAGTTCCACAAAATGATGCGCGGAAACGTTGTAAAGTTTCTAATCTGTAAATAAAATTTTCAATTAATTATACTATCTGCGTTCGGTCATCAATTTAATGAAGGTCGTATAAACAAAAAAACTAAGTATATAGAACTGATTATTAAATTATACAGAAACCGAATTTACTTAGTTACAATTGACATTATAATATTTACAGTTTTACAAAAACACATTTTCTTTAATTTGGAAAGCCACATTTCTAAAATTCAAAATACAGGCCAATTAGGAAGTCATGAAAAAGAGGTATAGGTAAAGGGCTAAATATATTCTAACAAATAATACAGTACATGAGAGACAAATTCTCAATACTACTTTTTGAACTCTGTTCTGGCAACTTACTTTGGTAAACCGCTGACCGTAGTTGATAAAAACTTCAACATGACGGCGTCCCTCCCCTTTTCCACAATTTCCGAATGAGACGTTGCCACGCCGCTCTGTTGCGGCCGCTGACCTGGCACTACACCAGTGACCAGGCCGGTGTCTAGAAATTTTTGTTGTTGTGGGGCTACGTCAACGGTAGCGTTTATATTCCATCTCTTGAGACAACCTCCAAGATTGTGACACCGTATCGCATAGCTATTATTACCGTCACTTATGATACGCAGTACCGAATAGATTTGTGTTTTTTGACGAAAAGCAGACACAAAATATTTATAAGCATCGTAAAAAATTTGATTCCTATTGGCTATTTTCAAGAATTTATACCCCTAATCGGAAGTCCAATTGTAGATTTTACCTTAGTTTTCCCTCTATTAATCATTTACCTACTTATCTACGTAGTCTCAAAGGTACAATTATTTCGTCTAGCTTGCCGGAAAATCCCCAAACCATGGAGTAACCCGTCGGTTCGCCAAAGCATTTCTTTACTACAGCAAACTATTATTTGAACTGTCTTATGGATTTACGATGAAGGGTCCTTCACATATGTTTTTAATTATATTTTGTATTCTTTTTCGCAAACTATTAATTGAGGTATTTGATCGTACAAAACAATTAAAAGGCACATTTCTTGTATTTCTCCTTCCAACCCTTATGGTGATCTCATTGTTACTGTATTATGCCTGGAGAATTGTGAAGGAAACAAGGGAGGGGGAGAGTGGGAGGCGCCGCGGCGTCCGCCAGACAAGTCCTCGGCCAGTCTAGCGACCGCTTCGCTTTCCTCCGCAGGCCTCAGCGTCCACAGCTCTTTGGTGAGTCCACGTGTGCATTTCTCCCCCGATACGAGAATAATTGCCAAGTACTCCATTCCAGCGTGACGTGTGCTAAAAATATGGCTGCTTTAAAAGTAAAGGGGAAGAAGCGGCCTTGGCCTTCTATTAGCCTCACAAATCACACGGAAACTGTGGAAAATATCGAACCCAGTGGCCTTGTAGTTCCTGAACCATTCACGTCAGAAACTTTCCTCTGTAATTTAATTACGGTTTTAGTATTTCATGGTCAACTGCAAAATTTTGAAGTGTTACAGATTTTTAGAGGTTTCAACTGTTGTATGCCCTTCATTCATTAACAAGGAAATGGAAGAATGATTGCCATAGATATTGGATCAAGTTGTTTTATATGGTGACCAACATGTCGACAGAGTACTCTGAAATTCTCACCCTGTTTTTTTTCGGCCAACGGATATAAAGAGAACCCCGAAACTGAAATGAGAAAAAATTGAATATTTTTAATAAAAGCTCTTACTAATTATCAAATTTACACTTTGCCAAACACTTTATTTTCTAATTCGGTTAGAATTTTAGTTTTGCTGTCACGATTTAGACTATTTAACAGATATAGCGCGATAAACGGTTGTCATCAAAGTTTATTTGTAGAAACTTTATCGGATTATTTAATTTGTGTTGAATACACGTAGAAAATATTCTAATAACAACTGACTAATATATTACTTATTATGGTGTTCGTTTAAATAATTAATTAATTAATTTCTTTATATGTCCTGGAACCCTTTTACGATGGAGGTTATTGAAATTATGTCAAAAATAACGCATATTAGCCCCAAACAAGTGGCCTCGCCCAGAAAAATGTCGGAAATTTGTCGCCAGTAGTAAAAAAAATTTTTTTTCAATTCCAAACAAACTGGGAAAAATTTCTGTACCAATTTTTAGGTTTTCGCTAATAAATAAATCATGAAGTATTAATTATATTGGAAACAAATTGTAGTTATTAATTTAAGAGATTTAATTCTGCGCCAAATGGTTACGAAATTCGTTTGAACAGACTTTTTAATTACGATACAGTTTGAATAAACAATTCTTGGGTTTCCACCCGGGTTAAATGGAGTTTAAGCCACGACGTTTCGATGGCGTACTCTGCCATCGTTCTCAACCTCTTAAAATATGAGATACTGTTAGACACTAAAATAATGAATTACAGCCAAGAACGTTTAGAATAAATTTATTAGATGATTGACAATTAGTTACATTAAAACAGTTTCAGTTTGGAATATATATTCAAAACTCAATTCAACGTTTCATCGCTTTATTCTACTAAATAGTGAAATTCTAATTAAATGGTTAAATATTACCGGCCACTTTCATTATATTTTTTTAACGAATGAAAATTACATTATTTCTTTACCATTACTTTTATGGATTCCTTCTCAGACAAGCTGTGTAGAAATGTAGATTAGATTCAATGTTTCAATTAATCTGACATTAAAAATGAAGGAATTCAATAAGTCTGACATGTTGGCTGTTTGTTTATACGAATATCTCTAGACGATTTGTTTTGTATACGATGAAAGAAAAGTGCGAGGATTGTTCCACCAAATATATGTTTTTCAATTCGCGTAATTTTTATTGAAATATGTCTTCCTTCATGGGAATCCAAACTTTAGTTGGTCTAGAATGATTATTTAATATCATACGTCAAGTCCGTAAAGTGCCCGTCGGTCTTTTCTTGGAGAAGATTACAGACGGAAGTGAGGCTAGTATGCATTAGCAAAGGACGTCAAGATGACACTCAAATATCAGACTCTAAGATGAAACTAAGCCTATTGGTTCTTTAGCATAATCTTAATACATTCATTATTGCAGATAACCTTCGCCTACAACTACTACTTTAAGAAAAGTAGTTTTAGGTTTCAAAATTGTGCTGCACAGTTGATTTATTGACGGGGAGAATTCGCGTAAATACGGTACACTTGA